>QCXZ01000064.1:63391413-63803564 GCA_025024175.1 Rhyzopertha dominica
CACTTGCACTAAGTATTAACGTTATTTCAAGATTCCTATTCATTGGATTATGAATATTTTTTAATATACTTACTCGAAAACAATAATAAGACATTTCACGACTTTGGTAGATAAATAACTATTTCGATCCTAGAATAAAGAGTAGTTAGATTAAAAGTTTCTAATAAGACACATTAAAATCGTGACTTTTAAAATTCTTCAAAACCGTTGGCCTTAAGCATTAGTTGGGTGGTTGCTCTCTGCAAATACCAAAGACATTAAAGATCACTAAATAATTATGGGCAACCAAGTGTACAAACGAATGAAATTATTCGCTGCACGAGCCGTACTGCAATTTGCTGGTGCAACAACATCGACAACCGCTAGGTAATGATCAGAACTACGAATCAGTACACGAAATCGCTCACCGACAGTTCTGGTAAGCCTGAAGCGTGCCTAATCAAGCAAAACCTCGATTGAAGGCCCCGAACTGCGAGGCACTCGCCCATCGGTAAAATATGGGTCTGTAATTCCACGTTTCAATCTGATTCCGATGCACTTTGGAGCTCTCGATTTTTCTGCTCTAAACTTCAAACCATATTTAAAGTAGGTACGTCTGGGCCGCAGCAGCGTACTGTAAAACGTTTAAAATTAGGTAGTCAGTGGCGCAAGAGCATGGCATATTACAGTGTGTTAGACTGCTCCATTTTCGAGATTTTATCGGGCCTCCGAGCAGAGGATTACACAATTCTGCCTGGGAACTTGCTTGCACGCGAAGATAATCGCCTTCGTTTATTTCGTTTTGGAGCCCGGACTCGGGGAAATCAAAGTTGTTGTTTTCTTTCAGTAGACGTCGATTGGATAGCCAGCCTTTGCACAGTATTTCAAATAGTCTTTGCAGGAAGTTAATTAAATGCATTTTAGTTTCTAGTAATAACGAAGTAAATCGACAACTCTGAAATAAAAGTTGCCATTTTACAGAATCTAAAACATCTTAGTTCGAAAACTATTCTAACCCATGTATGTTTAAGCATTTTATTTCACAGCCGTACGCCCGAAGGTCTAAATTAACCGAAATTATGAAAACATAATTAAAGTTTTAATTTGTATACAATTAAAAGGGATACGCTAGATTAAAAACAATGAATATTCAACGTCCAGGGGACCGTTCTGTTTAGATTAATTTAAGAAGGGTTTGAAGGTTTGAACCTTCGCACCCCGCCAGCAAATTGCGCAATTTTACAGGGGCTGCAGCTGAGAATACGATAAAAATTGTAATTTTCATTCCAAAGACTCCCAAAGAGGGTATCCACTTTACAATTGGGGAGGAACTTTATATAATGTAGCTTGGGTGTATACTAAATCTTTGTTTTAGAGTACTTGGTGCTTTAGGTATATGGGGACCTTATTAAGTAAACTTCTGTTGTGCCATATATACATATGCATGAATTTAAAGCCTAAAGAACTTTGATTGTAATCATCATATATAATTATTGAATGGGTTGCACCCTAGATCCTTATAGCTTTCCTTTCATTAATAAACTTTTAGCGCATCAGTGAGTGAGGTCTTGGCCCACCGCCTTTATTATAATGGTTGACCTGGAATTCGGCCGATTTCGGCAACGTTCTTCGCCCTTCAATGCTGTCCTGATATTGGCAAATACCTCTGGGTACTAAAAAGCTTCCAAACCTGTGTTTTACAGGGTAAAGTATACGCAGTCAAAGCTGACGTACATAGTATTCTTTGTGTAGTAGGATATACTGCTTTACATGTTTTGTTCGCAATATAACTAAACAGTCTAGCAATGTCATTAATAAGTCTCTCTTCAAGTTGGAATCATAGATTTTGGGGATGCTATAGTTTCAATTTAGACATCTTGTCTTTGTGATTGTCTCTTGTATTGTCTAATTTTATGGATTGCTTGTACTGTAATTTATCAACTTCCCTCTGTCATAAATAATAACTGTAGGTAAAAGAAACTKAAACATAGGCTATTAAAGTATATCGTTAAGGGCAGCTACGTTTTCCCTGCGTTTTCTATGTGCATTATACGAGTAGGAATGTTGATATTGTCATGGCTGCAACTTAATAAGTGATCCGATATTGCGATTTTGACATCATGCTGATATTTGCACCCTAAACGTCCACTTTTCAAAAATGCATAATTCACTTTCCTTTTGAATACTTGTATCTTATCGGCCCCCTTTCGGTCGACTTACCAACAATAAAACGAGGGGAGTATTAATCATTCAAAATAGCAAGTGGAGTCATTATATATGAATTGTTAGGAATGCCATTATCGAAATCGTAGAACGTAGGGATGTGTTCAGGGAACTGTATAAAGGGATAGCTACTTTGATAAAGGAATAAAAAAATGATAATTAAAAATTTTTAGCCCATTTCAGAGAAGCAAAACCGTAACGGTTGAAAAAAATTGATTGCTTGTAGATTTTGTCATCGTTGCAAAAGGCTAGCTGAGCTAGAGCAAAATTTTGTTTGTAACTAAGGAAAAATGATGTAGAATTTAAAAGAAACGGCCACAGTTTTTTTTTAAAGTTAAGGACTTCGCTATGGTTACATGTAAGTATAGCAAAACTGCATCACAAATTTCCCTATTACATATAGAATATTATTTATTATTTTTATTCGTCTAAGTAGTAGTGTAAGTAAAGTAAATAACGGTGATTATTGCGTAATAACTTTCGACAATGTAGTTACCAATTTCTTATTCCTTGGAGGCTTGTAGTTCTTTGAGGTATTTAGATTTCGATTGCTGCATTTCTTTACTATCAAGCACCATATAATAATCATTTAAATGTGAATTCTTAAGTAGAAGTAACTAGTTTCATCTATTTTCAGTATTAAGTAGAATAATTCGAGTAAAAAGCAATTTATATTATTTAGGTAAAAAGAAATATCGTATATGCTTTAGATGGAGCTAGAAAACTTCTGTGAGTGCTCTTCCCACAAAAAAATGTCAGTGGCAGTTATTTAGGATGAAAATTAATGACTTCTTGCTTTTTTTCCAGTGGTAAAGGAATTTGTTCCGAAAGACGTCAGAAAGCTAAATCTAAAAACGAATATATATTAATTATTTGCCATCTGTTTTGCAAGTATCAGGCTTATTTAATAGTTAAATATAAACACATCATGTAACTGTGTAAACTCTGATGATAGCTTAGTCCATATTTTATATCAAAATAGGTATATTTTTATAGCATTTACTTAATGTTTTACCCAATTAATCACATACTAATTATAATTGAATTACCTTCCATGGTGTTGTCTGTAGTCACTCGAACTATACACAGTACAGTCGAATGGGAAACGGAAGCGGTCGCGAAACATCCCTCTAGACCAAGGAAATACCCTTTATATGTGGGCGGCCGTCTTTTACAACATTTATACACGCCCTACTTTACCCAAATTAGGCAACTCGAAAAGCAAAACAGCGCTTGGTCCGATACATAAAAATTTGTGTTGTGGGACACCTTTAGTGCGGTTTTAGTGCCCTAAGCTCTGCGAGCCGCAAGATCGTAAAAGCTGCAACGGGAAAACTCACCCTCGACGGAGTGGAATTCGGTGATTCTTTATCCAAAACATCGGCAGTGGAGTCTCGTACCTATCAAAATTTTGTAGCCTTTCTTCGCTTTATGGAACAGTTAAAACGACTATGTAGCGGATGCGGAACTGACAAAATTTTCCGGATGAATACGTATCTAACACAAAATTAAGGTACTGTAGAAACGATGAAAAGAATGGTACGTTGCATTGGATTGCTCCTCTTGATTCGCCCTCATATGCACTGATCGCTCACTTACCTACATATGTAAAACAGATATTTCTATAAACTTTAAATCAAATGTTCATGTATTTGCATTATTGTGATCACTTTTATCGTTTTTGTGGATCCATGCCAAAAAACGCAGCTCGTCTATTTTTATGATGTGCGAGGTAGATGCTCGCTATGTTAGTACAGGTATCGCGGATATACAAAATGATGCTATGCGTATAAATGCCGTATTATTCTTCAATTTGCGTTTTCGAAGTTGTCTTTGGAGCGTTTATATCATTTTTCTAATGTGGTGCCACGTTTAATAAATGTAAGTGACATTTTGCAGTACCTAATAATCTTGATTATGTTTTTCGCATGCTGAGTACAAGTAATTATCAATTACTGACTTATTAGACATCGCTCGGTGTTTACTGGATTTAAACAAAGTTTAGTGTTGCGTAAACTATTAAATACCTTACCATTAAATTTTTCCATGTTTGTAACTCTCAAAACGTTATATAAAATATAAGTATTATACTTCTAAGTAATCTGAAGCCAATCCTATTTATTTTAATTTTAGTTTAATGTTTAATAGTAAGAACTAACGATTGCGTTGAATTGAAATTAGGTTGTGGTACTGCAACATTATCTTCTCAACAGGGCATTTTAAATAGAACTAAGAAAGAAGCGTTAAAAGATTATACGCTACTATTTCAAGACTTAATTACTGATAAATACAAACAAAAGAAAACTCTTGAGTGTTGAAGAATAATTTGCTCGTTGAATTATTAAGCGGTTGATTCCTCCTTTTAAGAAAAAGCTTGTGAAATATAAATTAATACTTTATCTAAGAACATTGATATTAATGTGTAATATGTCTTTAAAATGAGGCATAAAATTTTTCTCCCAAACTACAGATATAGTACAATTGACAGTATTGCGAAAACCTGTAATATATATACCTTTTTTCAATTTTCAGCATTTCAGCAGTGGGAGACGAGATATCTTCGCATTTAATATACACCTTTTTCATATTTCCCGTCACATCTCGTTTAATATGTCATACAGAACGTCATATTCTGATAACTCCCTCCTATTATATCCAGGATTGCAGTACCCATTATTACTGTACGTGCGCAAACTCTCCCAAAAGTAATTAATATGTATGATATTCAAAGTGCCATTACTCCTGTGTTCTGAAAACAGAAACTTCTAAGACGGCTACCATATGTTGTCACGACAGAATAACAACGTTATATTCATGAGTTATTTCCACCAAATTAAAACAAGAAGGCAACTTTTTAGTTGCTTTATAGTACAATATATAGTACACTTACAATACAATCCCTTAGTAACGTAAATTCAGTGCCACAAAGATAAAAAAATAATCTTTGGAGGTATTACTTAGAGTTCGATTTCTACTCACATTGTTAATTATAATTTCATGGCAAACTAAAAAATGAACTGCTAGCATCTGTTAGCGATGACTGTAATTGCTGTAGTATATTATTCTCTAAACATGGTGTTAATTCTTCTCTTTTTTGCAGTTTTGGGATCAATATACCGTGCTAGTTGTCTATTATGGAAGTATGTGATTTGCGTTAAAATTACAAGTGCTTACTTCAGTACAAATTCATGGGAGGTCCTAAACCTTCTAAACCATGATGTTCTAATTTATCAATACACGAATTATGTTGTTTTGTCTGCGATCGCTATTAAACCAGTCGATAAGAATTAACTGTCATGCCAAAACAAAGAAAGGTGAAATATATTTTGTAAGGTTCCTCTTGATTAATATGAATGTTTCTGGGTACAAGACGTTTCTGAAATACATTTCATAATACCGTTCCACGGTATAAAAATGGAGACAGCGACAAGTGTAATTGAGTGAAATAAGCGAAGACAGTTGGAATTCAATTTTGGAACAACATGACATTTAATCCCTTTACGTTTAGTTTGGTTTCTAAGAAAAACCCAAAACAAATGAATTGTTCCACAGGTTATACATATATGTCGCAAAATTATGGTTACATTGCAGATAACACACTAATTTTAAACGACGATACACATGTAAATATAACAGCAATTTCTCGCTAAAGCTTTGGTAAAAGAACTAAGTGCACTGAGTTTATAAGCTTAAATTGTGTCCTTAAAATGTACGTTTTGCTCCACGTCTAGTATTATATGGTTATAAAATTTGCTTGTAACAATCTTTAGCTACGCGTTATATATCTCTATTTTTCAAATGCCATTTGTAATTCCTAAACGTTCCAGTGAATCTAAATATTTACTTTTTCTACTGCGATGTAAGAAACCAATCTTGCTGTTGTGCCCTTATGCCCTTCTACGCTGAATTTAAGTACATATCGCTGGATATCAAGGCCAATTGTTTGTCGCTCTGAAGATATATTTGTGAAATGGGTCCCCTAGGCGGTCCTTGATAATATGAATTGTTGTTCTGAGTAGTTCCAACTAACAAACTGTCACAAGGCAAATCTCTCATGACTACAGTTGACAGATGCAAAACTACGGAAATTAACGGCTCCGAATGCACTGGCAGTGTACTGTTTGTCATGCTACAAACGAAAGTCTAATTTAACTTTCAATCAACTTCTGCAGTTCTAGTTATTACACATTGTCCTCTTATGATATATAACGTCGGCTGCTGAAACTGTTTCGTTTTGGTTTCATGTCAGCCGACTCACGATTCGACTGCACATATTGTCGCATCGTATAAAAGCTCGTACTGTTTTAATGAAAATTGCTCTTTCCGACTGTTGCTTTTCATTGTTTGAGCGATGATTTCGTTTATAAGGGAACATGGGGAGTCCTGCCGTTTGAGCGTTTTAATTCAATTCTCTACGCTCGCTAGTGTGAAATCGAAATGCATGTTTTCAAAAATGTTCGTCAGTGCAGGCGTGCTCCAAATTGACATGTTTATTGGCATTGAAATCGTGTAGATGCGAATGTGGATTGACAGATCATAAAAGTTCATTGCATCCATAATTTGCCAACTGAGTTACTACTAGGAGGATGGGTTCATTAATTCCTAGCTTTCCAGAGAGAGAAAGAGAGAGAGCAAATTATGTTGTCACAGTTTGACACTGATATCTTAGTGCATTCTGTCAAGTACTTTTTATTTAGTGCTCATCCCAGTTTTTTAACAGATGGAGAAATTTGAGATAGATGTAGTTGATTAGAACTTAATGTACTTCTTCTTCTTTTTCTTACACAACAACACGTTAAATTCATTATCCTATGCTGATATATTCTTTGACCTGGCGTGATTATTATGGACCACACATTATATTCATTATATTCTTAAATGGCTTCCCTCGCTTTTTTTTCTCAATGAAGAAATTTTGCAACCTAAATTCTACTGCTGATCAGAGGAAATTCTTAATACCAGATCTTAGATCTTAGAGGATTTTATTAGTAACTTGCCTCCAAAAATAGTAATTTCCTAGCTATAAAAGCTTTGAGATATAGTAATTTCTGCAAATGTCAGGAAGTTAAAAAAAAGAAACAATTTTACAATCGTGTATTTTAGACCCCACTGTATGTTATATGATTAAACTAAAGGAAAAATATACAAGATGTTCTATTAAAAATATATATAAGACTTAAGTACCCCCTCCATCACTGAAATGGTAGGATTTTTATTACTAATGGCCTACTCAGCATAAATATTCTGGTAGTATAAAAACACTGACTATGTTTGCTCTTATTAATAGCTAATTCCTAATTAACGATTTGTGGTTTTGTTGTGTGTGATGCCACTATGTTTTTAAGGAAATTTCGATCTGAACTCACACTGCATTTATTTTAATTGTCCAGGACCTTACGAATGTAGCGTAGTAGAACAAAAACAATTCGATCCTCCATGAGTCGCAGCAATAAATTTTTAATAATAGAGACCTTTGTGCCTCCAAACCCATCCTCGTGTGGTCGGGATTATGGGATGGGATGGGCCGCGAAAATGCCAGACGGAGAAACATCGCGCGTGGTATATCCCGGGAAAACTGGTAATGTCAGTACATAACTTACCGCCTTGTCGCCGAGCTGTTCCACTCTACAGTGCAGGAAAGCAGTTTGTCCGACTGCGGTAGTGACATTTCGAGGTACATTGAATTCGAAATAGGGATAGCTGCTGACGTTGCTATTCAAGACCCCGTCATCTAAATAAGACTCCGCTCCACCTGAAAAAAAGGACCAGCTGAATTAGTTCCTGCGTGGTTGCTTTTCGATGGGATCGACGATTAGCGTGGAGATTCAAGAAACGACTGACTTGCAGGAATTTTTAGTCTGTTTACTATGTTCTTCCTTCAAGTGCATAATTCCTAAATATCACCAGGATTCACCAGTGTGTAACTTTTAGAAATTTATGCTCCTTCTGAAGATGCCTCAAAATGTTGATGCTTGTGATTGGTTTACAATTATACAGTCATTATGACAACATTCTTGATCCCTAATCAAGTTTAACATTCAAACTATCCAAGGTAACTTTTAATTCAACTATTCAGTCCTTATTTATCAAGTGATTCTAAGTGTATTCATTGCATTCTATTTTGATATAGTTCCTAAAGTAGTAGTTTATATAAATGGTTGCCAGAAGGCAAGTGTAAATATTGATATCGCGATGTAAGACATTTGTATTTCCATAACAGTCTGCGTTATTGCGATTAACGCAACCATTAGGATGACAAATTGCAGCTTCCGAGAATACGATATTTAGAAAGGAACCGAATGCCTTGAAATTGGTCAACAGCTTTTTGATATAATAACCATCACTCTTCCAAATCTTGAGCTAGTAATATCTGCTGTAGTTGCACAGTATATGGGTGCAACTTCCTGAATACTATATCACCTCTCAGGGACATTTACAGATAATTTTAAGACAACGATATCGCAACACCTCCCAGTTTTAAGGAACAGCAAAAAGACTTTGCAGTATCTTCAAGAAACTGTTGTATTTAGCATTAATTTCAGTAGTACATAGTTTTGAAATGACGACAGGTAAAAAAAACTATCAGAAAATAAATTCCAAATTACCTGCACTAGGTGCCTTGGAAATAACTGGTTAATTCGCTTCATGATAAGCATTGACTTCGACATGTATAAAACACTTGAGGTTTGTTTATCTCCTTGTCATCATAACTACAACATTTTCAGCGCAGTGCAACAATAAATAAGGAATTCACCTCATGTTGAGCTGTATGCAAAAAAGAAATAAGAACATTTTCTCGCACATGTACGAGTTGGATATCAACTTTACCTAGAAATCGTTTTGGAAAATTTTCTGTACGGCCTGTAGCATAACACGGCGATATATAGTGTGTGTAGGCGTACAAGGTAACTATGAAAAGAACTTGTACAGTTCCATTCCAATTATATGAGATGTCTGCTTCAATAGCGCTTCAATGTCGCTGAACGTCAGAGTTAGAAAATTTGTCCCAAAACGCAATATTATATTGTTTACATCACCAAAATTTACTTATTTTCTTTTGTTAAGGATAAGTACCACAGAAAATTATTAAAAACAAAATGAATAAGCACTCTCTCTGATAAATATTGGGCAATTACATTTCCTACACACAGTGTAGTTAAAAATTACGTGTAGTATTTACCTTATCTTAGCGTTTTACATGCGTTTTGTTTGAGATGAGGTTATGCTTCTTTACTTTTTACTACAGAAGCTATTAGTTCGTCGTGTGTAAACTTAGTAATAGCATGTCAATTAATACTACCAATAATGATCCATATCAAATGGTATACAAATTTTTAAACAATTTTAGTATTTTATTAATATTGTTTATCGTTATTAACGAATTATTTCATATTATCTTTGATGATGATGTCTACAATTCATCACGTAGGCCTAGTGTCAGACCGTGCCATTTATTACGTAGCTTACATTTGTATTAATTTTGTACTTGTTAACCTGTGATTGTCTACGATACAAGGCCTAATAATGACGTAGGAAAATCATTATAAACCAGCCATTCCTTATCTCCAACTGGAATCGGTAATTTCCATGTTTAATCTAAATTCAGTAGGGGCAATGTCAGTTTTTTTTTATACAATATTAATATAGTCATGTCTGCACATTACATACAGTTCTTATGCAAAAAAACTTGTTCTTATCAGTACCTACTTACAATAAAACTGCAGGTGAAATCCTCTGAGATAATAATAAATTCGTTCATTGTAATTCTATAAATAAAAGAGTTTATACAGTATATATGGAGATAAAATAAATATCAAAAGCAATCGATAAGTTAATTGCTTTATTATCATAGTTGTGCTATAAAATGTAAAAGATTTGTCTACCTCTGTAAGAAATGTTTTACATTTTGAATAAGTTTCTACAAGAGTATATTGTATTTACAAGGTTTTCAAATTCTGACAGCACTAATTTGTACTACCTTTACGAAACGAACATGTTTACATAATACATGCAAATTGCCTCGCAACTGCTCTGCGAGCGTGCGAGCGTACTAAAACATAAAATTATCCGGAAAAATCTTTAAAACCGGATTATTCATAGCCGACAGCGAGTAGCCGCTGTGAGGCTTCGCTTTGAGTTTGCTGTGTGTTTGAAAGCGAATGCGAAGTGTCTGAAGAGCATCTGTAAAATTCATAGGCCATCAGCCACTTGCATACGCCCTCCAGAAATAAGCTCTTTTGTGATGCCCCAGTGGACGCACGGGTCTTTAGCATTTATAAACTCATCAGGTCCAGTTAGAGCACGGAACAGTGTACCGTATGTAGGAAGCTTGTTGAGGTGGCCCCGAGGCCACAGAACAGGCTTTCCATAAACAAAGCGCTCGCTGTATGCAAGTTTGAGTGGCCCTTCCGCTTTCGTGCTCCTTTGCGCCGCTGAGGGACGGGACTTTGAAAAGATGGCCATAATTCTGTGAATTTACCGATAGGCGATATGTAGGTGGCAAAATAATATATTGTGGACCTAGGAGCTAACTCTACTTCCATATATTTAGCTGGTTAATTCTTGTGTACACCTAAAATTGTCTTATTTACGAAATTGTAAATGCAGTAAAATTTATAGGCAAGTGTATTTCACAATTTTCATCCAGAACTCATATTTGACCCATGCAAAAATGACCTACTCTAATAAGTCATTGCCAAATGGTTTCCAAGCTTAATGGACGCCATGTGCGTTTTGAAGCTGTGACTGCAACAATCTTGTTGTTACGAATCGTTGTCTTAGGGCGGATAGCCTTAAAAGACTATCTTGGTCAGGATGAGTCATAACACGATTTCTGCTTAGAAATTGAAAACTGATCCATCTTCTCTAAGTGGAGTTATTAATTAATTCTTCAATTAATTAACGAACAAAATTTTACTATTCTAAATGATTTTTGTAATTTCAATTGTCCTATTCTAAATTCTTTGTTTGATCTAAATTAATGTTTCGTTTGAGTTACTGGCATGTGGGTTGCATTTCAGTTTGTAGTCAAGTTTGCTTGTTTCTGATTTTTGACTTTGTCAAACTGTTAGTTACCTTTTAACTTTTGTACTGACGATGGCTAACATGTAGCCGAAAGCGCTTTACAATTGAAAAATAAAGTGGAAGTTCACTTTAAGAATATATTCTTTTGAAGAATTTCTGCTTAGCTCTTCTATTTTTTCCTATAAAGATTGTTCTACTAACTACTGTTATATGGAATCACATCAGAATCTGTCATATATTGAGTGATGACTCCAACTTTTGTACCAAATTTCTAAGTTCGTATTACATTTTAACAATTAATACAGAAAAACAAGCAACTAAAAATCGATCCGAACTAACGCTTATGAAAGTCTGTTTATTTAATATAAGTTTTAGGAATCAGCACGAATTAAAACCCGGTGTGTTGTTAAAAATCCAATTAAATACATTTCAGTTTATTTAAGTGAAGCTTAATTTGGTTAAAATATTAAGTAGTCGGTTTTTTTTGAGAGCAGTGCACTGGCGATCTAAGAAGGTTAGCTTGACGCATAATGCTGAGGCATTCCTCATTCTGAGTGAGTAAAAGTTACTACAATTGTATCTTTACCACCTATACATATTCACCCCTAGCTTAAGTTTCTAAAGCTTCTAGTGTAAAAAGTTGAAACTTGAGACTGTACTAAAATGCATCGGTTAATGCATTAGTCTTTGACGTGTGTGAATGTTGAATCAGAAATCGTGGTTCTATTAGTAGAAGCTTTTAAGATGAAATTTATGTTCCTTTGGTACTTTGTATGATCTCATTATACATTATGTAGAAAACGGATATTTATTCTACCAAACAAAATGTATCAACTCATCTTCTGTTAAACGTGAGAACGATGCAATTGAATGCGCTAGATATCACCTAACTGAGATCATCCATAACTGAATTAGTAATAAAGGGGCTTTGTATGATCAGTGTACATAGAGAACATAAACAATTTAGGTCTTTATTTCGTAGAAGATGTTTTAACTCGCCTTGCAAAAAATCCATGAAGATTATTCATTGAATAAATACTTCATTAATTACTTAACTACCTATATTTGATATTGAATTCGTATTGAATTATTCACTACAGGACATTCCTGCTATACCCCCCCCCTAGACCAAAAGCTGGGTATGCCCATGATTCTGGATGAATTATAGCTACATGGTAATTGTATAGTTACTAATCCGCTAGAGATTATAATTCACAAGCTTTTTGTAATTCAAAAGCGGCACCAAATGCTTAAAAATTGTCCTACGTAGGATAGGAAAATCTCTCACTGTTCGCACACGCCATCTCAACACCATGGCGCAAAATCTCGAACAAAAAAGCAGGTAGATGGTTACGTACACGCACACTCCTTGTTGTATGTAGGTCATTAGCGAGGCAATTAAAGTGATTTGTGGGAGTTCTAAGCAGGTGCAATTGTCCTCGAACCGTATAAGAAGGGATATGTTCCGGAAGTTCACGCTACAGCCAGCAGACCGATGCGAGGATTGCCAGTTCGCATTTATAACGCAACTCGCCGGGCAACTGGGCGGTTGCGTTCCACTTGGGCAACGTTTACCCAATGGATTTTCCCCAAGGAGCGGGCCCACCGAGCCCTTATTATAAATTAAGGGATATCCTGCATGGATTTCTTCTAATAGGTAGAAACGAATACCTAACACTGACGGACAATGCTTTTGGGTTTTTACGTCCATTCCTTGCACCTTTTTGGCTTCTGTGCTGAAATTTTTACCCATTGGATGTAAAGGTATATAGTGTCTCGTACTCATTTACTGCTGTACTATAGTCCTTTGCTTCGCTTTTTCAACGCCTCGGCCGCTTTCATGTTCCATGTCTTTATGGTCGTCCTCTTCTATTCTTTCATTGTATTTTACCCTCTCATACTAGTTTTGCTGGCCTTTCCTTACTCGTTTTCACCATTTTCTTCCAAAGTTTTCATCTTCTCATTCCACCAGTCTACCTGTTTCTTCAGATTTAGATTATGATAAGTTTGTCCAAATTACCTACGTACTCTTAGAAGAAAAATTGGTCTGAAAAAATCTCACAGATCGGTAACTTTAGCATGTGCTTGCGTATAGTGACGAAAAACGATTTAAATACCTGCGACAAACGCTGAGCCTGCCGAACACGTAATTACTCCAGACTTAATCGTTAGCTAAACGAGATTTTATTTACAGTTCAACCTGACACGATCAATAACAATAGCGCAATCAAGTTTGCCCGCAATTTATTTTATTCAACTTCTCCTTCAAACAGTAGGGGCGCACATGATCTAATGAAAGGATAATCCCAAAGAGCAAATAAGCAACTATAAGACCGTCCCAACTGTACGGAATTAGGGGGCGTAAACATAAAAGCGGAGGACCACTTGAACTTGCTTGCAACGAACTTTGAACTAAAATGCCGCTTTGTTTGCTGAAAGCTCGTTTTGCGGCTCGGACCCACCTCAACGAGCAAGTTACACGCTACGCTTGCAGCTGGTTACAAGACCTGGAGAAATAATTACGGATAGCGTGCTCACGTCATTATATTTTCATCGCGTTTGTTATACTTTTGACGAAAATTTACCGTGAGCTCAGGTGCACTATTGTTTTCACTAGAACAATTCATATTAACTCTAAGGCAGCGATAACTTTATCATAAACGACAATAGATACACGTATTTTATATATTTTCGTTTTCCATGAAATACAGCCATTTTACTTTACTTTAATCATTTCTTTGCTTCACTAAAAGCAGCTTCTGGTATCTACTAATTTTGACATATTTATGTGCTAATATCACAGGATTTTCTTTCATTTTCTATTTAAACACATTTATTTGAAGCATTATTTTTGTGTCCGAAATGACGTTCCATATAATGCTAACAGAAGAACATGAATTAACGGTACACGTACAGAATGATAGTTACACGGACCGAAGACAGAGCGCTTTGGTTTCCCAGTTTACTACCTATTACAGGTGTGATTCTTTAATAGATTTAGTGTTTATCCATCGTAAAACAGTAAACATCGAATTCGAGAAGCTTGAAGGTGACTAGGGCCGGATTCTAATATTTACAACTACAGGGTACTAATAGATAAGTAATAAGAAACCTGCGATACAGTGTCAACGAAACCGTTTAAAATTGATCAAAACGGAAGAAAAGTAATTTGCTTCTGCTTACTAATTCTTTTTTCATTTTTGTACGCATACTCGTTTTTATTATTCCTTAGACATTAGTTTTGAGAAACTATAAATAATTCTTAGACCTCATCATGAGATGCCGGTAATAATCTAACTGAAAACGAGTTCTTAGAAAACGATAAAAGCTGTTTTTCCAGGTAAAATGTCATGAATTGTGACGTTTCTTCGACGTCATATAATATTACACAATTCTTGTTCCTGTATATCTTCTGGGCCCCTTTGTACTATTTCCTATAAGCGCGTTATTTTTAAACGTGAAGCTTTTACTAGCTTACATTACAACTTTTGCGGAAAGATCAATGTCGGTTCCTTTTAGCATCCTTCCTGTATCGTGAATAAAAATAATACCGGCAGAACAGTGTTATCTCTCCATTGTAAGCAGAAATCACTGATAAACGGATTCATACAAATCTCCGACGCAATCTGAACTCCTCCTCCGCTGAACATCCATTTCATTGTATCCTCCGAGAATAATTACTTTGAGATTTCTTGCGAGATTGCGATAAATTGTCCTCAGTCAGATATAAATTCCAGATACATTTCTCGCTAATAAAACAGGAATGAAATTACGGAAGGGAACACAGTTACAATCATAAGTGGCACGTAACAAAGAAAACCGCAATATAAGAGCGCAACTCTCTAAAATTAATCCGCTTTGGATAGCGTTCCTTGGCAGAAGCGGCGCGACCTACTAAATGAATAGCCTCTTAGCTGTCTTACGACGTCTCTGGATGCAAATCTTCAAATAGGCGTCTTTCAGGAGCGATACGGGTATCGATGTATTCGTAAGTCTAGGATACTACATCTCAATTACCTGATCCAGTGCATCGTAAATGTAGACGTAGCAATGAGGGAGTAAAATAAATAATTTTCACATAACGTCACACTTTTGCAGATAACGAAGTCTATGGAATACCCAGTAGCAGTATAACATACACAGATTTTTTTTAATTTTAAACATTTAGTACTACTAACTAAATGTAACAGTCTTTTCGCAAGGTAGATAGTAGTGAAAATAGTATATGATGCACTGGGATTAATCTGCGCCCATTATTGCCTTTTTTGGCATTCAGAAGGCTTTTGACACTGTTAATCATCAACTATTTCTTCATAAGTGGAAATGTATTGGTATCCAAAGGAGTGTTTTAGATGTAACAGATGCCAAAGTTGTATCATATGCGGACGACTGGTTTCTAATAGTTGCCTAACTAAATTTGCTAAAATAGGGCATAAGCAAAATATATGCCTTGTCCATCTACAAAAATTAAGTACTTAGGGGTAAGTATTGATTGTAAACTAAGATGTAAACAAACAAGTTCTTAAACTATGTAATAAATTGCGGTATTTGATAAGCTGTTTTCTGGTACATGTTAAGCGTAAATGATCTTAGAACTGTTTATTACGTTGAGTTTTTACTGACTCATGCTATTGCTGGTTGGGAAGGATGCTTAAAAATTATTGTGAATACTTATGTAGTACTAGTGCTAGCTCTGTAAAAATTGCGAATGGATTGACCAAAGTCTGTAAATTTTTGCTGAGCACTTGTCTCAGAGTCAGGAATAGTTGCTATTAATATAGACTCTGGATCTTTATTTTACTTAAGCAAAAGGTGTATAACTTGTTTTGCTGGATACCAACATAATTTACATGGCAAAATAACCGACTAATAAAATACCAGTAAAATAAGAAAATCGTTCTCATCTTTCAAAAATATTTGAATTTAAGTGCGCAGCTCCAAAAATATCGCGTCCTCTACCACGTCGACCGCAAAAACAAAAACGTTATAAGAACCACGACACATTTCGTAAGGTAAGATAATAATAAGCACAAATTATCCTCAACCAGCAAGCCAAACAAGGCCCATACAGTGCTCAAAACAATAACAACCAGCGAAGGGTCGTTATAGTAACAGACGACGACAATTAGAACACGCCAGCGTAATTTCCTGCAAATCAGGGGCCATTGCCGAAGGCAAGCCTTGCTCCGTCCCTATTCCTGGAAATCGGTTTACTATGTCGACGTCCTAACTATTAAACTGGGTTGCAGTAATGACTCCTTAATGAATGATTGTGTGGCCTAATAGGAAGCATTTCAAGAAGTGCTGGTAAACTTTGGCATAATCCGATTTGGGATTTGGGAAACAGCATGCAAAGCCTTAATAATTGGCTTACAGATCTGTCTGTAGTATGAAAGTTGAATTATATTGCCACAAAATAAGTGACCACACTTCTAGATCAAGTCCTATTACATTGTATTAAGGGTTTTTTAGTAGCTGATCACAATGTTAAAACGAATGAGTAATAAGTAATTTATAAGCTGATTGTGGAGATTAATAATGATAATTTTTGTCCAGCAGATAGAAAATATAGAAGCAAAAGGTTTTTCGTTTTGAGTCGCCAATTAAGATGACAAGGCAATATGCTAACTGATTACTGTTGGACACTTCCAAATGCAAAATACTCAAGAAAATCATGCAGTATTTATCCAGAATTCCTTGATTAATGTATAAAGTTGTTTGATTCAATAAACAACCCTTTGAAACTTTGTAGTAGTTAATAATTCTGACTTTATTTTTATATAATAACAATGAATTTGTTTAGAGTTAGGCATAATTTTTTGTGTAACAAGAAGAAGATTAATGTAGAGGTTAATGTTATTATATGATGTAATGAATGTAGCATTATTGTCAAATGCTCGACCCAAACAATATTAATTACCCCGATTCCCTGTAGCTGTCGATGTCTGCCAGCGCGATATTGCAAAAAACACCGAACTGACATTCGGGGGCAAGCGGAGGAAGTGCGATTAAATCAGCCATTAATTTCGTTGTCGTGGATCCAAATCACATTGTGGCTATCCCTTTTTCAGGCCGGACCAGGAACCCGCTTTCACAGACGCTTCAGTGGGCTGGTCCAGCGCAAAGCCGTATAAATAAATAAGGACGGGGCATTTAAAGCTGGCTAACATCGCCATGCCCATTTCGTGACGTGAAATTTCTAAGTGAGCGGCGGGTTTTGAAATTTTAATGCCCCCTGTCGTTAAATAAGGGCTATTTATTTTTGGCTCAACGTTTAAAACAGTCGAATGCTCGTAATTTGCGAGGGTTGTTTATTTTACATGGCTGGTCTATTAATGTAGTCGCTGGATATTTGGATGGAACAAATTCCGGTTGAATAGTGGTTGTTTTTTCTTCTAAATTTATTTATTTACTAACTACATACCAGCGTGAAAGCTTCATTTATTTGTTTTAACAATTCCAAGCAGTGTAAGGGATTCAAGTAGTAATCATTGTTTGTATACTTAAAAACAATGATTACTACTCGAATATCTTAAATTACAAATTTGCAGCAGCTGTTTTAATGCAAGCAATGCTTAGCAAATACTATTAATTTATTATCAACCCCTACGAGCCTCTTTACAAAACCGTGCGCTTCCATTAAAAAGCTTGGAAACAATAAAACTGCCGTGTATTTTAAATTGGCGTGAACAAAGCGGCAACCAACATAAAAGCCCTAACGTGGGATGTCCTCTTTGTGTTCACGTCGATGCGAAGTGATTTCCGCATTTTCAGCAAAACAACTTGAAAACCCGTTGCTACGTGCCGAATAATTGCCTGAATAGCAGAGTTTTTATTTGTAAATATATAGTTGACAATTTTAATCATCTGTCAAAATTTACATTTTAGCAATAAAATTACTTCTTACTATTATTGGCTTGTACCAATGGGTTTTGAACTAGGTGGAAATTTTGCTTAGTGTAAATTATCAAAACAATATGCTGAGCTATACTAAGAAAAATAATTGTGTATTGGGATTTTTACTTGTTGTCTCAGGAAATAAATAATAACACTAACTCTAAAATGGCGTATTACTATAGCAACAACATCCATTTTCAATTAAAATGGTTACAAGGATGAATGGCGTTTGCCTTTATTTGGTATAAAGAAAGATAATTGTGGTTTTGAGAATATTGCTTAAACAATGTTACAGCTAGACAACTTTTACGTTGATAGAAAGATCTTACTTTCCTGTAATGTGGAAAAATCTAAAGCATTTCCAATACTCAAGAAGCTTACGTATATTTACAATCAAATTTGCAGCTTTGTCACAGCCAATGAATACATCTACCACACTAGTTTTGGCCTTTGATAACTGATTAAGAATTTATAATGCATTGATCTTGCTCGACTATTGTTGAAAGAGGGAGAACACAAGCTGTGAAATACGAGAGTGATTCTTCTATTGAACCGTTTATCTGTTCCGGTGTATCACAGGGTTAAATTTTAGGACGACTGCTTTTATAATATACATTTATTGCTTCTGAGTTGAGAAAAGTGTGATAAGAAACTTGGATATATCTATAGAAAAAGAAAACAACAACAGCATAAACTTTTTAGACCTTACCATAACAAAGAATTCAGGAAAACTAAATTTTAGCATTTATAGAAAACCCACCACTACCGATACATTAATTCATGCTGAATCTAAACAATCAGTAAGTATAAAATTGTCACCTTTTCATAGTTTAATTCACAGACTACTACAGGTTCCACTAAGTACAGCAGATTTTGAAAAGGAATCACACATTATTAAACAACTGGCAATAAGAAATGGGTACGAACCAAAAATGATTGGAAAGATGATCAGTATTAAGCAATCAAAACTAATAATGTCACAATTTTACCATTCGCAAAGCTCAAATGAAGTTAAAATATGGCAGTCAATAAATTACATAGGCAATGTTAGTGAAAAAATGTCAAGATACCTCTCCAATGACAATAGAAAGTTTATTCCCGTGAATAGAAGCAACTTAGGAGCATTGTTAGTAAACAATAAAGATAAGACGGACAACGCTAACAAAAGTGGCGTATACGAAATTAATTGTGAAGAATGTAATATTAGTTATATAGGTTGCACAGGTCGTAGTTTTAAGGAAAGAATTAAAGAACATAAAAAATCCATATTAAATAATAGGAACTTAACTGGCTTTTCAAAACATTGTGTAACTCTCAATCATACATTTGACGAAAAAAGATTTAAAATATTACATAACGTTCAAAACGGCATCAGGTTAGGATTATTGGAACAGCTACACATAAACAGAACACTTAACAACCCCCACAAAAATATCTGTAACGATGAAGTGGAATTCCCTAGTTTGTTTATCAACGCTGCTATAAATGTCACCCGCTCGTAGGTATAGAGGCTCGTGGGATCTACATCTAACTTTAAGCAACAGTTTCGTTTTGTAAACTCTTTGAGAAAGGCCTAATAAGCCGAAACATGTAAGAGGTTAAACTCAATAAAATCTGAAACATTACCAAGTGTTATAATTATTATATTATTAATAAAATGTTTCATTTAGCGCCGGCAAACAAGTCAATTGAAGTTATTAAGAAACTTGGATCTTGCAAAACCATATTCGTTATGCTAAGTAAGAACAAAAACTCCAGGTGTCTCCATTTTCCTCACTTCACTTTGTTATTTGTAATCGCAATGCCTCAGTTAAATGAACATGATTTTTGTGTCCATTTTAGCGATAAAGAAAATTGTTTTCATTCTTCTTCACAATTTAATTATTGCGATTTCTTATAGAGGTAAGTGCTATATAAGAAAGTCATCAACACTGGTTAAAAGGAGATCTATGAATTAGCATACAAGTGGAATTTTTAACGAAATCTGTATGTTTTAGTTAATAACCTGTGCCCCACCCTTACAAAGAGTCACGGTTCACGAATATGATCTCGCATCTTGAATTGACAGGTAAAAAAAGTCTTGCAATCTTAATCTTGTGAAAAAAAAATAAGGCATCCATACCTCTAAATTAACTGAAAGTTTTTCTGGAGGGAGCTAATCCGTCGGTGGACTTATGTGAACGCTGAGCCCCCACGTGTTACGTTGCACTTTCATAAAGGAGAACGAAAAGAATAAAGTAAAAATCCCTTTAATTCAATACACCCCAGATACGRCGGAGGAAATATACAATTTCGGGAAGACGCGGGGGCTACAACAGGTAAACCGCTTTATGATCCCCAGGAGTTTTACAGACGAGAGCACGATTGCATGCTCCGAATTCAGATCAGACCACCCGTAATATTTCAGCGCGCCCAGCGGTCGGCCACCTGGAAACTTCCACATTAGGACAATAATTCCGCGGGACTTTAATACCGGACCCCCGGGAAAAACACGACCCGATTGTATCGCCCGGAAATATTCAAAATATCAACTGAACTTTAGCGAAAGGTTACCCGTGCAGCAGTCGGACGTCGGCTAGTACTCGTATGGGTCCCTCGGCAGTTTGGCGTCTTTCATTTGTTCCTCTCGCCTAATGGCACGGCTTATGTGTATAAATTTGAATATGGCGAGAAGGTCGGTGCATTTACTGCCACCGGGGGAATATTCTTCTATCGATAAGTGAATATTGGGATGGTACTTTATTTTATATTTATGCGAAATGCCAGTGCTGCACCTATTTGAGGCGTACTGCTACGCGTTCGGCAAAGGTCCCTTTAAAGCCCTTTATCCACAAACTCATTCTCTGCAAACGTAAAAATAATATGTGTTCAGAAGGATCGCTGTCACAGAAACAACATGTCAACTCGCAGCCAACACAGTTACATGTCGTTTATGTAACTACTACATAACACCTCTTACTTAAACCATGTTTGATATGTAACATGTATGGTACATGTGCAGCACATGTACTGAAAAACGCCGGCTCAAACATGTGTCTAATATCTACGTTACATAAAAAAGCTACATAGCAYCCATGTATTTMTTATATGTTGTAGCGATGTAGCTGCTCTGTTTATGGTACACGMGTAATACCAATACGCTACATATATTWTATAWCATTAATAAATAATGCTAGAACATCTAGGTGGAGGGAAACACTTGAACAGCTTAATWTCACACATAGTAGCCGAAAATAGATAGTGGACCTAAATTGCAAACAGGATGCCTTACTAGTCCCAACCCGAAAGACATAGCTAAAAGAATCAAACGCCTTTCAAATCTTAAAGTAGATAAAACTTATAAAAAAGAAGTGAGGCATGGGCTTCTTATATTTCGCAGAAGTCACGAACAAGCTCTTCCAATTATGGCTCCTTCTTCTATGACGAAATTAGATTCTGCAATTGAATCTACGAAATGCAGAAAAGCAGCAGGGCCAGATAACTTATGTCCCGTGTCAATACATTCGGAATAGAAGAGACTGTACCCAAAAAGAGCGCAAAATAATAATTAATTATCAAAATGAGAGAAATATTCGTCACACTTTATAATGTATAATGGTAATATTTTTCTCTATGTAAAATTTTTGTCAAATATAAGTGTTCAGCTACGGAAGATTTATCTATTTATTGCAGCCTAGTKGCACGTATGTATTCATTCAAACGCGTACCTATTTTTCTTTTAGTTTGACCTATGAAGGTAATACTTTCCGCAAGAACAAGTAATTTTGAACTTTCTAAATGTACTTTATCTTTAGGAGTACTTAAAATTTTATCTAAATTATGATACGTACTATTAATAACTAAAAAATCATCCTCTCMTATATTTCCGAAAGGTCTTGTACATAAGGCAAACTCAACTTTAATTTACTTTGCCCTATCTGAGACTTTACTTGATTTAGACGAGCACTTTTGTTAGAAATTAACCAAATATTCTTACTGCTATAACCACTTCTCACTAGCGCTGATTTAAGATGATATATTTCTTTTTGTACAAAACTTTCGTCTGATATCCGTCCTCATAAAACTATTCTTTTGAGTGGTAGGGTGGTGCGATGTGGCATGTAAATATCATTATGTGTATGTTGTAATTCTTGTGTCCTAAAATACAGTTCTACTCTCTAAATTTGGATGTCCAAGAAAGTCATTGCTTTTTAATTGCATACT
Source organism: Rhyzopertha dominica (assembly GCA_025024175.1). Taxonomy (NCBI): domain Eukaryota; kingdom Metazoa; phylum Arthropoda; class Insecta; order Coleoptera; family Bostrichidae; genus Rhyzopertha; species Rhyzopertha dominica. The sequence goes on from QCXZ01000064.1 coordinate 63,413,740, forward strand.
AAATTTTATGCCTGGATTTTGACTGCTCAAATGATTTAGAAACCTACTTAACGTAAGTGAACCCATTGCCGAACCTGACTTTTGTTCATAAAAATTACCGTTCCATAAGAAATAAGTTGATTTTGTGTTAAAATAATCTGGCTATTGTGTCATCTAGGGAATCTCTATTAAGTTTGGATTTGATGATATCTATCGTTTCAGGCATGGGTCCTCTCTTAAATAAAGAAACCACGTCAAAATTAACTAAAATATCAACTTCTGAATTATTAAGACCTTTTATAGCGTCAATAAAGTTTGAAGAGTTTCCAACATAACATTTTAAATAGTTAGCACAAAATTTTGCCAATCGTAAATCTTAATGGGACATTAGTTTTATGGATTTTGGGCAAACCATACAATTTAAGGTACCTTGCAATCGGAAACAGGTATAAAAGGCTTCCCCTCATTCGAAAGACTTGAAGTTTTGGTAAAATCATTAGTAATTTTGGAGATTTTTGAGGTAAGCTCTCGGGATAATTTTTAATATGTTTCCTCATCTAATAAATCTGTTCTATCTAAAATTACTATAACTGTATCTTTTTTTTCACCATCGTAAATAAAGTCCAATTTTTTCTGACATTTTGATAATTTTTTTTGTCATCTGACTGTGTAACCAACTCTTTTCCATGAGAAATGCCCTACTTTAATGAAGCACATCAAAAAAATCACTTTACCCTAGCAGCCTGCCTTTTGTCTTGCCTTTAGGAATCCCCAGGCGTCCAGATGCGATTAGCGCAATCCCTCTATGAAGGGCAAACGAGCGGGCATCCCACGCACTGACTCCAGAAGGCCACTCCCGATTCTATCAAGTCTGTCATCTCGAGTGATCAGCACGTAGTCGCTTAGCATGAAATGTAGATTTGTATTCAGCACCTTCATTGCCTAATTTTATTTCGAGGGAATATTCCAAGTAAACACGTGTGAGTAAGGAAGAATCGGATGAAAATGCCTTTACTAGTGGGATTGGACCCGTGGGTCCGCGAATCCCGCCACCTCCGATCGTGCTGGAAAACATGAATAATGCATACAAGAATGTCCGTCTATCGATCACCGGCCAATTCCCTTACGAAAGGAATACAGTTTACATGTCATAAATATTGTATCACTTCTCACCTTTTGTCTTGCCCGGCAAGTCGATGGCATGTTTAACGCAAATTAGTCCTTGGTCGTAACCTGTACGTTGATGTTTTAAGCTTACACCCCCACATGATTAATCCAGTATAAAAACCCCAAAACGCATGTTTAATACTTCAAACTTTTATTGAGCACCTCTAACATTCTCAGACATAAAAAATAATGACTACTACTTATAATAAAACAAAGTCCTCCGCCGTGTCTGATTGTCTGTCTGTTAGCAATAAGCTCGAAAACCACTGAAGATTTTTAAAGCGAATGGAGGTGACGATTAGAAGGTATTTTTGTAGACAAACGAGGGAACAATCAAAAAGTCTGGTGCACGATAAAAAATAATGCACTGCAGTTACTCATTACTAAAAAAGTTGAATTACTTCCTATAACTGGCTGCAATATAGTACAATACTGGAGTAGAACTGCCATATCAAAGGGCTTATCACCTATCAATCCCTTAGGAAATTATTACCTTTATTATTAATGTGGCAAGTGTTAATACTGCATTGAATGAAATACATAATTAACTGTAATTTGTGTTGATGGTTGTTGCTGGTTAAACACAATATTTTAGAGTAAAGACAGGTGAACAGTGTATCACACCTAAGAGCAGAAAATGTTCTATTAAAACGGAAGACCTGGTAGCATTGTCAATGACTTTTTTAATAATAATAACAATGAATATACAGGATGTTTCACGAATGATGATGGCCCTGACGAAATTAAAAATGTAACCCAAAATACATTCTCATAGCCACATAGAAGAACTCCTGCCGATACAATTTTCAAGAAACTTGAATTAACTTTAAGGACAAACTGGCCACCACTGAAAAGGTCAAGAGAAAGAACAGCAACAGGTTATGACAATGAAATTAAAGGATTGGAAATGATAGACGAAAATCTTCATATTAGTCAAAGGGTAGTCTCAAGAGCAACCGGTATTAGTCTGTCTTCAGTACACCGAATAATTAGAGGCAATCAATTTCATCCGTATCACTTGCAAGTTGCAATTGGTTCAGGCCTTAAAGGAGACATATTATCCACAAAACATGTTTCCTCTAGTTTTACACCTAATACACTTTACCTCTAGAAAGTAGACCAGAGGTTATATCACATACACCAAACAAAAGTGTCAGATTTCAATGTATGGACCCAATATGATACTCTTTGATGAAATCTTAATAAACAGTTCCGTTTGAGGTTTCAGTTAATTAAAAAGATGAGATTATCGAAACTGACAGATCAGTTGCTACTACATAAAATAATATGCGCAAACTTTAAAACAGAAAAAAGAGGAGAACCCCAAGGTCGGAACGAGATCCAGTCAGTTGACAATACTGTGTGCCCAAACTTACAAGGTAACATAACAATGGAAATGTCGAAGGCCTTGCGTGTTCCTGTCGTACATTAGGACCACCAAGTTTTCTTAGAGCATCGTATCGGCACTTTGTCGTAGCATATCGATTTCCAAGCTCCAAAGCGACCAATTCACGATAACACACGCCTTCATCACGGATCAAAGCCAGAGATACGCGGCCTTGTCAACGCTTAAAACCCCCGTGAAGTATTTCCACGATGCTCCGTTTTCACTCTCGTGGTAGCTGCGGTACAATTATCGCACTTTTTCATCCCGGCGCGAAATGTGTTGAACGTATTTATTATCTCGAAGGCGGTTAGCTGTATTTGATTTCGCAATTAAAAGTTTCGCTCCGCGGATGGCCGGATTAAAATTTTAAATGGGTGTGATTCGAAGAAAGCTTTGAATTAATCTAAGAATTAATTTTGTTATGAAAAAAGTTTGGGTATTAAATTTTCATAAGTTTCGGTGTTTTAATAACGCAATTTGCGGCGGAAAATAATGTAGATGGAGTGACCAAACTAAATACTGTCACTAGAGCTCAGACTGTACGTAAATAAGCAGCATATCTTCGGAAATATGCATCAGTTATGCTACACATGCGTGATGTATGCAATACGTATAGATACGAAATCAACTTTGTCTGAGAACTATAAAGCAATTATACAATTCAGGTATACTGATAAAATATCGATACTACAATAATTTTTGGTAATACTAAACATTATTTATAGCAACAATTATTTAAAAAAAAACCTGCTTTTTCTGCCTTTGTCCAATACTAGTTTAAATTTTGAAATATTATTCCGCCGATTCCTTCAATATTCATGTTTATAGAGCCAGTTTTTTTCGCCCTTTTGCTATAACATAAATACTGGTTGCAATAAATGTTTGTTGGGAATTATATTACTGGATAAAATTATCTATACCTCTTTTATTGCGTTTAAATCGTCTAATACAAGTTCTTCTATTACTTCATAGTTTATATATATATATATATATATATATATATATATATATATATATATAAAAGATGGCGGCTGTTTACCATGTTGCTCATCTACAAATTACAGGTCATGGTAGAACAGGAATATGTCTTTATAATGCTAAATAATTCGAGACGTTTAATTTGTTAATGCTGCCAATCGATTTATAAACGAAAACTGATCGTTAATTTCCTCTACAACTTCGTTAATTTTTGAACACAAACAGAAACATATTTGTTTAATCTTCTGACGCATCATTTAACACTAAAGTAATCTTTTCGTTCGGTATTAGCTTTGGGAGAACAAATGTTTTAATCCCTCATAAAGKAATCTAGTTATTGTATTCTTATTCAATTTAATTGCATTAAGAGACCTTAAACAAATTAGCTTATATAGACGATTTATATGTGTTGTTTCATATACTTATAAATAAATTAAGTGCTTGATATCGTTAGAGGGTAGAATTGGATACTTTCGTTTAGTAATACTCATGATGTTACCTCTGGAGACATTTAATGATAATTTATTATATTATTCCTTCATAAAGAAATCTAGTTATTGTATTAGTATTCGATTTAATTGCATTAAGAGACCTTAAACAAATTAGCTTATATAGACGATTTATATGTGTTGTTTCATCTACTTATAAATAAATTAAGTGCTTGATATCGTTAGAAGGTAGAATTGGATATTTTCGTTTAGTAAGACTCATGATGTTACCTCTGGAGACATTGAATGATAATTTATTATATTATTCTGTCTAGACTGGAGATTCAGTTAACGTTTGTGTGTTATCTATTGTTATTACGGTTTCACTTATTTCCTCTCGGTCGCAGTAGAACTGCAAATATTGATCAATAGTAGCAAAAATCGAGCAAAAGAATCGCACGTAATATCAAAATGCATAAAGGCACGTTCAGGCAGCAACTGAACTGTAAAACTCGGTGGTCGTAGTCCGTGTCCTACTTAGGCTACTGGCGTGCTGTTGACTCCTACGCCGGGGAAGATATGGCCCGTATAAGACAAGGAAAACAGTTCCGGCCTGAGACACAGCGTCGCCGTTTTAAGGGAGCGCCTTTCTAATTTCCCCTCCCGCCCTTGCACGTCCGGTTCTGTGCCACGGCATTTCTCTACGGTTTTCCCTTCTTCGGACATTTGCATCCTGAGTTCCAGGATTTCCTCCCGAAGGTGTTTTACAGTCGCTGGTTACACTACTTTATTTGTCGGTTGCAAGCCACGCCAGGCATTCAGTGGAAAGGGGGGAGCACGGTTTTAGGTGTGCTATTTTCCTATCGGTTTCCAAATTTGAACTTTGTGTTTGCGATCGGCAATCAAACGATTGAAGTACCTATCAATAAACTGAAGCTTTACAATCGCTATCTAATCGATTCTAATTATGTTATTCTTTATAATAATACAGCTTATAAATAAATCTAGTCCCTATGTAGAAGCAATCACATTAATGATACAGGTGGCACATGTAAATCTACTATGCAACCCGCTTTTTTATATGACATATTGATAAAGAGAAATAAACACTGTAAAACTGTTGAGAATTTTGTGATTAACTGGTTGTAAATAGAGGCATTTACAGATCATTATACCATCAGAAAACATAAGTGAGAAGGAAGGCATAATAATGTAACTTCAACGTGTAGATGCATGGCTAGAATATTAAAATATTTTATGCGCAACTTGCTGGTCTCAGATGAAATATTTATGTTTGTAAAGAACTTTCGCCTGAGATTCTTTGTGCTCTAGCAAATAACGACTTTATATTAAGACTATTCTTTTGAGTGGGAGGGTGGTGAGATGTGGCACGTAAACATCTGTCTGTATGTGTTGGTTTTCTGTAAACCTTATGTCCTAACTATCCAGTGTTTGACGATGGCTATCGTTTTAGGTCACGTCAATAAAGACTAAAGAATTCTTGATGAAATTACTGTTTTTTACATAAGGTTTTCAATAGTTAACACAAAATTTTTCCAATCTGTAACAAGGACTGTCAATAGTATGGTCTATAGGTCTGGATTTTGGACAACCATACAATTTAGGTACCTACCTTGCAATGCATGTTAAAAAAGACTTCTACCTCAAAAATATCAAAAATTACTAATTACCTTATCAAAATTTAATACCTTTGGAATAAGGAGAAATCTTCCAAGAAGATAAACTATAAAAGAACGTAAAACATGAATATTGTACAGAAGAGGGCTTTCAAACCATCTTCAGGCTTGCGTCACGTTGTGAAGTTACTTGTCGTGAATCGCGCGTGACAGATTTTTCGCCGATCGCTCAAACTATCCTAGAACTCCTCATATCCCTTAGATAATCAATACCCCGTACCTGGCCACTATTTCACAGCAGCCTTCATGTGCGCTCCCCTACAAATTACGTTCTGCAACGGCCGAGTCTATTCATTACCTTTGGAAGAAACTTTATTAAATTTATCAAATTACGTCTAACGCGATTGCTACTCCATCATTTTCTTTAAAGGTAGTGCCAAGCTGATAAATTATATCTCTATTCCATTAACGGTATAACGAACTCACACTCCCGCGAGTAGTTCCAGATCTATTGGACTTTTAATTGCACACTTAACGGCCTTAAAGCTTAGCTGAACAGGAGGGAGTATTCCTGTTAAAATCACAGCGAATTTTGATCGTCGTTTCCATCACGAAAGTATTACACAACTTTTATTGTAAAAAGAGATCACATAAAATAAAAAAAAGTTAAAGCTTAAAGGATTGCATAATTTATGGTAAAGCTCAGGTGAAAAAGAATTTTGGTAAAAAGCTAGAGGTTGGTTTATTGGCTCAATGTGAGAATTCATAAATAAATGCATTTTGGTCTGTACCTGTACAATATTGTGGGGTGAAAGTTCCCTTTGTATTTTTTTAATTCGCCACAATTTATGTATTTTATGATTCAGTACTGAAAAATGAAACTTACTTTTGCTTTATTTCCAGATATCAACATGATCTCTCGAAGATTAAAGCATTAATTGAAGGACTCTTGTTTTCACAGGTAAGTTATGTACGTAGCAATAATATTCTTTAGTGTTTTTGTTTAAGTTGGGCAACTGTAGTATAGATTCTTATTATTTGTTATTATTGCTTAAATAACAAATACCTAAATTGTCCAATCGAGACTTAAAAAAACTTCTCAATCTTTTTATACTGTATCTGTTGCATTTTTTTCTTTTTTTGTATTCCCGTAGTGTTCGCACATTTTTCATACGATCAGATTACACACTTGTTATGTGCCAATAGCTTTTTCCCCTGTAAACGGACAATCAAGGGTTCTGTTGTAATTCTAGATAGACCCAGGTTTCTTATTTGTCGTGATGCCTATGATTTCACTGCCTATGATTTCTTTGTTTTTCATTTACCTTTTTAAAGTGGAATTTTGCTAATGTTAAATTTCATTGTGAGGTGGTATCGTGGAAACGTTCAGCAACTGCTGAAAAATGATGAATCCCTCTTCAGCGTATACCTAATTTACTTTCATCAGCATAATAGTGCTCACATAAGTGGAAGCCCGCCGATAATTTGTCAGCCTCATGTTGAACGTTGCTCGCCGGCTTTTTGCCAAATAAAAAACATACACGTATTATACCGCAAGTAATAAAGTCGGCAATAAAAATGGTGCTCAAGCAGAGAAGATAATAACCAGATATATAAAGTTTAATCCAATTTAGTGTGAAATTTGTTTCTGTTCGGATTCGAAGTTTTATGGTGAATCATTTCGACAATTATTGCGAGGTTTGTTGCAGTTATTGCTTTAATATTTCATCGTGTAAATCGCCGGCGGAGAGGAGCGAATAAGAATTATATTGCCCCGTACATTTAGTAATTGGAAATACTTATAGGTTGGGTTCGCAATGAAAGCGTCGGAACAGTAGAACTAGCGGGAATCTGATAAATCGCAGCTGCGGAGATTTGCTTGTTTTATTTTTGATAGAGCGTTAGTACACTTTATTGGCCAAACAAATATATAACCTTATGGGAAAATGATAATAAACTAATGTGAGGTGAAACGTGTTCAAAGGGTTGAATCGGAAATATTTTCTAATTCTAGCAGATAATTTTGGAAAGAAAGTAAATCTCATGGTTTGCCTGTAAATATGTTTTCAGCCTCTTTACTGAAAAAACTAACGTAGCTGTCGCTTTCTATTTTTTTGAGTATAGTCCAGTGGTTCAAATAGATCATAGTTAATCTATAAATTTAATATTTTGTACAGCAGATACGATTATGGATTACGGTATATGAAAGCATCTTGGTTCAAGTATAGATAATGACCTTCGTTTTAAAAATCACGTGTCTTCTGTTATTAAAAAAAGTGTTATGTTGCTTTAAAGCTCTTGTGCTCTAATCATCTTATTCTCAACTTTAAACTTAGAAAAAAAATATGCGAATCTCTGGTAATCGCTCACTTACTGTATTGTTTTATGGTATACTTTCCTCGTCTTGATGCTGTTAATAAATTCAGGCTTCAGAAGGTACAGAATAACTGCTGCAGATTCATATTTGGACTAAAAAAGTATGCTCATATCAGTAAGTGCATACAGCAACTGAAATGGTTAAAAATTGATCAACTTTTTCATTACCACCTTGCAACTTTCTTGTTTCGTGTCTTTCGATCGTCTTCGCCAAAATACTTGCGTGAAAACTTTCATAGTTGTCGTAGCTTGCATTGCACTGATTTATCTCTTAGATATGTCCATCATTTATCAATGCCTAGCTTCCGAACCTCCCTATACACGCAGTCTTTTACTTATCATGCAGTAAAATGTTGCTCTGTAGACAGTTTTAGATAACAAATGATGTATTGGTTAAGTCATTAGCTTGTAATTATATTCAAAGCATGGTACTATAGTTGTCTGTGTTTCTAGTTTGTTTATTTCATATATTGAACTAAGTTTATATTTTTTGGGTTGATTGGAGTAGCTACGCTAGACTTCGCCCACTAGTATGGTTAAATAAAGCCCTATTATTTTTATTATTATTCAGAGCAATAATGATATTTAGTTTTCGACTTGTCATGAAAATATACAATTGCATGGTTATGCAAATCGGAATAAAATGCGTCTTTATCAATGCCTCTAAGGTTTCTACTGTCAATACTTTATTCATCTGATGCGCAAGGTTCAAAACATACTGTTAGATCTATCAAGTAACGGTCGGTTGATATATTAGGTGTTTCTATATCATAACTGCTAAGAATTTGACAGTTAGAAAGCAATGGTTGGACCATCCACTCGATCAGTTGTTTAGTTTAGACTTAGACACACGACATCACTCGTTTTCCGTTTCAAATAGCAATTATACATGAAGGAACTCCTTAAAGAGCATCAAACTGATTGTTGACACTCAAAAAGCTCTTCTGCATTACTCCGACGTCTCGCGAATTATTCAAGCACCGTTTGACCGGTTCGGCACGCCACGAAAAAGGACAATCCGCACTCTGGCTACAGGACGACTTAAAAACGCATTAGGAAAGGGCCCTGCAGGCGGGACACGTGCTTTGTAATAGACGTGGTGCCATCCAACGCACGTAATTCCAGCGGAACGTCAACGTAATTGCATTAGACCAGACAGCCAGCTTATAATGGCAGAAAAATTCCCCGCGCGGGCTACCGTTCGAAACGATCCTTTAAAAACAGGCCGGCATACATTTTAACGGCATTAACGAGGGAACCGGGCCAAAAACAACACGTCCATTACGCTGAATGAAATCAAATTAGTGCGCCGAGAGCATTCTCAGCGACGGTGCGACCCTTGTAACCTTCCAGGTGATATAAACGCGCACCCTTCTACCTTTTAATTAGCATTTTATTCTATTTATCCACGGCACAGGGTAATATTTTAAATTATACCCCCCGGTACGCTTTGTGTGTGTGTGTCGACGAAATTCTGATTTTAATCGCATCTTGCTTGAAACATACCTCAGGTAACTAGGTTTGTGCAGCAGATGTTTCGTTAAAGCCCTTAGCCTAGCTGGAAATGGTGTCAACACGAATATTATGGAGTAGCATCTTGTATACTGGTATTATTACTCTTTTAGTTACAATGAATATAGCTTGGGTTTCTTTGCTAATTGTGACCTCCCTAATCCAAGCCTGGCTTCAGTTTGTCGCTATATGTGAGGGTTTGGTTTGAAAACGGTAAAGACAGAAGAATCTGTGTTTCAGCAAACCCTATCAATAATGGTGGAAGCGCCAGGTTTACGTGTTAAGCATAGGGAGAATTTTTATTGCAGATACGATTTTTCTGGCTACAGAGCGTAAAAAAACAACCAGTTTTACATCTTTTTGGTACATAACAATTTAAAATTGCATGACATATTTACGAGTTAAAGCACAACAATCGGAATATTAGAAGTATTCTTGTATTTTCACTCTTATATTGCGTTACGATGCCAACTGGTTTAGGAAAAAGCGTGACAAGAAACATGTATTTCATGTACTCTCTGTAAATTTATTTATGTACACATTTATGTTATCTTCCGAACCTCCAAGAGTTGTTCATTTGTATAACATTCCTCATATCATTCCCTAGCTATATGCCAAGCTCCAAATTGAAATAATTTATCATGTTTAAATTGGCTATTTCCTAAATAAGTTTAAATGCTAATTTTGCTAATCGATTAAAAATGTGATGGCACTTTGAAGATATTATTAATTTAGTTATAAAAAACAAAGAATAAATTTTTAAATAATTTGTTACATGGGTTCAATAAAAAGACTCATTCGTTTATGAAGGTACTCTTAATAATTTATCACCCCTCCTATTGGTTATGGATAGGTGACCATATTGTCAACTTTTAAATGGAACCATATTTCTTTGAAGACCATGCTTTTCCATCGAGACTACTTTTATAACTTTTCTTGATAAATTATTAATTCTGATACCAAAAATTACGTATTTATACAAAGGCTTTCGCGCCTTAATATCAAGCTTGAACGATATTTACCCCTAATATCTTTGCCAGCAAAGTAAATTAATAAATCGAGAACGTTTTACCGTTTTTATAAGCAAAGAGTGGATGGATTTGGGCATTTTTATTTCCTTCTTTGGGTCGAGATCTGTGCCTCCAATTTATTTCAGTCCTTTGGGAATATCCAGGACGTTCTCTCATTTTTCGTTATTTCCAGTTATTTTCTTATGCATGTTTCAAGGAGAAATGCACCAAGTAAATTAACCTTTACTGCTTGTACAAATATTTGTAATTCGTTTTACGTGCAAATACTCCATAGGCTCGATTTTTGCTCTCTGGTGTTTAGCTTAGTTATTGTCAACTAGCTAGCTTTTTTAAATTAACGCTAAATAAGAACTCGTGATATTCAGGGTGTCAACTGGTTAATACGATAATAAAATAATTATAATACAAACAGTTTTTGGTAGAGAGTGTACAACAAAATTCCAGTAAGAGATCTTGGCCGACATCTAGTAGTGCTTTTTGTCTATAGTCTCAAATTATTGTACGTAAATGCTTCCTGGAATCATCATTCTTCTGGTCTTTTGATGTTGGAGGTCTAAGTAATAGACTTACCGACAGTTCCAGCAGCTTACGCTTTTCGAATCGACGCGAAATATCAGTAGATCAGAAACTTGCAAGGAATGCATACCTGAAACAAAGTATTGCGTTTATTGTACAATCCTTCAATACATCTTAAGAGTATCGGAAATTTTGTGAATACTATAATTACATTCCTTTCCGAAACATGATCTTAATTAATTCCGGAAGTAGATAAGTAGTAAATTTACAAAAGAAACCGAGAAAACCGATCAGCATAAACATGATTCAAATGTGTAAACCTCCCAGTTGAGTTCGAGTGTTATCAAATGTATTGGAACTTTTATTATTGCTAGGGAATTGAAGTCTCACGTGACCAAACAAAATATTATACCTAATAATCAATCAACTTTCCGAGCCTGCTACAGCTGTAATACTGTTCTTATAAAAATTGTAGATGTTATCATTAACCGAAACCGATCAAAGAAAACTTGCAGTTCTAATGTTCCTAAATTATTCATAGGCCTTTGAAGCCACACGAAACACTGCTCGTTYTTTTACARTATATTAATCAGCTACTGACTTTGTTGTTTAAGCAACTGCTTACAGGTCGTAATATTGCGTAGAAATCTCATACTCAAATTTACAACATATAGTCACGGCTTACTTTTGAATCCATATAAGTAAAAGGCTATAATTTTTTACCGTTAGTATGACAGAATTGCTGCAAAAGATGCAACCCACGTGAAATTAAAGAAAATTCAGTTCGTATAACTGATGCGAGTAAAATTCCATTCAGCGTCCCCAAATTCTTATTAAAATTATTAGACTTCCTAGCTTCTTATATTAAACGTTATTAGTAATAAATTTCTCTATGTAAAATTTTTGTTTCATCAAAGTCAATCACGTGTTTAGTCAAATATGAGTGTTCAGCTACGAAAGGATAGTTTTTCGGGATAAAATAAGGTTCTCGTCTTTGACAAAGATTACAGGCGTAATCAAAACGAAAAGATATTGCAATTGCGTCCAGAACTTTGTGTTTATTGTATGCTAGAACTTATTTATATAAAAAAAATACACAATTTGACTACTACGACTCTGTATATGAGAATTGGTGATAAAATCAGGCTGAAGAGATTATGAGCATGCTACATTTTACTAAAGGGGTAACGACGTTTTTTTTCCATCTATGCGGTTCATTTTATACCCAACTTGCCTGTGTCGAAAGCGGGAATTACTATTAAATTTTTGTTTCACGAACTTTTTCCATATCGTTCTCTATGTTTGCACGTACGGTTTCATGTTTTACTTATTGGCTTGTACCACGCCTTTTACCAACGCGTATCCGTTTGTTAAACTTTAAACTCGACCGTTTTCGATTCGACTGCGAAATTCGCGATTTCTCTCAATGCACCTGCACTTTAGCGTATACGTACAGTAAAAGTCTAATCCGCAGTGCGCTGGCACCCCGGCAAAAATGTGAATTTCCTGTGCGACTAGTAGCAGCGGCTTAATTTCCTGCGGAGACCGGCACGCCACCCGATAAACGATAATGTGGGTTTTTCGGAGATTCTCCCGTTCCCATTTGATACTGCGAATCGGATTTATGCCCCGGGTGTGCCGCGCCTTTATGACTTTGTTTGCGTTTGTTTTCCAAAAGCGCATTTCTTGACTCTTCACGCCAGCCTAAATTCACTCTTGGCCGGGAAAATCTCGAACATACTAACGTGTTTTTGATGGATATTTTTGTTATTTCAGCAATATTTTGTAACGGTCATTTATTTTTAGAAGATGTCGTAGTTTTGTTTTTTTGGGGTTGTATCTGCAGTTCTAAAAAACTTGGTTATCCTCTTTCTTTGGCTTCTTGCACATGACGATGGCCCTCTCCTTGGGGTCAGATATCATAAAACAAGTCGAAGTAATAGTTTTAGTGAAACGCTGAAAATCGGGGTAGTTTTCGGTTTTAACCGGAAATTACGGCAGCCATTTATTCTGCCTTGAAATTTTCACTTTAATAAATCTGAGTGTTATAAGTCCAGTCTCCATTCAACTATCCGTGCGTTAGGCTTTTTTATTATGCAAAGAAAACTAGACATTGTGTAACGCTATAATTTAGCAAAAGTTATATTTAATCCTTTTTTACATTTATTCAATCATTCATTGGTATATGTATTGGTTTAATAGAATAGGTCGTTGCTTCGCGTATTTCATGGTTTACCTCGACCGGTCCTGCTCGAGAGTTTCTTGCTCCATTCTTTTTTGTATCTTTATAAGAATCGCGTTCTCAGCTGGAAAAATATACCATTAAACGGCGATACGTTCTCGTGTTAACGTAGAAATAAACCACAATCGAGCAAAAGCTTCGTAGCTAGGTTCCATTTTGAGTGGTTATAGTGTACTTACCGATTTTCGGGACTATTTGGACTAGTTACACGTATATTTGCTGAAATTTCGCACGTTAGTTTGGTTTTTGTGCGTTAGCAAATGTTGCCCGAGCTAGGGGATTCGGAAGCCTACTCGATCGTTTGTGTGGAAGTTTAATCACATTTTCTACTCCGATTCTGCATTGTGATTTGACCCTCGACCAGCTGAGGTTACTTGTAAGTTTCATTTAAAATGCTCCTCTCTAGCTAAAGAACCTAATATTCTAGGGTTTTACTGTCGGTTATAATAGTGCCGAATAGTATTTACAACGCTGAAGTACTGTTGTTCTTTGTCGAGGAGTTTCTTCAAGGGGTGATATCGCGAAGCACGGGATACCATATACAGCCGTTCACCGTTAGCCTTAGCCTGAGGGAGCCTATCGTCATCGCACCTATTTACTTTTGATGTTCACCAGTTCCTTGTGACCTGAAGAGATCGCCCCGAACTTAAACTATGTATACTACTTGTTATTTTAATATTTCGTTGAGATTCACGTTCATTCATTGTATATAAATCAATTCATTTTATATTGTACTTTCATATCTCTTTCTCATTGTCAAGTAATCGAGTATTATTTAACATTAACTTCAATCTTTTGACTAGTTTCGTTAGTATTTTGCATTAATGTTTTGCCTTTATAGTTCTGTTTCTATTACAACGGTAGAGTTATGCTTTGATTGTTCAATAGTGTTATAATTTTTAAATTCAATTCCTTTCGGTTCACGATACCCGAAACAGCCGTTTTGTAATTAATTTTCAGATATTTCAGTGGATACCTCGATATACGTATACCAAGGACACCGCTGGATGCATGTAAGTACTTGGGTTGTATTTTTGTTGGATAGAATTTGTTGAACAATCGTTGGATTTTTTTTTGTTGAGATATTCCTGTTAGATCACAGAATTTTTGACATCTTTCTTCCGCGGTTCGTGATTGGCGAATATTCGCTTAGCGGTTCAATCACGTGGCGCCCTTGTTTTTTTTTATTATCGGTTAATACCCCGCCCATCTCCACTAAAGCTGGCAGCCCGCTTAAGCGCACATATTAATTGATCTTACGGGTTATATTTTCTCATTAATTGTCACTTAGTTTGTTTTCTTGATTTTGTTCCTTGTTTTAAAAGAAAAACGCCACAATTGTCATCATAAACTGTTTCCTAATTAGTTACCTACCAACATTTATAATGACCGTAACAATATTACAAATCTTTATTCCTATATATTATTCCTATATAACATATTTATTATTAAACGTCTAATATTGATACAGTCATTATAAATGTTGGTGGATAACTGATGAAGAAACAATTTATGACAAAGTTGTTGAATAGGGACATCCGTAAAATAACTGACCACAGAACATTTTGCGATAGAAATACCGCGCTGCGAGACTGGCATAGCGGTACATTTTTATGTGTTTATTGATGTGATATTGATTACTATATTAGAAATCTCGTTTGATACCTCTGTGTATTTGAATGCTAAGATAACGAACCTTATGAGTTACTAGTTGAGCCATTTGTAAAGGAAATGAATTACTAAGCTGTATATTGCCTTGCTTACTTTATTACGATACTTTGCAGTGTGTTGTCTTTTTTACCTATACATTGTTCTTATGTATTGAAATCAGAATTATTGACATCGGAAATATCCATCTTTTGGTTTCTTAACCCTGATTACACTTTTAGTGAGGTTCAAATAATCCGTAAAACCAACAGTTCAAGCTTTGAAGTCTCAAAATTTCTTTGTAGTTAAATGACTTTAAATTATTAATCTCACTTGCTTGTTTTTTTAGTAATATGGGCTTCTGCTTCCTTTTCTACTAAATCAGTTCCGCAGGCTACAGCCCGACCGCGCAATTCTTATTTTTTCATCGAGATTCCTAATTATAAAGGGTCCTGGATCTGGTGTTTGGTTAAGGACCTTCGGTGTCGTTTTATCATTTCGAAAGGCCACGGGCGAGACTCTGTATACTTATTGAGGTAATGCGGATCTCGAATTCCTTCTAAAAGTGGGTAAACATTGATGGGTCAGATCAAAGACCGTTTACTTTATAAGACCCTTAGGGTCTCGCCCGCCAGATTTGTATACATATTTTTTTTTCACTTTGAGGTTGGGGGTCGCACAATCTCTGAACGTTGGTTTGTCGGAATCGTATTTCGAAGACACGAGGAAACCGATGCGGAAACTGTATGCATGTGGTCTGAGCGCTCTTTATATATTTGTGAGGAAAATAATAGTATGCAAGTACACGTAAACAAAACATACTGGTTTGGCCAAAGGACATATACTTAAGGAACTGTGTGTTTTTGTTCAACTATACTGTAATTACAGTTGAAAACTATAAATATTGTTCTTCTTGGAAAAACTCTTACTTGCATTGGTGATGTTAATTTTATTGTTTTGAATTGTCCTACTATTTGTCAATATCTAAATGTATTACAAGCAATGAATTTGCATCAAATTGTTGCCCAGCCTACAAGAATTTCTCTGCGTTCCCTTACTTTAATTGACCACTACATTATTACTTTCGATTTAAACATAATTTAGTCTGTCTGCGAGAAGTCTGATCATTCAATTTCTGATCATGCTGATTTACTGTTGTGGCCCAAATTTTCAACTTGCGTAGTATACGCTGACGATACTTACCTTTTACATCATTTCGACCCACCGAACATAGAGAGGGCATGCTTAGAAATGAATGAGGACCTAGGCAACATTGGTGAATGTTCTAGCAAAATTAACTTAAAGTTGAACAGCAATAAGTGTTCTGTAGTATACTTCGCGTCGAAATCGCCACAAAAATGTTTTGTGAAGGATGATATTAATGTACATGTGGACCATAATCAACAGCCTGTATATGAAAGGATCAAAAGTCTTGGTTTAAGTATAGATAATGATCTTCATTTTAAAAATCACGTGTCTTCTGTTATTAAAAAATGTTATATTGCTTTAAAGCGCTTGTACTCTAATCGTGTTATTCTCAACTTTAAACTTAGAAAAAAATTATGCGAATCTCTGGTAATTTCTCACTTACTTTTGTTTTATGGTATACTTTCCTTGTCTTGATGTCGTTAATAAATACAGGCATCAGATTGTGCAGAATAACTGCTGCAGATTCATATTTGGACTAAAAAAAGTATGCTTATATCAGTAAGTGCATACAGCAACTTAAATGGTTAAAAATTGATGAACTATTTCATTATCACCTTGCAACTTTCTTGTTTCGTGTCTTTCGATCCTCTTCGCCAAAATACTTGCGTGATAAGTTTCATAGTCGTCGCAGCTTGCATTGCATTGATTTATTTCTTAGATAGGTCCATCATTTAACAATGCCTAGCTTCCGAACACGCAGTCTTTTACTTATAATGTTATAAAATGTTATAACGAACACTATGATCTGTTTACTAAAATATACTCTGTAGAAAGTTTCAAAAAAAACAAATGATGTATAGGTTAAGTCATTAGCTTGTAATTACAGTAAAAGCATGGTACTATAGTTGTCTATGTTTTTGGTTTGGTTATCTTTCATATTGAACTAAGTCTATTTTTTTGGGTTGAGTGGAATAGCTACGCTAGACTTCGCCCACTAGTATGTTTATAATACTATATGGAAACGTTTGAGTACTCAATGGCAGAAGCCTGAGAGCCTGGGAAACAATTATGTCGACGGCTATGAAGATGCTTACCATAGCAGTGGGCGAAATCACTGCCAGCCAACCTGGAATCATCTACCAGTATAAAAAGCGATTGTGATCATGGAATATCAACAATATGTTCACAACATAACTATGCTTTGTGCCCTACTAAACAAAATTAATACGTATTTCACTCCAAAACAGTAACGAGATACTGCATCATTGGCATACTTTGTCTGTAGAAAGGAAATCCGATCGCAAATGCTTTGTTTGTGAGGCAGTCAGACCTGTGAAGTCCGTGCCACCGCATACATTTTCATCAGGAGCGAGAAAGGGTCGCAGCGTAATTCGGGAGGAGCAAAAAGGAAGATTTTATAGTCGTCTGCTCCCGGGACTACATTTAAACCGCATCCACCTCGGTTAACTTTTGCACGGGAACAAAAACCCCACGTAGATGTCAAGTGCATTTGGAGGTTTCTTCCCGAACTGCGGCCCACCTGACATCGGTCCATTTAGCGCAACCAACGCCCCTGCGAGGTCGCAGGAATTTGCAGAGAAATCTCAGTAGCTTAATAGTCGGGTTACAGGTGCGGCGGGCTAAGCACTTTCAATGAAATCTGATTTAGAGCTGTGCAGGCTAGTAATTATGCATACAGCCGCCGACTTCAGATTTAACTTTGTGTTCCGCCCTCTGTTGAGCGCAGGTTCTGGGGTTTGTTTTGCCGACCGCGGTGTTCTTAGCAACAATAACGCCTTTATCGCTAGATTTATGGCTTCGTAGCTTCATGTTATATTTTAGCCGGAAAGATTTAGGAAAACAGGTCGTAAGCCGTTCGAAGTGTAGTAAGACGTGGCGGAGCTTTATCTATGTGCCGTCGTCGTATAGCTTTCAGGTGCTGTGTATCCAGTACCCGTTAACGACATTGTGCTAGTTGTTGTGAAAGCGGCCCTTTATCGAACATTAATATTAGAGGTCATGCTGCGCGGCTATATAATGCGCTGTACTTAGTGCTGTGAATCTAGCACGAGGTTTGACCGCTAACTCTATTCCTGACCTATTTACGGTTTGCTAGATGAGGCTCAGAGGCTTTGTGAAAGATCATGCAACTAACTCAGCTGATTGAAATCTAATGCTATCTAACAACTGTACAGCGTAAGGCTGTAGTCTTATTACTTGCAAAATAGTATTGTGATATCATGGGTTTTCTAAATTGCGTCATCTAAACTAACTCTGGAACCCCCAAATTATAGATCGATTGTTTTTTTGCTCTTGTTCAAAGTGTCACAGATAGATTTTGTAAGATTCTTAAGAACAGTCTCAAGATAAACATGACATCTTCTCAGTAAAAATAGTTATGCAAAGAACTTTCAAAGTTAGTTAACAAGAAAGCAAACATTTATCATATCATCAATTTGCTTTCTTAAAATTGGGTAACATTGTAAGATAATATTTTGTCGGATAGATCGCTGTCTCTTGAAAACACTGACAAAAAATTAATAGTCTGACGTTTCGATTACACCTGTAATCTTTGTCAATGACGAAGAACCTCAAAATTTGCCTGACACAAGTTCAAACAAAATTTTGAAAGTAAATAAACAAATCACCAAGGATGCGAGACGTCATAGAAACAACGTGCCAACCTGATAAAAAAGGAACCTAACGATGAAAAAGGAACTACCRACCTACTAGATATACACGAACTACTTGATAAAAGATAACTACAAAATAGCCTTCCAAATGTCACCTAACTCATAATTTCCACAATCCCTATTAAAATTATTAGTATTCCTACAAATTTCTATAGCTTCTTTTATTAGACGTTTGTGATAATATTTTTCTCTATGTAAAATTTTTGTTTTATCAAAATCAATCATGTGTCTAGTCAAATATAAGTGTTCAACTACGGAAGATTTATCTATCTGTTGCAACCTAGTAGCACGTATGTGTTCTTTCAAACGCGTACCTACTTTTCTTTTTGTTTGACCTATGTAACACTTTCCGCAAGAACAAGTAATTTTGTAAACACCTTCACTCTCTACTTTATCTTTAGTAGAACTTAAAATTTTATCTAAATTATTATATGTACTATCAACAACTAAAATATCATGTTTTCTAAGCATCCTCTTTAATTTTTCCGAAAGGCCTTGTACACAAGGCAAACTCAACTTCAATTTACTTTGCCGTGGCTGAGAATTTACTTGGTTTGTATGAGCACTTTTATTAAAAACTGACCAAATATTCTTACTACTATAACCATTTCTCATTAGCGCTGATTTAAGATAATATATTTCTTTTTGTACAGAACTTTCGTCTGATATCCTTTGTGCTCTAACAAATAACGTCCTAATAAGACTATTCTTTTGAGAAGGAGGTTGGTGAGATGTGGCATGTAAATATCTGTCTGTGTGTGTTGGTTTTCTGTAAACCTTGTGTCCTAACTGTCCAGTGTTTGTTCTGTAAATTTTGACATCCAAGAAAGGTAAACTACCATTGCTTTCTAATTCCATAGTAAATTTTATGTCGGGATTTTGACTGTTCAAATGATTTAGAAACCTACCCAGCTCTTCTATACCGTGGGGCCAAATAACAAAAGTGTCATCTACGTACCTATACCAACATTTTGGTTTAAGATGAAAACTGTTTATCGCTACATGTTCAAAATTTTCCACAAACAATTTGGCTACTACAGGACTTAGAGGTGAATCCATTGCACAACCTGATTTCTGTTCATAAAAATTATCGTTCCATAAGAAATAAGTAGATTTTAAACAATGTTCGGATAATCTGGCTATCGTGTCACGTAAGGGATCGCTATTAAGCTTGGATTTGATGATATCTATCGTTTCAGGAATGGGTACTTTCGTAAATAAAGAAACCACGTCAAAACTAACCAAAATATCACCTTCTGAAATACTTAAACCTTTTATAATATCGATAAAGTGTGAAGAATTTTTTATGAAACTACTGGTATTTCCTACATAAGGTTTTAAATAGTTGGCACAAAATTTTGCCAATCTGTAACAAGGTCCTAGATTTAACTTTGGTCGTGCATTGAACTAGTGATCTGTACTGCTTAGGATCAAAACCATTTCTTTGCTCTATTTTGGCCGAAAGTTTTGCTAATGTGTTTGAGAGTGTCTTTCGTTGTATATCACACTTTTTCAATAACATTAAGATCATGACTCTTTGAACAGCAATAAAGAACATTAAAATTGTGGTCGCCAAACCACCTTTATGTAATTTTGGTTTTACATCCAATACACGATACTTGCTAGTAACTGTTTTGCAATATTTGTTCCTATTTTGCTGCTTTAAAATTAAATATATCTGATAAATATTTCTGTGTTCATAAAAAAAAATTATGGCATATAGAAATATACCTAATTATTTTGTATTGGATTACTTGTTTGCATGTGACGGATTTCTTTTTATGTGGACATATATAAGATTTCGTAACAAAATGTTGAAGTGAATTAAAATAATAGGCTGAAAGCTTTTACCTATTCGTGACTCTCTGATGGTATGATTACACTTTCCATTAATGGATTACCTACGTAAGTTTAATTTTCTTAATAGGTATACGTACATAGAAAGTGATCCGCTGGTAATGGTAAATCAGTGACCTGTAAATTAATTGCACAAAAATGCACATACTTTAACTAAATATAGTGCCAAAGTTAAAACATAAAATTGTACTTTCTCTAATAATTTTTGTTCGTCCTTTAGAAATTTGTTTTATCTGTTAGAGGTCGCAATGTGCTTTTCTTTAAAATAAAAGTAAACCTTATTGGTGTCGCTAGGTGTAGCTGTTTTGTAGGAAAACCTCTTGGTTGTCGAATGTGTTTAAGTAGAAAAAAAATTTAATAGCTATGCAATCCCACCATACAATCATGACAAAGGGCATTCTCTGTTCTAAAACTGCTGAAATATGCGACAGCCTTGTGAGTATATCATAATTTAAATTAGTTCAAGACGGACAACCGCAAGAAGAATGTTTTTCCACGTGAATTAAAACTATACAATAGTAACAAGTTTAAAGAGAGTACCTTTGTGTTAAATAGAATAGCATTGTACTGGACTTTGCCATCTCCGCACAGTTTACTTAATTTTTGTTTAGATCGTATAGCTGGGTAGATTAATACATACAGTATATGATTATTATAAGTTATTTTTTCTTCTTTCTGCTGTGCTTAAAATAATAATTTGCTACAGCAGGTAAAAACCTGCTGTAGCAATAAAGTCATTTGCCTTGATTTTGTGACAAATATAAAAACCTCAGAGCAGTAAAAAAGCACATATGCAGGGCGCAATGACCAATATTTTCATTGAACAAACCAAATTACCGAACATGTAAGTACGCCATACTTATTCGGGTTCACTGCATTCCGTTAGTTTAGCCAGGATTCGCCGTGAAGAAGACATTTCTCCCTGCTTTGTTACGACGAGATCACAACAATATTTCCCGGACGCCTTGCTCCGGGTCATTTCATTTTCCTGATAGAGTACGGCTACTCCAACGAAACTGCGTAAAAAATGACGACTATTCTTCACGAATCGACCCGTCAGAACCTCTCCCGAATCCTCAAATTGATATTTCAAATGTGGGGGAGTTACACATATAGCACATCCGAAACCCTTTAATCATTTCCTCGTCATTCATATTTTTCAACGTTCCGTCGGGCGACTTAACCCAAATACAGGAGATACGTCTGAGCCTGCAAATGCGGGGTTTTACCCTCATCTAAACCAAGGACAACATAAGAAATCTACCCGTTTCGTTTCTCTCTCTGCAAGTAAGCGATGATGTGCAGATTATGTTAGCTCTGGGGTTATTCAAACTTATATGTTTTCGTCCACCCCAATTTGGCTACTGTCCTGTTAATTTTTTAATGTTTGAGAGTGACAATGTTTTCGCAGCTTTATTAATAAAAAAAGCAAAGCATATTTAACCACTAAAGGTGGTATTCCTCGTGCAACATCGTGACTGATTAGAGAATGCATAAAACATACAGTGATGAGGGTGATAACTACCACTCATGATGTGACTAAACTAAAGTAAACTCATGAAGCTTCTCTCAGGTAGAAAACCCAAAAACAATTTCTAAAAGAAGAATATGTTATTGATGGAGCTGAAAGAAGCGTTTAGGCACTTTAAATACAGGTGATTGAGTGTTGCCCAGTTTGCTTCCTCGCTGTTTTTTATAAACTTGCTATATTAAAGTGGGGTGGAGAATGGTATTTCTTATTTACCTCTACACTTCTTTTATAGACATCAACGTGCAGTATGAAACATAAAAATGGAATGGCGCAGTGCCCTTTGTGCTCACTTAGTGCCAACAGCAGCTCCAGATTTGTGCCTCGTTAAAAAATCTAATTAAAGTTATTGCCCCTTGCGACTTAAAGGGTAGGAAATAAAACTGCCATAAAACTGTTAATTGCTATTTCAACTACATGTTATCGCGGTCATAAAGTGAGATAGAATAATAAATCTCTGAAACAGAAAAGAATAGCAAACTAACAAATTAAAGGTGGCTTCACTAGCCAATATGTTGGCAGGCTTCATTTATTGCAGCAGCGTGGGCCACAATGTCATATAAAGGTGCTGCTATTAAAAGCGTCACGCAGACACTTGAATTTTGTAAAGATCCGACATCGCACGTCCATTTATCTTTACAGTCCTCTGCTGCGCGAAGTAGACGTCATAAAAGCTTAAAAGCTGGTCTGTATAGCGTAAACTTGGAATAAGGGTGGGTCCCAATTAAGCAGTCTATATCAGTCTGTTTGTGTCTGGTTCGTTTCGCTTACTAGTCATTATTCGCGTTCGATTGGGGAGTAAACTTTATTTTTCCAATAAGTTGGAAGCCAATCATAGACTTTTTTGCTTGTCTGCTACAGAATAATATGAATGGCTAACAATTTAGCTGGTAGGAATTATACTTTATGTCTTACTGGTATTGTTGATTTCTTTATTTGTGGTGCAGATGAGGTAAAAGTTTTTATTTATACCTGAAACGATAAATATTATCAAATTTAAACTTGTTAGAAATACACGATAGCCAGATTACTTGAGCACTGTTTAAAATCAACTAATTTCTTATGATTTACAAAGTAAACACTGGACAGTTAGGACACAAGGTTTGTAGAAAACCAACACACACAGACAGATGTTTACATGCTACCTATCGCCACCCTCACACTCAAAAGAATAGTCTTATAAGGAGCACAAAGGATCTCAGACGAGAGTTCTTTACAAAAAGAAATATATCATCCTAAATCAGAGCCAGTGAGAAATGCTTATAGCAATAAGAATATTTGGTCAATTTTTAATAAAAGTGCTCGTCAAATCAAGTAAATTCTCAGCCAGGACAAAGTTTTGAGTTTGCTTTATTTTGATAGTACGTATAATAATTTAGATAATTTTTAAGAAAGTGTTTTTGGCTTATTACAATAATCAGCAAAATTTATTAAATAAGGGTGTTTTGCTTCTCTTTAAGAATTTATGGGTTCTGTAAGAAACTGATTGAGTAGATTTTCTGTAAATTTCTTATGTAATTTCGTTGTTGTCTGTAGATATTTTTAGGCTTAAGAAGTGATTTATTAATTTCTTTTTTCTCTATTGTGGAAAGAATTTTATTGTTTATTGTGTTCAAAACTTAGAAATTTATCCAATTGTTTGTCTGTGGATGTATAAATACGAAAAATTTCACTACATACCTTATTGATATTATGGTTTTGGATGCAGATAGTTAAACTTTAATGATATGTATTAGTTCCATTTCTTCTACAGTCTACAGGGGTAAAGCTCTTATTTTATTTTTCAAAATGATTAGAACTTCTTTTAGGAGGAAAATGATTCGAAACATTAAAAGAGGTCTGCAGAGAATTCTTTGGTATAGACAGATCTTGTATTATATTCGCCAATCCTGTGGAATTTTTTACACTATATTTGGATTAGTAAGCAATATATTGTGGTAAAGGTTCGTTGGCAGATTTACGTAACTTCTAAGAGGCGCATTAGTATAAGACGCCAGTCTCAATCATCATTTTTATGAAGTTTTGGCATACCATGAAACAGTGTTTCATTATTTTGAGCCTGCAGTTTTTGGGGCGCGATTTTTTTATTCTGTAGAATATAGGAACTACTAAATTTGCTGCGAAAAGAGCACTATTAAAAAATCATGATTTTCTGGCAAAAATCAAACGAACATCCTGGGCCTACAACTTGCAATCCGCGAGAAATGCCCGATCGTTTTCGACCGCTTCCCTATACCAGCCAGAAAATTAATCGAGCATCCCTAGAATTCGACCAAGGGAGAACGAGGTCGCATTAAGGCGCCGGGACCACCCTGAATACTGCAATTAGGTAAATGTGGCCGTGCAGTAATGTCCCGTCATGAAATGCTGACGCTAATTAGGAACTTTCATCAAGTGGATTGCGACTAAATCTCCACGGTAATAATGCAGGTAAGTTGTGGTTGGTTACACGCATCGGTACGTTATTGCCAATCGGTGGCGTAGCTCTTTGTGAGCAATCCAATTAACTTAATCGCAGCTCGTCAGTGAATGGCATCAATTAGACGACGGATACCGCAGCGTCAACGTGACGCTGCGTGTGCGCCAGGTTTTTCCACTCTGCGTTAGCCTAACTTCGTTATCAATCCAGCTAATAATGTTTTCTGCACGTTATACAAAAAAGTAACAAATGTAAGGATAAAAAGCTTAATTATAATTAGAGCTCGGGTTATATGCAAGGCAAATTTATTAATATTTTAACGCAAATATGCACAACATACACTAGTTATAGACAGGAAATAAACTTTGTCTGACTACTGTAAAGCAGATTTATTTAACACATTTGAACAAAGTCATTAAAAGTGTATTAGGAAAAGAAACATAATTACACAATTCACTTATAGTATTACTACCAATACCATAACAATAAATAGTATCTACTAAACATTATTAGCAGCTACAACTATTACAAGAACATGTTGCCTTTTTCAAATTAAATTTCTTAGACCTTTAAACACATATTTAGTATAAAATTCTAACAAGAAAATAACTGCGTACTTCCCTTATACGTACTAGGGTAGTAGCATGCAGGCTATGCGGCAGTCTTAAAAGTTTGTAGCCTGTGATTTAACAGATGTGTAAATCTTGAAAAAGACATTCAACATGAACAGATGTTGATATTTAATAAAATATTTAAATAAAATTAGAGCTAACCTAATATCCTACCAGTAAAATCTAGCATGATAATTTTAGCATATATATATATATATATATATATATATATATATATATATATATATATATATATATTATACGTACAGATTTAAACACAACTAATAGTAACAGTAACTACTTACACTATGGCAGTTATAAAATCATTTATTCCAGTCGTTAGAGTTGTTAAGTACATATATTTATTTTTCTCTTTTTAATATTATATAATTCAGTGGGTCCCCTAGTGAATTCACAGGTGTATAGAACAACAGAATGTTGATATTAGGCATTTGGATGCACATTCTCACGTGGGTCGTTAAGAGAGCGTTCTTATTAGTACTCCAAACCTTATGCGCCTTGCAAAGATATAAACTACGGAAAATGTGGGGCTGCAGCAAGCTCTGTGTGAGTTAATGGGGTTTTATTTCCTTGGTCGCAGAAGGCAAATGCAACCATAGTCTCTGTTCTTACGAAACGTATTACGTTCGTGCACATTATTTACCTTAACACAACACGTTCTTTCATATTGCTGATATAATGCGCTTAAACGGCGTACAAAGTTTGCATCAGAATGTGTTGTACGTATAACTTACTGCTGCACTTTTATGTAGCAATAAACGGTTTAGTTTTGCACGTATTGTATATTATATAAAAGGTGGTCCTTGATTTTAGACAGAAAGACATGTGCTTAACACTGTTGGGGTAGTAGTTTTTAGGCGGAAAATCTCCAAAACATCTGAAAAATACAGGGAGACAGATCTCTCCTCTTCTCATAAATCGACAAAATTAGAGTTTTTTCAGAAGGTTGCGTTTTCTTTTCGTGATACACGATTATACATAGCAATTCGTTTTCTAAATGAAGGCGCCATTGGAACAAAGAGTAAAGACCTGTGTTGTTGTTTTTGCTCCGGCAACGGCAGCTTACACACGACCTGGTGTAAATCGCGCCCGCAAAAGAACAAAAACCGATGCAAAGCGGCGGTTAGCAAAATTTCATATCGGTTAACTCAGTCACGTCTCGACGGCCGGCTTACGTGCTTTAAACATCGGCCTCGTAAAATTACGTCGAGCTTTTACTTCTCTGCGGCGAAACTGCACGTAATAACGGGAGCCTTGATTGTAACAAATTTGAGAAAATACGCCTTTGCACTCTCATCCTCGCGGGCTTCGGAGACACCTGGCAGGCGGAAGTGAATGGCTGCTTTCTTTGCAGCGCGACCAGAACGAATTGAACAAATCACAGCGAGGCAAAGCGGATAAGGGATTGGGGAATTAAGTTTTTATTGTTGGATTTGGGGCGGATTCGGCATTCGCGGCCTAGGTGCAGCTGTAAGAAGCAGAGACAGGCAATTAATAAAGATGTTTTCGCACTTTTTGCGTTTCGTTGTTAAGTGCGTTTAACCAAGAAGGATCGTTATTGTGTGCGGTACAATAAATTTCGTAGGGCGCAAATGTTCTCTTTTTTATCTTGCTTATTATGATTATTGGGTCTTCTTTGAAGATTCGAATAAAATACGCGTTCCTAATTCCTGCATTATGAATCAGTGTTTTAAAAATTAAAATAACTTACATAAAAATACTATTCCCAGTTGTTGTTTGATGGTGCGAATTATCACGGCGACACGATCGTTCTAGTTGTTTAAATGGACTATTTTCAGGGTTGTTCCATAAAAATGCAACAGTGCCTCGCTATGTAGTAATTGAACAGTCTGCATGTTAATTTTTACTATGCTTAAGATAAAATAATGACGCCATCAAGATTCCAAATCTAGATGCATATGTGCTCTGTTTTCGGTCCGTGTATTACATGGTGTATATACTACAATATATTTACATAAATAATTCAGAGCAATGAATAAAATATACAGAGTGCAACTAATTAAGAGCAAAAAAGTGGCTCTTCTGTGTGAAATGTTCAAATCTCTCACACCMTTTGATATCTCGGAAAAGAAAGTGCTTTCTTAGTAKCACCCTCTTTAAAGCGCWGTACCTTCAAAGGTGATGTTTAAATGAGATTGTTGTTTATARAAAAATCTTCAAACGTTCWGCCACTAATTTAATCATTTGCTCAAAACGTTGGTTTAGTTACTGGATTTAGCTATCATTGGCCGCTTAGCATCACACGCAAAGCATTTACAACCGTTAAGTAACTGCATTGATTGCGCACAACTTGCAATTAAACTGGACGGCATTCTATGTGCAAAGCAACTATGTGCAAAACTACCCCGTCTCGCTGTTCACGAGAGCGTACATATATTTCGTGTACAAATGAACCACTGACAGAGGTCTCACTTGCGTCAAAAGCAAATTGCTTTCCCAGTCTAGTGTTGCATACCTACTGGAATGAGCTTCATGCTGCTAAACGAGTACGACATAGTGTGCTTAAACGGTTTCGAATGCAGTTTGGAAACCGTGGTACCACTTTAAAGTGTATCAAGATGGTTAGTTACTATTAACATATGTGAAGCAATATCTTTTTTGCCAATGTCACTATTTTTTTATAGAAATGAAGTAACATATGCATGTAGGTTTTGCGTTTTCGCATAACATACATTAATAGATGTTGTAAGAATACAGTATTACTAATCTCAGACTTCTACATTTTTCAATACACTATAGATTTCATTATAATCAACAACAATATTTAGGTCGTTATTAATATAATAGTTAAGCTTTCCAATAAACGCTATTATAAGTGATCTTTTTTAGAATATATACATATTTGACTTGTGTATAATGTATACAATAATGGCTCTAAAACTGAACCCTGGGATCTGTGTGATCTAAATAATTTTCGAAAAACTGTATAACCAAACGCCAAATCCAATGCGGTGTAAGATTGCTAACATTATTGTGCAACTAAGATAGATAATGCTGTGCTGTAGTATTTGTAGTTTCGTCTTTGTCTAAAGCATTTACTGTGTAGGAGCTACAAACTGTATTATCGCTATTATAAGAACGAAACCCAGCTGACACTCTTGGTCTTACACAGCCCTAATCCTCAGGTCTGCGAACTCTATTATGCATCACCAAATGTATTATTCACAATTCATATACGAACTTGTTGAACGAAATACTCCCAAAGTCCTAACTTAACCACTAATGCGTGTTTGCAATGTAGTTTGCTTGCATATATAAGGGGTAAGAATCCATTAGCTTAATCAGAATTGCTGTGAATTACTAGGTACGTCTTGAGGTGAAGGTCAAGAGGGTAGTAAATTGGAGGTCAAGATGAGTTCGATGTTTGTATAAACATTAAGTTTAAGAAGAAGACTGTATGCTTTTGCAAGTCTGCTATTACAGTTTGTTATTGTTAGTGCATTCTGACGCTATAAAATGTTGTCACACAATATTTTGAAAACCGTAAACTCAAAATAGAGTAGAGAATGGATACTTAAAAGATTTCATTGTTTCACACTACCAAACAGTCTACAATAGATAGAAACTATACGAACTTATTATGAGTGTGAGAACTAAAACCATGGTAAAAATAATTGTTACTAGATACAAAGAAAAATGTAGGAAACAGAGAGGACATTGTAATATGGTGCTTCAAACAGAAACTAATAATTAAGAAAATTAAAATTGCTACTTGCAATTTACATGAGAACCGTTTATTAAAAAACTTTTGTCGTATTGTTTCAAATGAGGTATAAACATTAGAAATATGACACAAGTGATACTGGAGCAAGACATAGATGGTAGGAATAGGTTTTCTAACACCAGAAATATGAGCGAACTAGTCGTAAGTTTTAAAACTATTTCTGATAAAATGAGCTGGATTCACTTAAGGAAAAATCGTTAAAAAAATATGACTAAAGGTTGCATTCTATAAGACTTTAATGTGAAGGTTGGAAGACAAGAAGCAAAAGTAGTGTTGCAACTATATTAGTAGGGGGATAGTCAAAAGTTGCTGTGGAAAATGATGTATAAATACTAATTTTGACCACAAAAATATACGCAAGGAAACGTGGATGGTTTCAGATGAAAGAACTTTTAGCCAAATTAATCATATGGGAACAGAAAGTATTCAAGCAAAGGCAATGCACATTTTCAGCAGTTATAGAAAAGTCGGTTTTATAGTGTTAAATAAAAATAGCAAAGATGCAAGTGTGAACAGCAATAGTAGAAATGTGTTTGTGCAAGCTAGACGAATGCAGAAATCACTCTGAAACCAAGATGAAACTTGGCCCCTCTTCAAGATAAGATTGACCTGTTTTAGCATTCTTTCCAAACTTGGACCATATCGGAGAATTCCAAAGAGCCCTCATTATAATACGCCCTGTATGAATATACAGGTAAAAGACATCCCCTTATCTGTCCCATAGGAAAGGTTGAATGCAGTCCATCCCCCATAAAGCGATGGAGCTTATCAACCCCAATTCTCGGAGGAACGTCTTTGTGCGCCGGGGTTCGTGCGACCATTCCCTCGCCTCACTACATATAATACTGGAAAAGGTGCGTCGTGTTTTGAGCACTTAATGTACAACCCACACGTGTTACATTCACCGTGAATATCCTGCGCGAGATGAGAGACATGTATTCACGGGAGCTCCGAGCCGGGCGGTAATGTTGCGAATTGAGAGCACTAAATTGACGGTAATTCCCCTGAATCGTTTCAGTTGAACTGTAATTAAAGATCAGCTTGAGTGACAAGTGAAGCCTTAACTAACAGCCGCATTAAACATCTTCCGATGAAAAGGTGCGCACACGAAACTTTTGAAATGCCTCTATACCGAATGTTGAACTGAAAACGAATCACTTTTAATAAATTTAAAGTTGACAACTCCCTACCCCTGGCTGATCCCACACTTAATATTTGAACGAAGAAGGGGGTCATAACTTACTTTGAAGATCTTTCAAAATCGTTTTTGTCAATCATTTAAAAAAAATTGATTTTTATCACAAGCTATTTATGCAATTGCGTCAAGCTTCAACTGATTAAATTTTCAAAATCACTTGCATAATCCACTCAGATTTAAGCTGATAATAATGATTTGTTTAACAAACCAATATTTGGAAGAAATATGAACGCAGCTATATTCACAACATTAAACTGCCACAGAAATAAAAAAAGATATTAGCATTTATTTTTTTACTACCAGCATAAAAAGAACACMCATCATTCCMTGAAACAGGAAMCTTAGTGATTGCTACAGCCGCTGCCAAATTTTAGTGAGGATCCAGTAAAAGAATGAAACAATATTGAAATGGCTTTGCATTACAATTTTTTACAGATTATCAGCACAAAGATACTTAACTTTCACAACACTCTAGGGCGTGTAGAAAACGTAATTAAAATATTATTGCTTTTATGTACCTACATATTTTTACCATTCAAATAACATTGTTACATTTAAGACAATTCTTGCATCATTTCTAGTCAGACTCCCATTATTAATGAGCATTAAAAAGTGAGAGGCTACTTTTCATGAAATCAGCGCTTCTAAACAGCATTTTTAGTTCGGCGGTTTAGTCACAATAAACTGTTTGGTATATAACCGCCTTGATTCTAAAAGCAGTCACGTTTTATCGTTCCATCTCATTTTGCTCTCCAATACCCTAGATTCCTTTAGGTGATATTCTGTTTTCAATCAAATTTTACTGCAATGAAGTACATAAATCTAAGGCTTTATGGCTCATAAAGTTAGATTTTTAAGCGAATAGAAAAAAGACTAGAGCAAGCGCATAATGTGAATTGTGAAGCCAGAGAATACTATGTTGCGGATTTGCAACGTTAGCATTTGAGAGATTCACAACGCAGCCGGTTTATTATTCGTAAGAAAGATAGTTTAATAACTGAATCAACTCGTTCCTTCCACTTGAAGGGTCTACCACAACATAGTATGTGCAAAACAATGCAGTCTAAAATTGCTTAGAATTCTTTTACACTTTACTGCACTGCTAATTTTCCCAAATACGGTGGAAATTTTAAGATTTACAATAGTCAACAAACTATAGTCAAGTTATCAACTATAGTAACAAGCATTTTATATAACTTACCACGTATGTACATGAGATGATAAAAAAGGCAGTACATACCTGCTAAGAAGAGAGAGAAAATATTAGTAACATTTTAATGAGAGTTGGGAAAAGTTGTGCTATTTCGTAGATGTTAGTACCGCTATTAATTTAAAGCCAAAGTTTTAGGGAGATGATAAAAATTTACTGCTTTTCTAAAAAATTTAATAATCAAATAGTTAGATCCGTCATCTTGGATGTACAAGCGGTTATGGTACAAATTTTAATACTCCGCATGTGTGGTAAGTACAATTTTCTAACCAAACATATCATCCAATGGATCATTTTTATAAATACTTATTTTTAACTAGATTCCCGCAATTTCCAGTACTACATTTAAAACGCAAGAATGTATGTGTTCAGTAGAACTAAGTAGGTTTCTCTAGGTCTTTCATCTAGTCAAATGGTCCTTAATTTAGATAAGTGCTAATAGATCCTAGGTTTATGTATAAGCTGCAAATTTCAGGTAGCAGGATCATTGTGATTTTAGTCTGTCGAAGCCCACGAGGCGCCTTTACGGTGAGTTTCCAAATTATTCTAGCCACACAGCTCCGTGAAAAACGATGGTTCGCCCTCAAATAATTAATTATCCGGTTCGCTACCTCTGCTTCTCATTTCTTAGCTGCAGATAAACAATGATCGAACAAAAGCAGACATCCTACACCTCAGGAGATATTTTGTCCGCAGTAATGACAACAACGGGCTTATTATTTTAAGGAAGCGATAAAGAAGCGCAGCGCTGTTTAACAGGAATTCGCAGTCTTTTAATTTAAATTAATGAGAACACCGTATATAATAATAGAGAAACAGATTGATGTTAGTATAAATAGTTCCAGTCCCAACTCTTTCTCTGTACTGAAAAATAACTAGCTATCTCTATCATCAAATTATTCAATACGTTATAGTTAAAGTGGCGGCGTGATAAACAATTTTCAAAGTGATGTAGAATCACGTAAACGTCCTAACTTCATCTCGTCGATTCTCCTATCGCAAAACACTTGGCAGCACAATAATGGCTCTTTCAAACTTTAGCATCTCCTCTAATTCACTTAGGCGTTCAAACGCAGCTCGCTGGCTTAAGAGACGAAGCTATTTGATGGACTGAAATGCACACATTCTTTTTTTTATTCGTTCTGTTGAGTTCCTTTGCTTTGCAGTAAAAATCAGCGCAAATCAACGTGCACATCAAGACCTGTTAGTGTATTACGACACGTTTCACTAGCCCCTGCAAGTGCAAAAATAAATGATATGTATATATGTATTTATTACAGGTGAAACAAACAAAAAAAACAAAAATTTTGGTATATCAAAGTAGATAGTGTTACGTAGCGACTATTGCACATGAAAAACGATAATGTAGAATAAATTTTGTACGGTTTCCAACATATCTGTAACCAGCTAATGATCTGGAGCTCAAATAAAACAGGCATATTCTAATTTGGATCTAACTAAATCATAAGTGGAGTGAACCACACGCTTGAGTTTCTACATTTTCAACACATAGCTCTTAAATGCACACTTTTCAGTTTTTATATATGAAAAACTATCGAATTTTTTGAGAGATGAGAGTTGGAGGGATTTTTAGGTTCTTGGACACTTTAAATTAAGGAGGTGTCATATTGGTTATCAATATATCAATAAGAGCAATAATGCCGAGGGGATACAAGAGTTACAATAAATTTTGATACATGATAGGAAAGTATTGGGTGTCAGTCCTGAAGTTTATGCGTTCTGTAGTCTTTTTTCTGGTGATTGATTTTAATAGTTATAGAAGCACCCTTAAAATCCAACTGACTGTTTTCATCAATAACTTGTTTAAACAAAGCTATTCTGGGGTTTCGGTTTTTAATATCATCATGTGAAATTCTAGTGGCTAAATTTTATAGACAATATTGTCTATTTAGACTTTAATTTGTGATAAAATTGATTGAAATTATTGTATGTATACCACGTTTACGAAAGTTAATTTTAATTTTTGGGAGCATCACCAAGATTTATTGAGACCTTATTGTCATTAGTTTTATTAATAGGCTGGTTATTATTAGTTGACGAAGTATAAACATTTTTGAATTCATCTTTATCGTAGTCAGGGTGGGAATTTTATGTGATAATGGGCAAATCTCTTGTGGTTCAGAACACGGTTGCTCCAAGTTAGTTTTCTGAAAATTCGGTAAATAGCATATCTAAAATGGTATTTAGTTTCAATCATTTTCTCTATCTATCCATATACTCTTTGTGTACAACTAACGACATATCATCAACATAATATCTAACAAAACTAACAATTTTGTTTTTATTGTGCTAGTTTTGT
Source organism: Rhyzopertha dominica (assembly GCA_025024175.1). NCBI lineage: Eukaryota > Metazoa > Arthropoda > Insecta > Coleoptera > Bostrichidae > Rhyzopertha > Rhyzopertha dominica. The sequence goes on from QCXZ01000064.1 coordinate 63,447,391, forward strand.
AGTTTAATACATTTTTAAACACTCAAATTTATAAGGTCGTATAATTATACATAACATTTTCAAATTATTTTTATTTTATACTTATTTTGTCCATGCATCATAATAGATATTGATGACATGTTGTTTTCCGGGCTGGTTCCCACGTTGGTTATTAGACCTTGACGTTTCGACACTCATGTCGGTGTCTTCCTCAGAAGTAGCTCTGAAACTAATACTTCTGAGGAAGACACCGACATGAGTGTCGAAACGTCAAGGTCTAATAACCAACGTGGGAACCAGCCCGGAAAACAACATGTCATCGACAACAACCACGGAAGCCTTCAAACCAAAATAATAGATATTGTGAGAAAATAATGCATTGCAGTTAGATTGCCCCCGGTTTGATACCTCAAGCAAAGGAGCCTCCGCTGAAAATCACTAATGCACACATTGAATTTATGTATATCCTCCAATTTACACGTGGAGCTATAGACGAAACGGTTTGTGTACCACATTTATGCCGAAGTGTGAATTGCGTCGTAGTAGGCTTTCAGGGAAGCCGTTCCTTGCGGTCCCGCCAAAACAGCCCTCATTACTCGGCAGATCTAAAACACATTCTCCCAACGCAGTCCTCTAATTGCATATAAGTGAAGTGCGCGGGTCGCAATTATAAAGTTGAGCCGTAGATTCGGGACGGCGAGCAACCAAAAACAATAATGCCGGCTCCACCGAAGCCAAACAAACAACAGAGTTAATAGCGCCAGTAATCACCTTTAAAACACGGTCTAATAATTCACCCCGGTAGTTTGAGTCACGGACCTATAAATTACGAAACATTAAACTTTTCGTAAACTGTCCAAGAAATAATTGCGACTGCAGGCGTGTAATTGGAACTAGAAACTTCCCACCTATCCGAACGTTTTGTCGAATTCCACCAGGACCTTCTGGGATTCGGGTGTATATCTCGGCTAATACTTCCAGGATTTAGATGGCTGGTTTCGGAACACCTTGGTGCTCGCTCGTGATAATTTATGAATGCACGCCTCTCTAACATGGGCGGAAAACGTTTTCGATTCTGGAACACGCCACCCGCACCCTTCAGCGTTGCTTTCACGGATTCTGACAGCTGCTCACAATTTCAGGCCTTTTGTGAACGGCAAGAATATGATGTTGCAGCTCAAATTAAACATTTATGCTTGATTTGATGATGTATGGCAATGAAATGCGGTCTTTTTGCAAATGGAAGTGTTAAATTTGTATTTTTTAACTGTCAGGTTACATGATTTCGATTTTGAGTGTTGTAAGAAAAATTAGTCGTCTAAATATAGGAAGGATGTCTCTCAAAGAAGCTAAAAAGTCAACATAAAGTCTTTGTGTATAAACGTAAGCTTTTGCGGCCAGAGTTAGATTGAAATTTTAGTCTTTTTGGGTCGAAACAATCCTTCATTATTTTGTATGCATAAATTGCATCTTTTTAAAATGAATTAAGTAGCCTTCCAAAGAGAACGTCTGTCAATTGTAGCTTTTTAGTCATCAACTGTTTCATAGTTTGTTTTTATTGCACCCCATAGAAAGAAAAACAGATAAATCTGTAGAACGAGGCGACCAGGCAACAGGTTTGTCTCTTCCTCTATACGTTTTTGCATACATTTAGTCAAGCTAAGTTCTTACTTGCACTATATTCTTCTACACACCTCCAAGTTTACTCTCGAAGGATTTCTTCAAAATCATTTTGTAAAAAAATGTAGTTGACGTTCACCACTTAAAGAATGGTCATAAATGTACGGACCCAGAATGGTGGACCCAATAACACCGCACCAAACATTAAATCCAAATCCGATTTGAGGTCTTCTTTGCTGCACAATGCGAGCGTTTTCTTGTGCCCAGAGATGTTTATTATGCCGGTTAAACATACAGCATCCGACCACATAATCTTAAAAAAACTGTGAGTCTTCTGCGCATACCAAGCACAAAACTCCAGACGCCGATCTTCAACCCCAGCATGTGATGTTTGACTAACTGCAAGCTTCTAGATGTGAAGTCTATGTAATGTGAATGTTTTAACGACAGTGCTTTATGAAGTGCCAGTATTTAAAGCAATTTCACGGGTTGAACATGACGGATTTATGTTTACACGAGCCAAAATCTTTATTGGTGTAGCTTTATTTATACCCTTGTCCTGCACTGATTTCTTGATTTACAAAAAGAGCCATATTGTCTTAGGTTATCGTAAAGCCTTTTAAATTGCTTTAAAGAAGGCAGACGGCGATCTTGGTAGCGATGATGCTCCAACGGAGTTTTTGCGTCATATGATGTAGCATACAACCATATTAAGCTTTTCTAGATTTGAAAACTCCATGTTCAACGTAGATTTTTAGGGCTCAGTTCTAATTAGAAAAAGTATCTTTACGAATGTTCACACTATGACTTTCTGATCGCCTTGATATCGAGGCAGTTTTGAGTGTAGTATTTTGTAAAGAATGTTAAATATGATAAGGTCATCTTAGATTCAATGTTCAATTGTGCATTATCAATTAAGTACGGTGTAACGTATTCGGTGTATGGGATATTATAGACAAATCTCATACAAGCAGTTTGTGTTTATTTTGGTCAGTAAGGAAGTTATAATATGCCTGTGCGCAATACTCGATGTGGGGATACACCAGTGCTTTGAACAGCCTTATTTTAACTTGTTGCCCAAGCTGAAATTTGGAAGATTATAAACATTTATATACATGATCCACATGCTCATTAGAAGATAAAGTACTACCAATAAACAGTCCCATTCTCCACACTATGCCAGCTAATGCTTTCGTTATGTACGAATAATTGAAAATTTGCCTGCATTATCAATCGCTGTTTTTCATTACCTATACAGCTAAAGATTTTTCGACTTTAATTTTAGACCATGGTTTTCGGTATACCTACATAAATTTCTTAAACCATTATTTATTTTCTGAATACCATCGTAGACATTTTCAGTACCAAAAGATAGATACATCTGTATATTATCTGCATATATAAATGTAAATTACATTTGTTGACATATTTAGGCAAATCGAACGTGTACAGAGCAAACAAAAGGGGTCCCAGCACACTACCCTGTGGAACGCCAGATTTAATTTGTGCATATTCAGAGTAAAACTACCTTTTGATGTCTGTTAAGCAGATAGCTTTCCGTTAGTTTTAGGGCAGTATTCCGAAAACCCAGATGCTTTAATTTGACCATCATAAGAGTGTAATTTACCCGATCAAAGGCTTTACTTTGGTCTAAAATTACTAAAACAGTTACCTTAGACTTATCCATTGCACTATCCAAATCATTTGTAACTCTCGTTAAAGCTGTATTAGTACTACCACCTCAGGGAAATCCAAATTGAATGGTTGGCAGTATGTTATTTGAGTCAAGAAAATCTTTAATATATTGAGCCACGAAGCTCTTAGAACAAGCCAAAAGAATACTTACTGGACGCAATATTCGAAGCCTGTTGGTACCCGAACTTCATTAAATAAATCTCTTACAATATCCACACAATATGGCATGACTAGGGCCAACATTGTTCTTGATATGTTGTCAACGCCTTTAGATTCAGATTTTACAGTTTTTAGAACTTTAAATATATCATAATTGCTAATAAATTTAAAACTAAATTCTTCTTTAACAATATTTAAAAAATACGTGTTTATTTCTTCAGGCTTATTAAGATCATTTGCTAAGTTAGTGTTTATTTTGTTTTTATTTGCCGTAACGACACCTCATTGTTTCAAATTAACCCATAACCTTACATGAGTCTAAGTGATTATTTAAGAACTTTTGCAATTTTTTCGATTCTGAAGCCCTAAGAAGAACAAGATGTTCGTTGTTCGAACTTTAAGTCGGAAATGGAAAATGCTGTAGCATGGCGCTCTTATAAGCTTTAGCGACTCTCCCTTTCGCGAGGTATCAGAGCGGTAATGCGATTCTAAAAAAGGCATATAAACTTCCCCGTTAAAGGGGGTTTTCTTTAAAGGTTATTTTCTATTCGCTTAACTCACTAACCTAATTTATCTAATCTCCAGCTTTGTTCTTCTACTCGACGCCCTCCCACGCGGTTCCTCACCCTCACCTCCGGATTTCTTTCGAGGGCGTGCTCCCTAATGGTATTTGAAATACCTCGATACGCCGCGTCCCACCTGATCGATTGCCGAACTTATCAGCGTGATCATCTCTCATTCAGCCGCAACATAATTCATTCCGACGCCACTCCATCGCGACCACATCATCTGTTCCGCTTTAACTTCCAAGTGGAGGACTCCTCCGGCACCTAATAAACTTCGGTTTAGGCCGGGAGTCGTGGGATGAAAATGGTCCGGCCGACCTTGATTTATAATACGCTAAACAAAATTATTGCGAGGGATGGAGAATTGAAATTTGAAGCTTTCTAGGGGGGGGGGCGGGCCGCTTGTCCGAGAGTAATTGAATGTCTGCTTAACGGGGCAAATTTAAACCTTTTCCAGTTACACCGAGTGGAGCGTACCGAAAAGGGTCCGATGGTAAATAAAGTTTAAATTCGAGGAGGCCGTGTCGCATACTAAGCGATTTGGACCCCCGCATTTTTCGGTTGAACAAGGCATTTAATTATCACGTTACGCGCTGACGAAAGAGAACCTTCAAAACACCCTTAGTAAGTCATTATTAATGAGGAACGAGACCTGTGCACAAAGCGCCGCCTTGGATCCCTTAAAACAACGCAATTAGGGGAATTAGTAAATACCGTCCAAAAATGTCCTGACACACACCTTTCCAGCAGGATCATGTAACCGTAAAGAGTGGCAATGGCAATGGGATAATTATCATAAGAACAGTAATACACCTGATGAGACAGTCACAGCTTTTGTAATATTATACATTTTTAGACTAAACTGACATACATAACATTATATTTATTATATCTTATATGCCAACTCTGTATTTTTACCTTCAAAACCAATTGGCTGTTGCATATAAACTTTTCACATTGAACTGTTATATGTATATTAGCAGCTACTGCGAATAATATTCTTATGGAATCATAACTCACAACAGGTGTAAAAATCTCTTAAAAATCAATACCAGTTTGCTGTACGCAGTCTTTGGCACCCAACCTTGCCTTAAATCAATCAGTTTTACTCGAAAAACCTATTTACATCCAACAGTTTTGTGTCCTGATGGCAAGGGTACCAATGTCCATATATTATTGACTTTAATTCAATCTTAGAAGTTCATTAGTTCATCTCTAAATTCCTTCTACTTTCTTCTGGAACCACTTCTTCATTCTCTTTGACATTTTCACCTTTTGTAGATTATTTATTTTGCTCTTCTACAGCAATACGTAATCATTCGAAAAAAGCATATTCCTTAGAATTCCCATGATCCCAGATATTTTCATCGAAAACAACATCACGTGAAATTATTACCTTGTGAGTTTGAGCATCATACAGTCTATAATTACTGCTATAATTGTCATAGCCAGCAACAATCATCTTCTTATGCTCCATTTTATAATCATTACGTGGCACTGTTACAGGTCTGTCTTTCAAGCAACTTTTAAATTTCCAGAAATGTAGAAAAAGCATTACTTTTGTTCTTACAAAACGCACAAATCGGTATGACCTGTAAAGATCAAGAAATAATTTACCTCGACAAGGGACGTAAMTGGAATCCAATCAATCATTAGTAAGTATGGTTTCGATCTTTACTGTATGATACTACATCTTCAGACAGTTAAAACTTGTATACTTGTATCCTAAAAACAAATTTACATATAAACGCTATTATACTATTCTATTTACAAGAAATTATAAAAAACTGTTTTTAACGTGTGTGTTTWACTGTTTAAGTTAATGTTCCTGCACACATTGGAAATGCAAAAAAAGGATTGTGTAGTAATAGGTGACATAAATTTGGATACAATTAAAGATCCACCTGTAGTAAGGGAGTACAAAAATATTATTGAAATAAACGCATTTGAAATTCAGAATATTATAGATAAAGAAAATGCAACCAGAGTTACCAAAACAACAGCAACAATAATAGATCATGTCATAACAAATAAATCATTATCATGTATCATACAGCTTCAAGAACATATGATCTCAGATCATAAAATAATAAATATTACATTAAATAAATATACCAAAAAAATCAAACGGGAAAAAGTTATAAGACAAGTATTGCGTCAACAGGAATGGGTTCAATGTGTTCAAAACAAATTGCAACAAAATAATATTACAACATTCAATGAGTTAACAAACATTATAAATTCTGCAAAAATGGAATGTACTAAAACTTATACGACAAAGATTGGAGAGGGCAATAACTGGATTACTTTCGACTATTTAAAGCTGATCAAAGAACGAGACCAACTATACATCAGATGGAAAACAATCCAAAATGAGTACAGCGAAAAAGAATTTAAAAAAGTTAAAAATAAAGTAAACAACGTCAGACACCAATTAAAAAGACAGTATGTAGAAAAAATGTACACCAGCATCCAGTGACACTAGGATGATGTGGATATTACTGAACAATTTATATGGGAAACAGAAAAAAATAAAACAAAAATAAATAGAATTATAAACGAAGATGGACAGGCAATAGAAGATGAAGAACAAATAGTAAATGAATTTAACAACCATTTTTCAAACGTAGGCCAAAAATTAGCTTCAGCTCTGCAAAACTGCAATGATACTACATTCATTGAAGAGAAAACAGACAAAACAATTTTTTTGGAGCCAACTGACCTAGAGGAAATTAAGGAAGTTATAGCCGAAATAAAAAATAACTCTTCGCCTGGAATTGATCGAATATCCAAACAAGATATAAACAAATTATTCAATGTTATAGGAGAAATGCTTGTAAGTCTGACAAATGATATATTGGAAAGTGGCATATTTTCTGATGAACTGAAGATCGCAAAAATTATTCCAGTGTACAAAAAAAGGGAAAAAAGATGATATGAATAACTACAGACCGATTTCGGTACTCACAACTTTCTCAAAAATAGTGGAAAAGATTATAAAAGGACGACTAATTTATTTATCAATCAAACTTATGGATTTGATACACATCAATATGGATTCCAAAAAGACAGGAATACAATGGGTGCAACAATGGACCTCCTGGAATACATATATAGTGAGATCGACAAAAATCGGTATGTTGTGCCTGTGTTAATTGATTTACAAAAAGCATTCGACACGGTGGACATAAAGTTATTGTTAAATAAACTCGGAGAACAGAAAACATTACACAGAATTGAACGGGAAAACTAATGAAACGGTACAACTGCGAGTGGGAGTTGCGCAGGGCTCCGTAATGGGACCCCTACAATACTTAATGTATGTACACTGTCTAAAATATGTAAAGTTAAAGGCAAGGTACTTTATGTTTGCAGACGATACTGTGTTGGTATTATCAGGAGCAGATATGAAGCAATTAGAGAGAGAAATTAACTGTGATCTTGATGTATATTTTAAGTGGGTGTGCTATAATAAGTTAACAATTAATATATCCAAGACTGTATACATGATCATAAAACAAAAAAAATAAGAAGAGCTGTGATACTAATATATGTTTAAATAATATAAAATTAAAGGAGGTGTCAAATTATAAATACTTAGGAATAAAAATATCAAAGGACCTAACATGGAAATTACACATAGAAAACATAATGCTAAATATTGCACCAATGCTGGGTGCAATAAAAGGATGTGCTAATATATTAAATAAAGCAGCAAGACTGACATTGTACAATTGCTTTGTTATGCCTCATATAAGGTATCTCATAACATGTTGGGGAAATGCACCTGATTATGTGATACAGAAACTTCAGCGCTTTCAAAATAAAGCTGTAAAAACTGTTTTTAATCTTGAATATTACACACCTTCAACACAATTATGTAGTCAAACAGGAATATTCAATATACACAAATTAAAAATATTTGAACAAGTAAAACTCATATATGCAATAAAAACCAATACAATAAAAACAAACATAAATTTGAAATATACTAAGGAAGTCCACAACTATGACGTTAGATCACAAGATACTCTTAGAAATGAAATATATAGAACCAGCAAAGCTCAAAAATCTCCTCTATATAATAGTATTAACATATACAATCAAATTCCTGAAAATATAATAAATGTAAATAGATATGAAAAATTCTGGCGTAGCCTTAAGTTATATTTAGATGAAATGTAAAGTATAGTTTATGTTATAATTATGTATTTTGTAATACTTAGAATTACACTGTTACTTTTCAATGTAAATTACTGTTTAGGCCTCAGCACCAGTGCCACTTAGCACTGTTTAGAGGTCAGCAATAAAAATTTAATAAAAAAAATTACTAAAAAAACTTAATAACTCTTGTTTTTATACCAGCAACTCTTTTAGACAAATGTGGAAGTCTAGAACGAAAAGGTAATGATTTGAGGTTGCAAAACGTATGGCGATTTTGTCGGTTTGATAGTACCAAAAAAAACTATAATATTTCATTATCATTTCGATTGATTTAGCTATTGGAGAATACAATTATGGTCTTTTTGTTGTGGGTTGTTCGAAATAAAGACCACCTCCTTTAAAACATTTCACATTCCGTGCTGGCAAAGTATGATTTCCATCAGAAACCTCCTTATGTATACCCTTAGAACGATGGTGAACTGCAAACGATAATGAGGGAATTTGTTGTTGAGAATATCATAAACGAATTATTCACTTCACATTCGCATTTAGCTTCGTTCCTGGAGCCCTCAGGTTCCGAGCTTTATTATTCATAAAGCCCGTGTACTATGTAAATGTGACCAGTAACCTCAGGGCGTATCGCAACAGAGTGCACAAATATTCGCCGAACTCAACAGGTGTCGTTAGGTTACTCAGCGGACTAAATGCAGCTCTATAGGACTAACAATTACGTGCATACTAAAATGTGTAATCTGGCCACTTTAGCTAGAGAATGGCGTTCGTTAACATGAAAACATTCTATCGATCGCTTGTAATAAGGCAATCTCTTACCCTTTCTTTGTTTTGCGTTGTGATGGTTGAACGCATTTAAACGGCAAATGCTGATAATTTTTTGGGGTGTTTACTAAAGACCATAAAATTTTTGTTTTCACTAATTAATTCAATGGTTTCGTTCCTCTTCACAACGTTTTCCACCTGTCTCTGCAAAAACTATCAGAGTTCAATAAAGATGTGGTGGAACAATAAACTGACAAACGAAAAGGCAGGAATCAGTAAAATATAAACAGCTGAAGATGTACAATTAATGAACGGATACTTTAATTTCTTTTATTCAAAATTGAAAAGAAATTGTTCAATGATATATTATCCAATGTTAGTAGGCTATAATCATCCCCACGTATCAAGGGAACATCTGGAACTGATTAGCAAACCGATACGCTAATGATAGTTAATCGGCTCATCATGAGTTGGTATAGTCACGCAAACCAACGCGGCTTGATTTGATTATTTAGCCTATAGCCTGCTATGCACTCATTTGGAGCATGTATTTGTGTTCCATTAACAGTGTGTTCCTAACGAATGATATCTATCTTCTTTGACAATTGGGAGTCTCTTCAAACATTAATTAATGAGATATTGATGGATGGGGCCTAATCGGAGACATTAGGAAAATTAGATTATATTCACATAATAAAAGCTACACAAAAGAATAAAAGAAACAGTTTAATGGTCTACCTCTAATGTCCTTATATATTACTAGAATTCGATCATTATGGTAAGTGAAGCTGTTCCGATAAAAAATGACGCAACAAATATACAGGATGTTTCACGAATGATAATGATCCTGACGAAATTAAAAATGCAACCCAAAATGCATTCTCATAGCTAATGTGGTTATTTTACATAATGGTATTATTTTAAAAATAAATTGGGAATCTATGACGGCTATGCGCTATGGTTCCTGTCACTATATTTATTAAAAGTCAAAATGTATTCAAATGATGAAAAAACAGATATGATTTTGATTTATGGTGAATGCAAGAAAAATGCTTCCGCTGCTGCCCGCTTATACAGACAACGTTTCCCAAATAGACGAGCTCCTGCCGATACAACAGGCCCTGATAATGAAATTAAAGTATTGGAAATAATTGAAGAAAATCCTCATATTAGTCAAAGGGCAGTGTCAAGAGCAACCGGTATTAGTCTGTCTTCAGTACACTGAATAATTAAAGGCAATAAATTTCATCCTTATCTCTTGCAATTGCATTAAAGGAGACAGATTATCCTAAATTTGAATGTGAGCTTTTATGACAACATTTGCTTCTCAGACGAAGCAAGATTTTCTAATAATAGTGGAGTTAACAAATATAACATGCATTATTATGCGCAAGAAAATCCACGTTGGATTCGAGAAGGACATTTTCAAACTATCTACTCGACGGTGCGGAATATTGGGGAATCAAATTGTTGTTCTAAAATTTTTAAGAAACATTTTACCGGTACTTCTTCCAAAATGTAAATTTACAAGTAAGACAAGATCTATGGTTCCAACAAGATGGGGCAAGAAATCATCTTGATTTGGTTTTGCCTAACCGATGGATAGGAAAAGGTTCAATTAATCCTTGGCCACCGAGAAGCCCGGACCTTACTCCTTTGGATTTTTTCTGTGGGGAATGATAAAAGAGCAAGTATGCTAAACACAAATTGAAAGTGTAGAACATTTAGAAAATAAAATACGTGATGCCTGTAGATCCATCACTCCAGAAATGTTAATGCATGTTAAAAGATCGTTTTGGGCACGAATTCAAGCTTGTGAAAACAGCGGAGGGCGACATTTTGAGCATTTATTACATTAATGTTATTGAATAAACATTTTTCAAAAATAAAATTTGTTTTACAATACCGAATTTACTTAAAGCAAATGATTGAAGTTGACGTCAAAATTTACGAATTCATACAGCTCTCTACGTTTTATATTTTTTAAGACGATGAACAATTATCAATGTTACCTCTGCAAATGTATTTTGGGTTGCATTTTTAATTTCGTCAGAGCCATTATCATTTTTTGGCTAACCTTTTCTTCAGCTACCTGGAAATAATCTAAAAAATACAAATGAATTTCCGATATTGTGGTATAGATTTTTTGATATCAATAATTGGACACATAAATTGAATCCTTATATGTCAATAAATTTCACTTTTGAAATGGATTGCTTTTTCTATATTTAATAATATCAAGAAAGAATGATAAAATCACACGTTTGTTTTTACTGTTAATTTAGTCATACTTGTTAAGCCACTGAAGACGACTGCTTGGCGGTTGAAATGCTGTGTTATTATTTAATAACTTCCAAAAAACTCTACTATTCATTATTGAATAGAATGTTCTACAGTATTTTAAATACGTTTAACTTGCCCGGTTAGTTGTGTAATGAAAATAATACATTGTCCTTGAATTAATCTTATAATTTTTGTTCTTATGTGGGAACATACGGTAGAACTGTTTTGTTTATACAATATTCTTGCGCATGGTGTTCCATTTAAAAGAGTAAGCCTTAAAATCGTCACTTATTTGGGTGAGTATGTCTAAGGATACTATTAAAAAGTGTACCTGGTAACAAAAAGGAGTTACAAAGCAACCAAATCAAGTATTATATAATATAACGCTCATTGTGGGCATACAAATTAATCGCAAAACACTAAACGGCACCGTACGCAGCCGATTGAAAAATATTAGATTCGCACTCCATTTTGGTGTAAAGCATGGCGTGGCCGTGTAATATGGGCGATTTTATATATGAACCGTGCTCCGTGATGGTGCGCTTAAATTGCGGCGGAGCATCCATTATCTCTGCCGGTCGTGAAATTTAAAACACCCATTKTTCACGACGWAGGTTTGAATAGGGCGGCAGTTTGTAATATCGGAATTCAATAATGCAGCTGGAATTAATCATTAATAGATGCATACTTTAAGCCACATTCCTGTTTGAGGAAATATTCGCAGATTGGAGCGGAGCGCCCGCCGTCTGAAATGCTGAATATCTATTAGTACGGAATGATAGATGACTTCTCTCCGCCGCGCCGAGACGAGAACCACCAAAAGTGAGATATGCAAAGTATAAAATATAGATCTCGTTGAAATAGTTCCAACGCATAATGGCACCGAGAAAACCCTCAAGTCTGGTTTGTCTTTAATTTATTAAGGCGGACGAGCTCGGAATATTGATGAAAGTTTGATACTCTACGCGTTCGCGCTCCCAATGGATGGAATCTGCATCCGGCGGTTTGTTTATTCCTCTCGAATACGTACGCTTCAAATACATTCGGGAAGTTTGCCTAGCAGTTAGACAGGTTCTCAATTTAACACTGTATGTTGTTCCGAAACATATTTGGAGTACCTACATTTGGTGAAGAAATATTTTCCTCAAAATATCCTGCACTCAACCTACCACAAGGTGCTGTAGTCCGAGCACCCGTTGCAAAATTCTATTAATAACTGTTGATCTGGAAATTTCGATACGATCATGTTCAGTTAACTGAGGCAATGCGATTGCAAATAGTAAAGTGAATGAAAATTATCACCAGTCACGAGGAAAATGGAGACACCTTTTTGATGATGAGCCTTTTGACCCCCCCTTTTCGTTAAAAAAATGCCACATGCACCTATATCTCTGAAACGAGAGCTCGGAGTTGAAAAAATTCCAGATTTTCAGAAAAATCGGTCGAGCAGAACCTGAAATATCCTGCCGTTTCCATCCTTTGTAGCGACCCTGTATATAGAGATAATATAATAACCTGTTGAGTGGCTACTCTTGTAAACAGCTGTCGGTATCATTTTAGTCCAAATGCAATGTTTTTTTCTTATAAATTGTTATGTACTTCAAAAACGTATTTTGTTTCAAAATGAACTCGATCACTGGTCTTGTGAAAACACCTTCTAATATTAGGTGCCCAAGTAACGTATATAAGATTCAGCTTTTATATACCATAACGAAAGTACAGTTACAATTTATTAAAGTTAAGAGTGCCTGACAATGGATTGGCTGAATTACTTTGTCCTTGCAGCAGTTTTCTTTGTTGCGTTGGACGACTTCACTGAATAAAGTAAGAATTTTCTGCGTCGCAATTCTTTCTGTCGTGCAGGCCTTTCATTTAAAAGTTTCACCCCCATTTTACCCCAATTCATTATGCATAGTACCTGTATAAACCGTTAGCATATCACTGCATAAAAGATGCGCTACACAAGGCTCATCTCCCGCTAATAACTCGGCAGTGCAATTTTACTGCAGACGCTGCAGCGTATCAGGAAATTAGGTGTTCCATTTTCACGGGAACATAGTATCTCCTTTGCATTTATAATATAGCAGATGTCGAAATGTGCACCTTCCACAGATATATATTAGATATTCGATGTGTTTGGTATGCGTTACTTGAATAGTCCCAATTTCGCATATTATATTACGCGAATAAAACTTTATTGTAATGCTTCGACTTCTTAACAAAGAAATTCAGTCGAATTCATAGTCTTATCCGAATATAAAGGAACGCGGGAGGAGAGAGCTGAAATATTGGGATACAACCAAAGTATTCAAACTACGTGAACAAGATCTTCAGGATTCAATTTAGTTAATAGAACAGTATAAGGAGTAAGGGTAAAATATAAGTACGATATAAAAGCTATGTAGGCATATGACATTATTATTCATATTTCTAATTCAAGTTGATTTAGCCTAGTTTTTAAGGCATTCAATTTCAACTGCACGTCGCGTACTGCAATATTAAAAATTCAGCTTTGACGCCATTGACCATTCTGTACTAGTTGATAAAGTTCAGAACAACAGCAGTTTCCAAGTTTTAAAAAACGGTCCAAAACTGAATTCTCTTTACATTTAAATTTTTCTGCATAAATTCCACATGCAAAAGAATATCCACAGCTAAGCACAGCTATAGTTACCGAACCTTAAATATTAACCAAGGTTTACATATTATCATTAAACGTGAAAGATAAGCGAATAACCAATTGAATTAATTTGTTAAACAATCATATTTGAATCTGGCCTGAAATTTTTCATCCATCCTCGCAAATACTCACTCCAATATAAATAAAAACAAAGTGTATAAATCTTCATTTAGTATCGAACTAATCGGAAGTAATATTGCCCAAAAAGAATTGCTTCCTCTAGCTGCTTCTCGCCATAGTGTAAACAATTTTCCAACGCAGCTTTTATGAACACATTAAGCCAACAATTATTGGGATCACTTTGGCCATAAATTGAGGCAGCGTTCAAAGCCAGCAGCAGCTGTGTATCTTACACAGTATAAAATGAACATCCCTTTTTAATCTCCGCCGGCGTTACATTACGTCGATTATAATGGCTTGGCAATTTATGGTAGCGATTCCTGCAGGCTTCGGTATGCATTACAAAATACAGATAACACAGATTCTGAGCTTTAGGGGCTTAGCGCTGGTGCCGGCTAGAACCAGGCTTTGATTGGCCATCGCGCCGTGTGACGGGATTACGGGGTCGTGCGTTTGCCGGGAAAGCTTTCAAACCAAAATCAGAATTCATCGTTGTGCCATAAACCGACCGAAACAACAAGCCGATGATGGTGGTCACTGAGTCGATAAAGAAGCCAACTATGTGGAAGCAACAAATATCACGACAGAACACTCTTAAATAATCAGTTAATTTACTAGCTAGCTTCTGTTTTGGCTTCTTTCTTTGATATTTTGACCTTATGCTCAATTTTAAAGGGTATACAAAACAATTATAAAGCAAGGTAACATTAAATTTTTTTCAAGTACAATATTTACAATATTTCTTGTAATCCTACTGWCGTAGAAACACTGATTGTAGTTTTAAAAAGCAAAAATTTTACATACAGAAAAATATCTGGTAAGAAAAGTTATAGAAATTTGTAGGAATACTAATAATTTTAATAGAGATTGTGGAAATTATGAGTTGAGTAAGGTTATTTTGTAGTTATCTGTTATCAAGTAGTTGGTGTATATCAAGTAGGTCAGATTAATAATTACACGAAAAATTACAGTTTTCCCATCAAAGATAGCGTTCCATTCCACACTTGTTGCTCATTACGGTGCAGCTAAGGCTGAAAACTATTCCCTCCCTTAGCGTTAYTTAAATTGACTTGGCATCTCAGCACAAAAGCAGACATCCATTGTATGTCCAAAGTGTTGCTCGTTGTAAGATTAGAGCTCGTCAGTAAGGACGCCGCCATTGTGCAGAAAATTTATAACGAAGTTTGCAGCGTAATGGATGACTCTAATGCTTACTGAGCCAACGAACTCTTTATATCTCCGTGCGCGATGTGTTTGTTTTGCAAAGTTAGATCGAACTTTTATTACATCACGGCATAACTTCAGCGAAGGTAAGATCTTTTAAATTTGTTTTGAAAGACAGCAAAGTTGCGTTATTAAACATGGCACGTATCGTGCATAGTTGATGCATTCCTGATTAATACAGTGTGGAAAGATCGAACTTGCTTTACATAATTTATATATCAATCAGTTACTCATAATAACAAAGCTTCCTCTGACATGTTTAAATATAAAGTGATGAGGTAAAAATTGCTCACTTTAGACGTCTTAGAAAGAAAGTAAATCAATGGGATAATAAATAACAAAAATGTCGACTAGTATTAATAGGCAAAAAGTTACCATCTGTAGATGTCAACTAACGTTTATGGGTTATTTTTAAGCTTGTTTCCGTAATGGTTTGTTCACTACAAATCTACAATTTTTGGTTCCATCAATTTTATTATTATTCTTCAGAATCCTGTTTTACCTATAGTTGATTCTCCTTTTTTTTTAGTTTTCCGTATATCTCTATCACGTCTCTTCTCATATCGTTACTTATCTAAGAAAGTTTTCTTTCTTTCAACATCTTTACGGGTTCTAAAGCTTCTGTGTAGTCGTTAAATTTATACAAAATATTTCATACTCGTTTTTAATACTGCCCAGATTTTTTTACAGATATATCTACAAATACATATAGATAGACCTGTTAAAACATATCATGTGGAATTGAGAATGACTTTTTTTTCATAGTTAATGACAAGCGAAATTTCGCAAAACGTCACTAATTGGTATTCGTATCAACCAACCACGAATATATCTTCCCTTGTTGAGCAAGTGACCCCAAAAGTTTTATGTTCCGATATAGATAAATGTACGAAATGGGGGTTACTTTACGGTGCCGCGGATAATAGCAACGGCGCCAGCAAATTTCTGCCTCAAATAGCTAGCGGAATTACGAAAGTCATAAAATTCGGCAATGAGGTGCTGTTCACATTGCATATTCAATGACAAAAATATCTATTAGCGAAAAGGTTTACGAGCCCCAGAAGGTGGATGTGGTCGTATTACTGAAACATGATCGTAAAATCTACATATCATTTTCTGTGATTTCGTGAATAACAAGGAAAACGTTTGTTAGTATGGACATTTAGAAAGTAGCAAAATTCCGTGGTCTTTACCGAGTTTTCCATAGCTATAGTATACAGTTTTTTGTAAAATGGAGCATGAGTTCCTGTGAGCTGACAGATCGGTCGTTATCTGTTACCAAGATCAATAATCAATCAATCCATTTAGTATAGCTATCATTAATAATAAAATATGTTATGCCTTCAAAGCACATATTGTTTTCCAAATAATAGATTTACAGAATACTACGTTTATAACGAAAAATAGGGACAAATGGGGTTTTAAAGCGTAAAGTAAGATATACACAACCAGAATAAGCATTAGTTCGTTACAAAGACAAAAATTTTCAAGCAACAGTTATTAATTGAAATAAAGAAGGACTAGTCGATATTAAATAGTTCCGCTAAAGTATAATCAGGGCTCGTTGTTGTGTTACAGATAATTAACGGCAGCGGCAGCGTTCGAATAATATTGCATTTCATACGTCTATGTTATGCAGGTAATCGTATTACTTGAAATACTACTGGCGAGTAATTATAAAATGCATTTACCGTGTTTACGTTTTCATATTGGTCTGTGCCACTTCTGTTTGAATTGTTTGTATAATAAAACACGCATCTGAGAGGCAAAAACTGAATTCCGCTTTTTATCCGGGTAGCGTACGGAACATAAACGTTCAGTTGTTTTTGCTCAACGCCAGTAAAAAAGGTCCTTCTATTAGAAGCACGAACGCTCAGGTATTAACGCACAGTGAACTGACGCTTAAGGGATAAAAGTTAGTGATCGGGTTTAATAAAATTCTTGTTGAAATAGGTACTAATAATAATAATTAGTTCGTGTGGTTTGTGTCGTGATCTGATGGACAGTGCCACAAATTCGTTTGGGAATACTACGCAGTAGTACTCCACTTGAGAGCATTAAGGTAAGAATTGTATTGTATTGTACAGTATTAACTACATATATGTTAGGTAATCAACAGTGTTTTGTTTTTAGCTGAGGGTAGGTAGATATTATAAATAAATTACAGGATAATTACTCCTTTTCTGGCGTCAACCACTTCAGCAGCTCGTAATTTTTGAAATGTTTTTGACTTAATAACACTGCCTAAGACACATGAAGATGATGGTATTTGTGCACATAATCAACTGATTCTCATTATTGTTATATCTGAAAAACCTATTATTTCCGTTATTGATTACATCAAAAGAAATTTGATTTTTTGGGACGATAGCGTTATCTTTCATAATTTTTTGTTGTACGTCGTGTCAGATTAGATGAATAATTAGTCGAGCATTACTACACATTTAGTTTTGTAAGGTATAAGAGCTATTCATCCATAATTTAGTGAAGTAGTTATTTATTTTGACTCGAAGAAAATTTGCCCTTTTCAAGATATAAAATAACTACTAAAGCACTAAAACCATCAACCAGTACATAGATATTTTTAAAATATCTTGGTTAGACAATTTTTTATCCAGCTACTGACTAATATTCAACCTTGGGAAATAGCTGATATTGTTTAGGTAACATCTTCAGGAAAGGAAAAGAAAGCAACTTCAGCTTCCTCAAGGATTGTGGTCATTTTTATGTAGAAAAACATGAATTACACCACATAAAATCTTGAAAATTGATGCTGTTTTAAGAAGAGGTTTACAAGCAATTCCTCTGACGAGCACTACTTGAGGGTTACGGTTAAATTTTACGAATTATGCATAGCATAGCTTCCTCGTTACATATAAAATGCCCTCATAATCCAAGGCGCATACCAGCCGAGCTGTTAATCCCGATGTTCCTTATTACCAGCACAGAGACGGCATGCCACGTCTAACTGGAACATTGAGGCTTCGCCGCCGTAATTGTACATGTAATTAAAGAAGCCATATCCGATGCACTGCTAATTGTTACGTTGGAGCAAGACATTTGCAAGAGCAGTGTAATGCATAATCCGTTCTAATTTCTCATTAGGCTAATTAGAAGGTGCAAAATTTACCTGTACGCCAACCACTTGGAACGACTTAGTTAAATCCTTTGAGCAGACACAACCAGTCCTGTCTGTGCTAAATTAACCAACCCCGGCATACGTATATCCGCTTTGAATTGAGGCTGGCAAGTGACATAGTTTGCTCAATAACGGCTACGTCAGAATTGCATTTGGGACTAAGACTACATCCACAGACACAAGTTCAAAGTTGTGCCGAACTTAACTGCATATAGTCCTGTTAGACTTAATTTATGTACATGGTTAGTAGTATAGTTGATTATACACAGCCATTGTTTTATTTTCGTAATCCTAACGTATTATTTCAACGTAAGAGGGTAGAGCTGGATTAAATATTTTTGGAATACAAACATTCTATTTCAATAACGATTTATTATTCTTATAGTGGAACAGGGTGTTCCAATATAGCGCACAAAGTTTACCGAAGTGATTCGTATACCTTTGGAGCTGTTATGAAACTGTTTCAGAGGTAATGCTCGTAGAATGGCATTGAAAATAGATTTAATAATAATAATAATAATACGTCTTTATGAAGGCCAAGTCAACTCAACCCAACCTTTTCCATTACTACAAGCCATAATCAACAATCATAATCAACAATCAAATTATAACAATAACAAGCAGTAGTTGCACATGGTAGTGGAACAATCTTTCGAAAATCCAGAGCTACATAGCTTATACTAGACTTATTTCTATCACATAACAATAACAAACCAACCTAGGCATATAAATTACTGCGAAAGTAACAAAATTTTCCTCAAATGCTTTCGAAATTGAGGTAACGAAAGCATTTTCAGATTTTCAGACAGACTGTTGTATATAATTACAAAGTTATACGAAAATTACCTGCGAAACAAGGTAGAACGATATCTAGGAACTGATAGTGAAGATAGATTCCTCACATTAACATTTATGTCTTCAGATCTAAAGTAAAACTTGCCTCGAAGGTATGAAGGTGAGGAGGGTACCAACATATTAAATAAAAACACTGACAAGCTATACCTATAATTATCATCTACTCTAAGCCAACCCAGTGCCACTATTCTTTGGGACACTCTTTCATCACGGGGTATGCGATAAACGAATCTGCAACAATTATTCTCGATTTTTTGTAATCTTAACCTAGTTATTTTATCCAGACAGGAGTAAAACAAAATGAAACCGTAATTAAGGATGGACAACACTAACATTTCACAAAGTTTCTTACGCCTTCTGAAATTTATTAAATATCTGCTGCAATGCAGCAGTTTCAAAACTAGATAAGCCTTCTTTACTATGCCGGCAATATGTTGTTTAAAACGAAGATCGCTTTGAAATATTAAAGTAAACAGTCAGTATGCTTTCTGGCAAATGGTTTGGACAGAACAGAATAAAAATATAATGTAATTTTTTCTATGAACACGAAAAAATGGTGCATATGGAGATGAACGTTGTTTATATAGCCCAAGTCGATTTGGACAATCAAAATAAATAAACAGCTGCTTTTTTCTGTTATCAATCACGTTTTTACTCACCAATTTTACTGTACGTTAAACAGAGTCGCCACTTTGGCCAACCCTGGTCTATAGGAACGATATGAATAATAGAGAACCATCTTCAAACGAGGACACAACGCTGACACCGCCATGAACCGCGTCAGTTGCTGACGCTGATACGCGATAAATAATAGAGTAATCCGCGAAAATCAGTTGGCGTGCTTGCGGTTGAGCTTCGGAAATTATATATTGATATCGCGAAATCGTGTGCCAGTTAACACCTCGGCGAGAATTATCGCCACTAAACGCTAGTTTCAGCTAGCAGACCATTAATTTATTGTTAGTATTATCAGAATTACTTGTGCACAATTGGGGCTTAAATGTGCGGCGGAGATCTGGACAAAACGGTGTAACAGCTGAGTTGAATGACAAACGACCGGTTTAGCTCCACTAAGTGCAGTGTATAGCTGGCGCAAATGTGCAATAATGCGCAGTTCACTCAAGAAGGCGTATGCTGCATCGTAATGGTAGTTTGTAAACTGTGCACATAAGGATTAAAGCAAGCCGTCCCACCCTCGTCTCGCCGGCTTTCTTAAAACACCAAAGTAACGGTTGTAGCTCTTGAAGAGCAAGTTATTATCGCTGCATTAACAATAAACTAAAACTGCTGCTTTATACGAGCTACCCTAGTAGCGAACTACAATCAATCCTATTATTCAACAAAGTATATAACATTTTGACCACACCACAAATACAGCGAGTTTCTAGTGAAATAAATTCGAATCCGCTCAACAAGGTTTGATGGTCATATCCCCTAGAAGGATACTATCCTTCGGTTAAGTAAAACATACATTTCAGTAGTTTCCTATGGACAGATTCGAGCTGAACAATATGTGTCTTGTATATGGGAAACTAGATAAAAACTGCATATTCCAACTTAGAGCGAACAAGGGAAAAGTATAATGTTTACAAGGTACCCAATCATCTAAACTTTCTACAATTTCTGTATATAAATCCGTAGGATTGATAGTGTTCAATATGTGACCGCAAAAGGTAAATTTGTGGTCAAAGATAACACCTGAACTCATCCACCCTGTTCAAAACCAACCATTAAGATTGGATTGATATTAACTATACAAGCCCAGGCTCGTAATAGTTCGGCCGGCTCGCATGTTCAGTTACATGCTTTAAAAAGTTCTGATACCAACTCAAACTGTGACAAATTGCTGCAAAACTGTTTATACTACATTAAAACACATACCTTGAACTTACAAAAGCAAACAACTTTATTTCATTTACGTGAACGGCAATAATTACAGAACCAAAAATGTAATTCAACTAACGGGTCKTAATAGTTCGGCCACGTCAACTGACGGGTCGTAAGAGTTCGGCCATGTATCCCATTAGCCATGGAAACACGAGGCGGCCTACCAAAACAAAACATATACGGAATAAATCAACAACTATCTGTCAAGCGTAGCTTATACTTTATTTTGCAACAGTTGTCAAGTAAAATGCCTCGTGGCATGCCTGTTAGTGAAGATTTGCGTATTTCTATGTGTAAAGCCCACGACCAGGGCATTTCGGGGCGTAAAATATCTGCTTCGCACTCAGTTCCGCGCTCTACAGTGCAAGACATTATCAATTTATACAAAAGAACTGGCGGGGTCCATCAAAAAAACAAACCTGGCCGACCAAGTCAAATTACCGGAGCAGATAAGAAAGCTTTGCGTAAAATTATCAGAACAAACCGACGGTGCAATGCTAAAGAACTAACAGTACTATGGAGGGCTCGCATTTTAAAGGACGTTTCATTATCCACAACAAAGAGATGTATCAAAAAAATAGGTTACAAATTTTATAAGGTATTATTACTTATTCTTTTGGACTACAAGCACTTATAATTTAATTTCATTTTTCTACTAGGCAAAAGAAAAACCCCTTTTGACCAAACTACAGATGAAGAACAGACTAAAATGGGCGCGGGAACACAAAAACTGGACACAAATGCAATGGAATAGTATCATTTGGAGTGATGAGTCGAAATTTGAGGTATGTGTGGGTGACACGCGAAAGCGAAAGACACAGAAGCATACCACAATGACTGTTTGGTAAAAAAAGTTAAGTTCCCAGGGTCTGTGATGGTTTGGGGTTGTATGTCTGCTAGGGGTGTGGGTAGTCTGTGTATTATTGACGGCACTGTTAACGCGCAGAAATACAGAGACATTCTCGAAGAAAATTTTTTACCCTCCATCCCGAATTGTCAAACGGCCGAAGGCGAATTTATGTTAAAGCAAGATGGAGCGCCCTGTCATACGGCAAAAATAGTTCAAACATGGTTGCAAGAACATAAAATACCGGTATTAAAATGGACCTCTTCCAGTCCGAATTTATCTCCAATTGAGACCTTGTGGCATAATATGAAGAAACGGCTTCGTAAAACTCCAGCGCGTACCGTCAACGAATTAAAAGCCACCTTGCAGGCCATATGGGACAAAACGCTACAAGAGGAATGTGCTAGGCTCGTGGCTACAATGCCTAGCAGAATTAAAGCCGTTATTGCTAACAAAGGTGGTGTTACACATTAAATGTTGGCCGAAGATAATTAAGATCATTTTGATCGAAAGCCTTCTGAAAATCAGTGTATATAACGTCAGTCCGCCTGATCAAGTCCATCCAATGCTTCAGAAACGATTTGGAGAAACGTGATACGGTAATTATCAATAGGAAACAGTGATACAGTAAACACAGAAGCGCAATCTATCAAGCGAAAGTTAGGAATGTCGTCCACTCCAGCAGTCAAAGAGTTTGTTGATGTCATCCTCGGAGATGCAGTCCAAACGAACAGAGATTAAATAGGCTCGCAGGTAAATATTTTAGAGGAAGTTTGCCGGTGCATTATCCAGGAATTAAAGCTCTGTATACTTTCATTAACCATCCCTGCTTGGTATACCTTTAGAAAATGACGCAAGGAAAAAGTTCTTAAAGTAATACTGCTATCCTTGCTTTTATGAATTTCAAATTGCGACAATGCTTCGCCATATTTAAGAGTAAACCTGACAAAATGACATAATATTTAACATATTGGTCATTTATAGTTAAAATGCTATAGAAACTTTTAATAAAGGAATACAGGGAATATGATTACTGTCAAAAGGATTAGTTCCATTAAATATTCCGATGTTTTCCCTATTAGAGATAATATATGAGCACACCATCGATGACATCCTTTCCTGCCCTATCTTTTATCACCCACTGACGGGATAATAACCTAATCGTTATTGACATTATGAACACCTGTCCGTGTCTGAACGACGGGCTGAAATCTATTATGAAAGGGCTGGAATTGGGCCCAAACCGCATACATTGTTCGCAGCTCGTCGCCTGTGGACGCCTCAAAAGCTACACAATCCACAAATATACGTTATCTTGTGCGCGATTAATCTTCCGGTATCAGCAAGTCAGCGTTCGTTGTAATTATAATTTGCCAGCGACAAACGGCCAAAAACATCATTAAGCCTGCTATATCTGATTTATTATAATGAAATGTACACAGCGACTCGTTAGTTGGCATTGTAAACATGTTAGTTTTGCGCTTATTTTGCAACTCGCCGTGTACAATAATTTGTTCGCATTGTCCGCTGGTACAATTTTCTCAATCATGTGAACAGCACGCATCATTAGCATTGTGTGACATCATTTCCGCATCCAACGGACCGCGCAAACTCTGGCCGGCTCTTCCGGTTTGTGACCGTTTGTCATTTCCCACCATGACAAGCGACGCTCATTTCATGGATACAGCACTAATTTATTGTTATTATCCCTCTAGCGGAGCTCAGTGCCCCTAGTCGGCCGAACTTTTTCTGTTAAGGGACAAGCTGGAATTGTGGGATTATTAATTTATGATGTATAATAAAACAAACATCAAGCATAATAAGCTTTGATATCAAAAGATATCACTAAACGTATGGTCGTATTTCAAATTTTATGGAAAAAGTGATCAGCAATTTTAAAGCTTCCTAAATTTACCACAGATGTTGCCTTAAAATCTTTGCTTCTGCTGGACCAAATGACACTTCTTCTTACAGTTTAAAAGACTGTCCTACTTTTTTAACTAAGCAGCTACCACAAACAGGTACCTCAATGTTTGAAAAGAAATTTATTATGAGATGAATTAATCAGGGTAATCTGTTTTATTATCGCGAGAACAGAGATGTTATTGTTATTTTCGAATTGTCCTGAAAATTATAGAGAATAAAACTTATTGAGCATTTTCAAAACCTTTATGGTTTTAAAAACTCAAAACACGTCTGAACAGTTATAGAAGAGAGCTTCACTTCAATAAGTTGAGGACGCCGTTAAGATTTGGCTTATTAGAGATAAATATCAAGACACTATCGTATTGTACTATGTCTACTTATAAGCATA
Source organism: Rhyzopertha dominica (assembly GCA_025024175.1). Classification (NCBI taxonomy): domain Eukaryota; kingdom Metazoa; phylum Arthropoda; class Insecta; order Coleoptera; family Bostrichidae; genus Rhyzopertha; species Rhyzopertha dominica. The sequence goes on from QCXZ01000064.1 coordinate 63,471,700, forward strand.
AAAGCATGTGTTGTGGCGCTATGTACCTCAGACTTTCCAGAATAGACTTGTCGGTTTAAGTTTAATCTGTTGTGACTTAATACGTTTCTAAGAGTAATAAGTCTGTCCTAGTAAATGTCAGATGCAATCTGCTCTACGTCTTGTTCTTGATGCTACATGGTCTTATAAATTGCATGCTAGGCACGACATGTTCTACGTCTTGGAGTAATAATACTGTGCTCTAGACAGATAAAAACTACTTTACCCTGTAGCAAAAGAGACAGCATTTTAAGATTAAATTATTTAAAAAGAATCTATTCAAATTCTTTTTTGCGCAATAAATTTGCACTATATCGTTACTTAACAATAATTTTTGTTTTACCTACTTAAAAGTATATTAACTAGAAAAATTAAATTCATTTAASTTTATAGAAGCTATTAACTGGATTTATTTGACTTCTATTTCCTATTTGATTGCTTGGCAATTTTTTTTAATTTCATAAGAAACGATCATCAGTGCTTTCTCATAAAAAACAGCCTGTTTCCAACAGAAAGCGTTCAACTTACTCAAAAACTAAAATGTTAGTTGAAGTTTTGCATTCATATTGATGTAATAATCGCCTGCTTTAATTAAAAAGCTTCGAGCTTGCTCATTTTGAGTTAGACAAATGTAAAGCTTTTAGATTTAGCGTTGCCGTTATTTTTTAACCATAAGTGCTAAATAAATATAACAAAATCTGTATATAAAAGCAACAGAAATATCATTTCAAAGTTATTTTGTTTCGTAAAGAGGTGAGTTGGTCTCATAGCTGGTATAGTATAATTTTGGTTTTTCAAAGTCTTTACCTCCTTGTTTCTCTAAGTTTTTATACTATCACGTAAACGAAACTTGTCCGTGAACGAGATACTGTTATGGTGGGACCGAGGATATCGACTTCCCTTACACTTTGTCAGGTAATAAACAAGAGACAGTGGAGTTAATCAAAAAAAGATACCAACAGAGCGACGCAGTCGCGATCGATGTGGTTCCATCCAGGAAGCTGCCAGGATGATAACGCAACGTTCCCTTGTCGTTAACCTTAAGTTTCTATAAATCGAGACGGCTGTTGACCTGGAATCGTCATTAAGGATTAGGGTTCTTTGAATGAAAGCTCGTCGTAATTTCCTACGGTTGACGTTTGTTGACCCCAGCTTACGGATTATCTTTTATAAAAATACTCCTTCATTTATGGTTATTCAGACAGCCCAGCTCTTGCTTCCTTATAGTTGACGAGGTGTATTTTTTGGTAGCAATATCCTGTTTGGTCATCAAATTGTGTGCATTTGTTCTAGAATTCCGTGTGCTTATTTCTTTTAAAACAACTGCTGAAAGATAGTTTTCTGTACTTTGTATGTAAAATTGTATCGTAGAAGACGAAATCTAAACAGATTAAGAAGGACAAAGTATATTTTTATACGTTTGGAAACGCTCACACATATACTGTACTTACATTATGTAAGCAACTATAGACACATATTCTACCTTTGCACAGAATTTTGAAACGATATTGCTTAGGAGTATACGCGAGACGGTTGAGTACATTATTTCTTCCTTTAGCATAGTTTTGTTTATATGAGGTACTACCTTGGCTTGCTCTTGATAACTGGTGAATGTTCGTCAGGTGTAAGTACCTCAGGGACCGAATTTTGGTTATTTATATATCACACCTGCTATCAGTTGCTTTACCTTCAGTGTTATTTTTGACTTTAAACTAACATTTAACGAATACTTATGCCATAAACGCTATAGTCAAAGTTTTTCAGTAGCTGGAGTTTCTAAAATCGAATTTGTTTGGATTTTCAGTGTAGCGAATCACTGATATCTACCTATATAGTATTACATTTATGTTTTATTCGGTACAACGTCAGTTACTTGATTTATAATTCATTTTAAGGATTTTATATATCCTGCACAAAGCACTGACCATGCACAAGTATTAAACAAATTATGTTAATTCTTTGCATATAAGATTGTTGTTGATGTAGTGAAATAAATTCTATACATTCCTCTAGTGCTTACCCTTAATCTACCTAATCAAATTGTTAGTTTTCTGTTTTCGTCACTGCTTCAAGGAAAATAGCTTGCATCCGAAAATCTATAAAACACTTTCCACTCCAACCAGGAAATGCAGGCTTCGTTTTCAGTCATCTTTCCGGAATGACCTCTCACAAGGGGCTCGCATTGGTTTAATAAGCAGGCGCTATTGGGCCCAGCAGGCGCTGTTTATAGCTACCACCTGACGATAATACTTCCAAGCCCAAGAAAATTAACTACTTTATATTACAATACCTGCCAGTATTTGGCTTTGCACGGAAGAGCCTATTTTTAGATGGGCTCGTGGGTAATTAATTTTCCTGCATGCCCCTTCTTTTAAGGTGCGCTTCTTTAGTGGTAGGAGCGGGCGCTACTGGTTTCAATGGTGAAAGCGGAAACTTGTTATTATGCCTGAATGGGTGCAAGCAATGCAGTCTCGCCGAAGTTAAACAAGGGAAGTTAGCAATTAGAGTGGCGCTGAGGCTTTTTCAGAGCGCCGTTGAACATCAGCAGGTCATGCTGACCCTTCTTCCCGGACTATAAAATCTAATAAAAACAATGTAAATAAAAGATATGATGCAAATGATCATATCTCTTTGAATCAACTAAAGTCCCATAATCAAACATTATTTGATTAGTATGTTTTGATAAATCTAGGAATAAATGTAATGTTTGCTAACAAGATACTGATGTCAGAAATTTTCCATGCATTGTAATTAAAAATATCATCGTATTGATCATCACCATGCTCATACTTAAAAATTTTTTGTTTTAATTAACCATCTGCATTCAAATCGTTAAAGTATATATTATATCTTTCCTAGCATGGGTTTACCAGCTGAGAGCGATTAACTCTATTGAATAACTTATTGAAGTGAATAATACCAGTTGTTWATCAACTGTATTTTTGATGTAAAAATGTGATTAACCTTAATTGAAAATCATTAACCCTAGTTACCGATATATGGGCACGTACGTTACCAACATGAGTTAATATCTATTCCAGTAAACTTACCTGTAATAAAATAAAAATATAATACGTATGTTAGCAGTGATTACAACACAATAATTATTCTATTTCACAAAATACGTGATTTTCTATTGCTTTGTCTACTCGTATTCCACTTATATACTGTCTTCTAAATTTTTTTAAAATATTATGGACCGAATTTCTTACCTATAACACAGGATTTCATTAGGTATACGTATTTGACAGAACGATGAATTACTGGGTAAGGTTTTGAATAATGATATATACTAGAGTACACCTTGAATGAAAGTAGTTCGCCAACAAATCGTTAGTTGTTTTATATTTGAAGTGAAATACTTGAAAATGTAGAAGCTTAAATAGATTAGGTATCATGCTCATAATGAGTTTGAATAAAACAGTCTAGCATAAACATCAATTTAGTCAAATTATAGATTGTAGGACCACGATTATTTCCGCTTTTAAATAGATATCTGGTTAGCCTGACAGTTTTCCTCATATGCCACGTAAATTCAAGATAAAGAATACAGCTAAAATCTAAGTGGTGAATTCTAATTCATCTTGTTATACTAAATACCTACAAAATTTCAGCTGCTTTTCCCTGTCCTTTCAACAACGACAATAGTTTGAACACGACGTAGAACAAGTTTCCTCAACTTAACAACATGCACTACCAAAAAAGTTTTCCTATCGTTCTACAAATTATTACGGTGCAATTAGCGGAAAGTACAACTTTAGCATTCATGTTCATTGCTGCACTACTCAACTTCGCAAATTCGTGAAATAAGGAGAGTTTCAACTCGCTGCTGCAAAACAGAAACCGGAACTATTCGTGAAGAGTAGAACAGGTCGTCAGACGTCTCCCGAAATACAGTTTAGTGAAATGTTTGATTAAAGTGTCATTTCAACTTTGCCGTTTGGAAACAATAGGAACCGGATGCAGCTGTGGAGTAGGTTTGCGGTGAAGATGGCGGGGGGGGGGGTAGCAGATGGAGCAAGTTTGAAATAATATTAGATAGAGCAGTTATTTTATATAACTAATTGGACATTTATGCTCGAGAACTAGCTGATCGAAAGTGATTGTATATCATCACCCGCTTGTAATTTTGCTATTAAAATATATTACAGCTTACTTTATCTTATTGTAACATGAGATTTAATATGCTTCATATTTTGTGGAATTTAAAATTTGTAAATTATTGCAAATAGTGAACGATAACTTCCAAGGCAAGCAATAAGAGATACGGGTGCGGCGCTCTGTTTCCGGTACGTGTACAACTTTTACACAGCATAAACAAATTTATTTGGTTATATCAACAGTATTTCGCCACTCAAGAAAAAAGTACTTCTGTTTTTCTTTTTATTATTGTCTAGTTAATAGTTTTAACTAGTTTTTTTCTGTCCATTTGATAGAGAAAAACATTTAATGCGATACGTTCTTGTACACTTTGCACATCAGTTTAGACCAGTAGACATCATAAATGTAAACAAAATTTGGCTGATACGCCTGCAAAATGTAATAAACGTGTAATAAAGGAGTTTCTTTGAAACTAAGTACCCGTATTATACCCGGAATTTGAGCGAACAAGCGCATAAAATGTCAATATCTCGTTCAGATAAACAGGTACCGCTGCGAGGACTTCCGCGAAATTGAATCCAGCAAACAAATAGATAAATCAGGATATCGACGGGCTCTGTGCATCCAAAAGTGTAATTCCTATAAAAAGATCTTACTTTGAATTCAATATTCAATCCACTGTCGTATGTGTTCACACGAAAGCTAGGCAAACACACCCGATGTGTTTACTTAACGACTTTTATCCGAATTGTTATGGAGGGGACTATGGAAATGAAAGGCTAACATCTTCTTGGGAGTAATAGGATAAAGGATTTCCTTTGGTAACGTTTTTTCTGATACATTACTTTCAAAATTGCAGCGTGTTTCAGCGATATTCAGCCAGAGATTTAAAATCGCTATTGTCGTAATCATTGCCACAATGATTTAACAATAATGGTACCTATAGACAAGAATTATTTATCCTTTATGTGAAGTGACACATCTACAGACTTTTTATACAGAAGTTGTTAAAGCGTGAAACGCCACACAAAATGATTCGAATTTTAAAAGTAAAAGCTTTTAACACTAATATTAACTGATTACTCTTTTTCATTCGCATCAGCGAGAAGAAATCCAAAGGTGGTGCGTTACTTGAAACAACTTGCATTGGGGCTGGGTTGAGCCAATGTATAAAATTTAATAAACGGTCCGTATGAGAGACACGAAACTTATTTGAAACACGTTTTGAACTTTCATCTTGCCTGCCTTTGAGTATACGCGTTCGCTTTAGCTTGTTATCCGTGCATACTCGATATTCAGGTGAACATTGTCAAAGTGTGCGGGAAACGGTATTATGATCGTATTTTCTTCTCCGCAGGGAGCGATGTGTGTAAAGGACATAACTTTAAAATACAACTTGGAAATGCCCAGTAAATAGGTCAAACGCGATACGACGGGGGTGGAGACGTCATTTAAGTTTCCGTAAAAAAAGGCTTATTACTTAAAAAGAACGCAATGAATCAGCTACCTACATTTTTTAATCTCTAACGAGCATCGCCTTTTTGAGTTAAACTAACTTTTTGTAGAACTCATACCTTAACCCCTCATCTTATGAATAATAAATATTATAGTATATTATAGTATAGGACGATAGTTATTTTCTACTTTTTCATTAATCGCCTTTGCATTTTTGATTCTTGAAAATATTCAATTCTGTAGAAGAATGGAACCCCTGCTATTTTCATTTTCAACTAGTGGACATCTTCACCTTGTCCGTCATCATTTTTAAACCCCTATGGTATTTGTTTTATATACGCCACTATTCTGTTGACATAAAACGTAGTTGAATATGATTTATTGTTAATCTGTGTTAAATTTTCAGTACTTTAATTTATGTTCATTCTTTTTCTTGCAGTGACATGTATTGAATCTAGGGATATCAGAACACCATTGAAGACTGGAAGAGAGATTCCGTTCCTTTAGATCAAGTATTCCTTTCTTGTATGTAGGTAAGCGTTTAATTAGCGTAAGTGTAACAACAAATCTTTGGTATCATCAGCAAAAATATAAACAACTAAAGTGTTGTTTTGTGATTATTATTTGGGACATATTTTTCTAGTAACGTTCTTGGTTTTTTATTTTACTATTCCGTACACGTGTACCATATCAAAAAATATGCTAACTGAAGCTGCGAAAGATAAAACAATTAATACAGTGTAAGTTACATTTATTAACTGTATCTTTACCACCGACTTTATAGCAATTTAGACAGCAAACGATACACAACAACGCCATTAATTAGGTTAGGCGAAACAATGCTGGTCAGAAGATTGGAATAGACCGCCAGAAAAATATGCCTTGATGCTCCCGACTGGAATACAATGGTCCAGTCCAGCAGCCGGCTCTCACCGTAACATAATGCACAATAGTTTAACCGTGCGCACAAAAGTGGGCTTTATTTTCTGCAATTTGTAACTGTCGAAAATATAAAGCAACACTAAATCTAGTTAGCGATATGTGGTGGTTTTTCCTAACGCGCTTAATACATTTTTATCCTGTGGGATCCCATCCTTCGTCAAGTGATTGATTATTCAGCGGTTTGCCTAATTGCGAACACTGCTGTTCCGCTTAAACTTCTAAACATGAACCGACTAATGGACTACCAGACTTGCGATTCCTGCCCGTTGGATTAGATGCACCGTCCACGTCAGCGGTGACCTATTTCTACCCAAAACAAAAACGACATGCGGAACATCTCTCATATCAAGTTTAATCTGCAAAATACGCCCGCCGCTTTAGCAAATGTCGTACGAGGAAAATGCGATTTAGGTCGAAGCATTAACCGCTCGGAATCTTTAGTAATTTCAAGTGACGGGTTTGCCGTTTCGAATGTACAATCTTCGTAAGCCCACGTCGTGTCATTTGCTTTGTGTTTCACCACAGACGAATATTTCAGCACCAGGTTTTATAAAATTGACAATAAAGCGATACCAGGCAATCAGAGGTTTCCCTTGCACCCATAGAACCGACTGCTATCCATTAATAGTATTTACTAAACACTAATAAGATATATATTTTGGTATAGAGTCATCAGTTAACATTTTATTTCGAAACAACAAGTCGTCTCATTTACTCTCGCACATATAGAATTTGTTGCATTAAAATTGCAACACCCTTAAAGCAAGATATACATTTTTACATTAAGTAAATTATAATAAGAACATTTTGGTTGAACCAGGCATTTAGGAAATAGTGAATACAAGTAACCTCACACTATATGATGGCGTGACATTAAAGTTATATGAAATAAGCTCTAGTTAGCTTTAGACTTTCTTTTAACGAAAATTTCTAGTATGTTTTTTGTACTCGGCTTGAAGAAACAACAACATGTGTCAGTTCATATAGGACCTGGATGCCCTCTATGAAATACAAATTTGTAAAGTGTAATAAGCAACTATTCATGGCTTTATAGATGATTTAAAAAAATGCATCCCACTTCCATCAACAAGTGCAGTAATAGAATTGCTCCGTTTGCAACAAACAAACCAAGCCTTCGCATACAGTTAACGAGTGTGGTTTAGTCGAGCTCCATTCAATTCCCCGCGATGGAGTCGCCGACCCAGGCGCACCATCGCTTTCCGCTTAGCGGATATCTACATTTTATTGTTGGTTTTATTGTCCGTTGGAAATCAATTTGTAGGAGGTTGTAAAGTACTCCGTTTGTAATATAGGCCGAATTACACCCGGGCGTATAACCAACCGATCGGACGCACTAAATCGACTCGCGTGTGTAGCGTTCGAATCAATTGCTGTAAATTCAAGTAGGCGAGAAGTAAAGTAGATAAGGCTCGAAATGGAAATAGCTGGGACCGTGGGGGTTCCCCCGGGGGTGTGAGTGAGGCGAAGGTCAGTTTGAGAGGCAAGCCGAGTCCAACTGGAATATCTCGGAATTGATTGCCCCCCCCCCCCCCCGGGGCTGATCGACCATCGATCCGGGTGAAGCGCCGTCCCTGCACCCGACGTGGATAGTGCTTAAATTATGGCCTAATTGATGGGCACTTGAAGTAATCGATGCTATTTACGGAACTAAATAAAGACGCACAGATGGACCGAACGGGGAAAAATTTCGTTCGATTGTGAGAATCTCCCGACACAATGCTTGAATGTTGTAGAAATATCTGGTGGCTCACTAAGAAAAGACACATTTTGGGGTAGAAGTAGAGTACTGTATACGGGATGTTTCTGAAGTGATCTGAATGTGTGATAAGCAAAGCCTCAGTTTAAAGAATAGTCATCCACCGGATCGAACAAACAAAAAATTACATGTACCAAAAAAGCAAACATTATAACCATCCCTAAATAGGTGTGGATGTCTTGCTTTATAACAATACTTTATTATTGAAGGTTAAGTAAAGTCACTCATTTTTCTACAAAATCGCTAAAACAATGAAACATTTGTCACATAGATTAAAATTATTAGAATTAAATTAGCGAAACGATGTTATTTATTTGACAATACACACTCTGAATGCCAATAATGAGATCCCCATTACATAAAATTTTGTTGTCCACTTATTCAAAATTCTAGACAGTGTATTACAGCGTTTCCCTAACTAATTAAGTCACTTGCAAGCAACTGAATTTGAAGCTTCGGGAACCGAATTGAACACTTTGAAATATCCGAACGGAATCGCGCCATTGAATTCGATTAGGTATCCTGCAGTCGGTAATTGCTGCTGACGGCGACGCTGGTCATTTGCTTGTTCAATTAACGAAACTTAAAAGGGTCTTGTTCAATTTAAAACTTTTTAGGAGGGAATTTTGCCGCCGTCACCTCATTATTGAGACTTAATCAATCGGAAACTTTATGTTACGGAAAGTTCCGAAGGACCTGGTAAAATACGGTAAAACAGATTATTTTTTTGGAGCCCGGAATGTTCAGACTTAACGGAGTATTTTTCTACAGCGAGAATCAAATTAAAACGAATTAAATCGAAATACAAATGAAATTTCTGTTCTGAACGTTTCAAAACTTACAATGTAGACACGAAAGTTGTCCATTCCAGTTTGACTGACTTTTGTACACAGCAGGAAGTTTGGAGTCTAGTAGCTACAATTAAAGTTCAGCTCTAAACAGGAAAAACAATTGCACAAGTCAATTGGTTAACTTTGATAACAAGCTGACCGTTTAAACAGACAAAGTAACAAATGAGGATACGAAAAACTAAAAATACACGTACGCAGATACGATATCAAATAAATACAAAAATCGAATTTTTTATGAATGCTACCGGAAAATTATATAACGTTTACAAACCTGTCGTCTCTGACTTGAATGCAAAATAATTCTAGTTAACTCTCTAAACCAAAGTAACATTTTGACCACGTTAGTAGTATTACTACAAGTCAAGGAAATAACTATGTGGTGCACGAATTATACATCCAACAACAAAAGGAAAGTAAACATGGTGAAAACAAATCGTTCTAGCATAAACTAGATCCAATCTCAACTGTCGTATGAGAGGGATAAATAAAGTATTTGATGTTAAGCGTATTCAAGCTCCACAAAACAAACATCACGACGATAAAAAAAACAAGGATGCATTGGTTAAGCACATTGCTTGAAAAAATTATAAAGGCTTCTAGGTAATATTAAAAATGTTAAACCTAAGTGCCGAAAATGATAGATTCTTAGGATGCTTAGGAACCTGTAATTAACATAAACGATGCCGCAGGAGGACAAAACCTTTTAAATAAGCAGAGACCGCCCGTTTAACAGCGAGCTCCCCAAACATGAATTTTTCATACAGCAATATTTGCTAGCGCAAGATGCTAGCGAAATATTATAATCCCTTCACAGGTTCATGAATAAAACAGCGCCGGAATGAGATTATAAGAACATTAGCTGAAGAATAGTAAATTCATTCAGCTAATCCATCAAAATCCACTAAAGCAAATGACTTTAAGTTCCGCAGTTATGAGTTGTCTGAAATGACAATTAGGAACCTTAGAAATGATAAATGAGGAAATGTCCCACGTATAAACCACGTGCTGCCTAAGAATGGAGTCGGATAGCAGGCGCGATAAAGCGGTGTACCTTTATTTCAACAGGGATCCGCAACTTTAATAAAGAGACTTTCGAGCAGGTTCAATTTATTAATTCACCGTCGGCGGTCTTATCCATTAGACCTGAAATTGAGCCAGTTTTTCGCTGAAACTTCCTTGTTATAGGGAATGCTTTCGCTGAAGTTTAGTTAGTGGAGCGGGATTAAAATGTTTTGATGAACAAGGGAAACTGTTACGAACTCGACCAATAGCGTTTTATCACCACCGTTTTTGTATTCCAGATAACTATTAGAAACAAAATTAAAGTACTGCAAATTTATTTTAATTATGTGGACAACAGAAAAACAGGTAGCAAAAAATAGTGCATTAAAAAGACAGGCAAATTTGTATATGGCCTAGATCCTAGAAGTCAAAAACATTAATTCTTTGTTTTCACCTTCGTATAACACCATCACCAAGCATTCGCCTTTAAACTTTCCTAAAATGGTGGCCTATATATTGTTGCTGGTTGCTTCTTTATTTTCATCTACAATACATATTTATTATCTCTTAAAATCTGTTGTTTTACCCACAAATAAATATTTTCAACTATAATTACAAAAAACGCCTTCTATACAAAAATTTATGATTAATCTTGGGAAAGTAATTTCTACATTACAGCAGTTTGAATATGAAACGAATATCGTAACAAGCCCTGCATCCAAAACTAAATCACTTGTTGGATTACTGGATTTGCAAGGACACCAACCACTCGTTTACGTTGGCGTTATCTGCCTCTATGCCGCAATTTAACGCGTTGCCTCGCATGCAAATACCAATATTCCAGCTATAGTGAAGAAGTATATCGGGTGGATTAAACAAAATTCGCGTTGAAAGCTGAATCTCCAATGAACTGGATTCAAAGCCGATGAGTTTTATTGTAGTGCATCGAACACTGGTGAAGTATCCAGTTGACCCGTTGCGTAACCTGGTTAATCTAACGTGAAATACGTGGTTAACGCAACTGGCGGTGTGATGGAAAGTGTACATTGGTTAAATGTAATAGGTTGAAAAGTTCTACAGTTTCTACAACTTGACGAGCGCAGTGATTAAGAATGCTAGCAGAGAGCACAACTCGAAATTTGCGTGGTGGAGGAAAACCTTTGTGATGCCACCCCATACTCTGTTGCTTCGACTCTAGGTCAAAGTGGTGGACTTATGTTTCATCAACAGTTACAAATCGAGAGAGAAACTCATCCGGGTGTGCTGAAAACTTTGCTAGACTGGCTTCAGAATGCAGGACTCTCGAACGTTTCTGATCAGGCGTCAACATTCTAGGGAGCCAGCGTGCAGATAACTTTTTAAGACCTAGAGTATCTGTTAATATTTTTTTCTATTGGGCCATAGAAAAAGTCTGTATTAGTTGCAAAATATGTAGATCAAATCGCGCTGTTTTACAAAATCTTAAAAACTCTTAAAGCTAGGTGCAAGGCATTGTACCAAAAATATAGGATAAAAGAAGCACTCAAAATGTACGATGGACTGTTAGAAACATTTAATAAAGACACTATTTAAACGCCTAGTACTTAAACTTTCCACTTTCTCTGTACTATATGCAGACCTCACTTTAAGTAGTTAATATGGCTGAATTATTTGTCAACTCATCTTGCATCTGCATCTGCAAATTGGTTTAGATGCATGTAGCAAACATATTATCCGGTTAATAGGACGAAATTCTCCTAGCACAAACTGTGTAGCTATACTGTATGCATGACTTGGTCAAACCTAGTCGTATTACTCACAGCATTCTCGCCCTGTTTAACATTTCCTGGTTATCACAAATTGTCAAGTTCCGCATGACATACTGCGCAGTACACATCAAAATACTGCGTATAGTTGTGTGCGCTGTATATGCATTCATGACTGCATAAAGTGGACTTTATAGAATTAAATTACTGCAGATACAAAGCTTTTATTGCTTAACTGACTGTCAGGGATGTTAATATCGCACATAATGGAATGGAGGCTGCGCTTTCATGTTCAGAGACGGCTGTTTACAGCATACGTCGTAATGGGAAATGTTCGTTCGCGTTGTATACATCTTGCGGACAATCGTCGCGCTCCCCGTTTACACAGTACTCTAACATTGTTTAATTAATTTCATTAAGTGGATTAAAATTTACCAAATGGTGGTTACAGTTTCTGTTTGAAGTCGTCACGGGATTGTAGCACTAATCTCCCTCTCGGAGTTTGTAACATAACTAGTACATTGCTCTGGAAGTTGCACCTTCAACTCCTTTGTAAGAGGGTGTAGCTGAGCAAGTCCCGTTGCATGTTTGCACAATGAATTTCATGTACGTAGCTGATCTAAAACGTCTTCTATTTAATTTGTCAAGAAATCCTTGGCTGGTTAAGTTTACGTGGTATAAAATGGATCCAATGATTCGATTATTCAGGATTCAACACATTAAATCGGCAGCGGTGTTGATTTCGTTTTTCAACGACCAAATTTGTATTATCTTGGGACTAGAAATAGGTCTTTTTAAGATTAAAAAGGCCAACATTTAAATAACTAACTTTGCATGACCATAAAACGTATTTATAGAAACTATGATCGGCTTCCAACTGTAGCACGTACCCCTGCTAAATTCCAGTCGTAGTTCTTGATCATTTAAAAAAGTGTCTTACTGATATTGTAAACGTACGGACGATGTCGATGTTTCAGCTTCAACTCGCCTTAGGAGGTATTAGGGTTCAAAGCAATGCTTACTAGAACTAATTTTTCTCTTTGATCGTCAATGTCCTGTGAATTAACAGCATGTTTAAAAAAATTTTTAATGCACTATAGTTTCTTAAATTCCTGTCTAAACGTCGGTAGGTCTTACAACATGGTTGTCTTCTTTCACGAAACTGGTTTAAAAGTCTTCAGCTTGAGCCAGTACAGCATTTTTGTTATAACGAATGTAAGCACAAAACATATCGTCCTTTCATCGATGGAAAACTGTTCAGCCATTTCAAATGATTGCAAATTGAAGATAGTACACAAACATTTGTTTACGGCTACAAGGACTAATGTTTTCCCAACAATCCTCTGGAACGCCCTGTATGTTCCTGTCCTGAAGATGTCCCTATAAGAGCGGGCAAAACGTCTACCCTATTTTCTAAACTGATGACGCGATCTGACCCAAAAAAGGGCGAAATTTTCACACACGTTCAGTTACATTTTAACCGCAAATTCAAGCCGCTATACAACTTAATTATAAGTGCACTTGTTCAAACAGTATTTAAAGTCGAGTGACTAATTTCCATATTTTCCGTTGTACGGAAAGCCGGGGGAGTGTACGTGACGTGAAAGTAATTCGGATGCGCTGAACTACTAACCTCTCCTGTAGACTGTGAAATTCCTGCTAATTGGGGTTTTTAGCATTAGGTGAGAATTAAGCGCAAATTTCGGCAAGCAGGTACCGCAGCACGGAGCGAATACCTTTGTTAGTAATCATCTGACCATCAGCTTATTTGCTGAGGCTTTTCCTTATCCCTTTTACGAAAACTTCCCACCCTAATTCAGGCATACGAACTGAATATAATATAATAGCGGTTTAAAATAGCCTCTCGCTCGTTTGAGGATTGGGTTCGAGCGGAATATCGACGTAGGCTTAGCGACCAAAAAATCCTCCGAGTGTTCGTTAAGTAGTCAGGGAAACGGGGGTGGGGGTGGATTCCCAACGCCCTTAGATAATTAGAACTAGGTCGTTAAGAGAAAAACCGCCGCAGATAATCTCGAGCCCCTTTAAAATGGACTTGGACGCTGAACTGCTCATTAGTCGTGTAAAAGGATCGGGAATGCTGTAAACGCAAACAGGGCACTAAAGAAAATACCGCCAGCGACACACAACTTTCTTGAGAATCACCGTGAAGGGATGTTTTAGTAAATATGGGGGACAATGGAAGTATTTACAGGGCTGCAGTTCTTTAATTTTTTGCATTGAACATAATGTTAAAATCCCCTCAAATATACTGAATTACAAGTACGATATTGCTATAGGACATCAAGAAGTAACATAATACAGTCATTCACTATTCTATATAGACGATATAAACTCTGCGCCAACACTCTTAACAGCTTGAAGGACTAATTAACGGTATTTCTAAATACTCAAAAATCTAACGTACACAAACGTGTAATCAGTACAAGGAATCTAGGCCACATAAATAGCAAATGTGATTCTGGCAGGTACAACAGCACAGACAACCTGGCTAATTCATTTTCCAAGCAACATTGTATTTAACTTTAGCCCGTAATAGTTTCATATGGTGAAGCAGTAACCTAAGGCTGCATACCCTTGTTTATATATATCATAATTTAGCTAAGGTAACATGATTTCATACCGTTTTATTATGGGTTTTATTTGATTAAAATTGTTTGTATCTTTAGACACGGTAAAGACCTTACGCAGTCTGTTTTTTCTTTCTGAAAATATAGCTAATGTGTTAAAGGCGATTACGAATTTTTTGTGCGAAAGGTGTGATAAAATTGTTAGATTATAGGGAACAAAACCGAGTGTAACAGGTTTTCTAAAAAAAGAAACACTTGTTAAGTACTTACTCCAGTTGCACGGGTCTTCTTCGTTTATTTGGAATGTTGCAATGCTTACCTGTAAAAGGAAAGAGTAATTAATATATTTACAAAGTAAAAATTCTCACTCAATATCTCGATCAAAAGAACGAGCTGTTTCATAGAATATAAAACAGAAATAGGAATAGTATACTTATTTACGTCTTCAACCCATGAGTATCAGATCTAAACTCTGATTTGGAGCAAAGATAAGGAGGCGTATTGTTTGCATTCTCGAATTTTCTCAGTAATATGATCAATTTTACTTAGACCAAAAACAAACCTGCTGCAAGAATTTTGATATTTTTGTATCTTATATATTGTTACTGAATCAAGGCATGGAAAATACGCTATTAAGCTGTAGGTTAGAAAGGATAGTAAGTAAGTTTTGGAAAGTTTTTTCTTAACTTGAAATTTAATATATGAAAGCCTTTATATAACACTTAAAGATATCAGGGACAACATAAAATGGATATGATGTTTTTAAATACAAATTTCAATCTTAAATGGAAATAAAACGCAACGAATATTCAAAATTTTCTGCAGCAATTGAATGACAAAAATTCTTGTTTTTTTGCTCACGTTTTGCACACAGTTGTAAAATAGCTATTTTAGTACCTACTTTTAGATCTACTTCATGTCAGTCAAGCTATTAGAGCTGTTTGTAACCATTTTACCCGCTATAACAAATGCGTTATATTAGTGTCTCTAATTCTTCTTTTTTTCAGGTGAAACCTGGATAACACTTGGCAGCGAAATTGAACTAGCGATTCCTTATTCTTCCTGGCTGAAGCCACTGTTATTGAAAAAGAAATTTAATCTCGTTTCGCTTTCCGTTATTCCGAAGTGAAATACCGCGCTTTCGTGCTTGACAATACATTTTGCTCCGGAGGCTTTTTTAAGTAAGCGTCTCCGAGTTTTAAATTTAAAAATGATAAATGTATGCGGCTTTTATGAGACGTAATTACTGTTTTGTTTCTTACAGGAGTTACGATTTAATTAATATATTTTTTAATTGGCGCCGCTTTTTGCGACGTCATTTGATGGTCGTTATTCACTGTTCTCGGAATATGAAAAAGATCACTTTAAAACCTGTGAGTTTTTTTTTGCTTCAGGATTTTCAAATTTAGTAAGAGCTAGAAATTTTTAACTTTATTCTGAAAAATGAAACATTCCTAGTCCTTTGCTGCATCCATGTTAGATATATACTAAATCACTCGTAATAGAGTCAACTACCCGCTAAATTAAGGGGTGGAAGTGACATTTGCCAAGGAAGGTAACTTTTTATAGCACGTGCTGTTCAAATTTTTAATACAATTGTAGCCTGTTATGGACCGTAAAGTCTCTATTTGTGTAAGAGTTAAAAAAATCTGTTGCATTTTGTATTCATGTTTTTCAGAGGCTTCTGTCATTCTGTCATGCCATTAAAAAGCTGTTATAATTCACTAACATATAGGTAATGTGAAAGGACAGATTCCAATGTCGATTCCTGCGGCACTTCAAAAGCCATTTTGTGTTTTTGATCTGTAATCCTTTAGAGCGGGGGAACAGTAAAATAAGAACTGAGTAGTTATTATAGTACTTTTATATTTGTTTCGTGTTGTATTCTAATTTGCCACTTCTCCTATTAAATTCATACAGGTACAATTAATATGTTAATACATAGAAACTGAGTCCTAGCGCCCGTAATTTATTTTATGTTTATCCTGTTACAAATTATTTTTAATGCGATAACGTTCATACTGATTTATATTATCTGGCTTGTAACTGCGATTTATATATTATATATTTTTAGTTATATGATAATTATTTGTTACGCTTGTTATACTTTTTATTATTTAGTATCAATAATAAAATAAATTGAAAGAATATTTACTGTTTACGTTCGCAAACCGCCATAATAATTTTCAAAAGAAACAGTTAGTTAATTTATTAATCGAGACTTCTTTATTGTCAATTCATGCAACACATTGCCTTGTTATGACCCTATTTTTAAACCGCGTGTTAAAAATATAACCCGCGGCATTTAAAATTAAAATTGTGTGCGTGACACGTACACCAGCTGAATATTCAATTACGGTTATTTTAATTGCGCGGCACTAACAAATATGATTCGAAATATATTTCACTCGCCAATATAAATATTTTTGAGTTATTGCTAGCAACATTGGAATTTCATTGGTTGCAAAAACAATCCAGTCTATGGAAATTCCTGGCTTGTGTGTGGAACTGGAATTACGTTTTAAAGTGCTATATCTGAATTGCTAAACATAGCATGTTAAACTAAAGTATAACTGGTTTTTTCGTAGGAAGTCTGTAGAAGTATCTAGATAATACTTTTGTTTTTTGTTCCCTCAGTATGCTAGAGTTGGGTAGGTTTTTAAATCATTTGGATAATCAAGATCCTGATATAAAGCAAAGCAAGTTCACATTTATTAGATATCCCTCAGTTTTTCAAAGACAACGGTGATCACTTAGGAGTTTGACAAAGTTTACAGGAAACCTGCAAATAAACACATATCAAATTAATAAAAAAACACGTCGTCCACTCTTCAGGGAATATAATGATTATTAAGTTGTGCATACATTATAATCCCAGGGGAGTGAACAACGTGTTTTTATCCATTTATTTCATCACCTCCTTCACAAGATTGCTCTAGTAAGGAATATTTAGTCAGTTTTTGGGTACATTATAGGCTTACACGAGTCATTTTAAAAATATAGGAATAATATATTATACATATGTATAAATTACAAATTTACAAGTGCCTCATGACAGATAGAATTATGAATTTAAGTGTTAACTTTCTTCAAGGCCCTTGCATGTCATTATCACAGTATATACATAATGAGTTGCAATCACTAACACATTATCACAACATTCAATGTTCGTCAGACGTCAGACGGTCCGTCCAAAAACTCATGAAGCGTATAAAAGCGTCTTCTAATCAGCAGTTCTTTAATAGCATTATTAAATTGCTCATACGAAAGATCTCATATCTTGTGGTACTTTTTTGTAGAATTTTAGTCCTGTAAAGTTGTTTGCGTGCGACAAAATGCCGCCTTATGAAACTAGTTCTTTAATAAGTATACTGCTTCGGATCCACCAAAAAAACGCGTCGTCAAGGGTATATCATTTTATCTATACATCATAACTGATGTGTGAAATTGGTGGTTGCTATTGGCCAAATTTAGTATGAACTGTAGTTGTAATCGAGTTGTTGCGCGGAAGTCTCTCCTTGTGCGACAGCAGCAAGTTTGGCGAACGTCCAAAATTAGCATCGCAAATCCTGTGTCACCTCTAAATTAAAGTAGAAGGCTTAAGACATCAAACGATCTTAATAAATCCGTCAAGCTAATTTTATTTCCAGTTCATACTCCAGAATTAATTACCTAAGAACTCCCGTATAACACCAGGAAACTTCGTGTCCATAAATGCAAGTTGACGTGCCCAGCCGCAATAAAAATATTATTGCACGCTCCACGTTACGTGACTTCCTAGTTGAATTATAAATAGCGTTTCATGGCATTCTATGTCTGGCTGAAATCAGATCCCTGCCGGGCTTTTGAAATTTTTAAGACAAAGCATCGCGCATTCTTTTTGCGGCGTCATTTCGTATAGAACGTGATGTAGAATATTTCACATGCAACCAGGTGGTACTGAATAACATTACTTCTCAGGGCAGATACGGGGGTAGGTGGCATTTGTGGTTCCTTTATTGCAGATAGTGACAAGTATATCTTCTCTTAGCTATGTCTTATTCGCTCTAATTCATTTGCCCTTACCTCTGGTGTACTGCAGGGGTCTAACTTGGGGCCCCTCCTACTGTTTTCAATATTTGTTAACGACTTACCACTGATCATAGGATGCCCTTGTTTAATGTTTGCAGGTGATCTTAAACTATACACAAATGTTAGTACTTTAGATGACTGTGTATTATTACAAGATCAAATCGATAATTTATAAGCCTGGTGTGTAAGTAACAGCCTAAAATTGAATGTTTGTAAATGCAAAGTAATTTCGTACACTCGTAAGAAAAGTGCACTAGTGTATGAATATGTGACGAACGTCCAAATCTTAACAGGAGTAGAATTTGTAAAAGACTTAGGTATAATATGGGATGTTTCATGTACATTTAGTGATCATATTACTACTCTGGTCTCGGAGTGTTATAAAACGTTGGGACTTGTTATTCGTAACACCAAGAATTTTAGTAATATCTTTGCATTGAAATCTCTCTTTGGTGGAGCCACTGATCTATTATCGAATTTATAGTTGTTATATACAGGTGTTAGAAAGGGTACAGAGACGGTTCTTAAAGTATATTGTGCGTACCCTGAGAGGGGTATAGAGCATGGTGCTCTGTTAAATACGTTTGATTTCGAACCTCTTTTTCACAGAAGAATTAAAATAAGTATATCTATTACATAATAACATTGATTGTTCTTTACTACTGTCTAAAATTAATTTCTGTATTCCGCGTATTTCTAATAGACATACACCGCTTTTCTATTGTACTGTGGGTAAGAGTAGTATTATGACGAGGGCTCCAGTGAATCTCATGTGCAATAATTTTAATTTATATGGAAACTCTGGCGATATAAATTTTGTATCACCTAGACAGTTGTTAAGCGGGGTTTGCTTTGTAGGGTAATTTTATATTGTTTGTTTGTCTGGACAATAAAGAATATTATTAATAAAGATTATTATGATTTACTCAGCTAAACAAGAGATAATAATTTTTAACAAAACTGCTAAGATGTAATGATTTGACTGGAAGTGATCATCTTCGAAAATTCACAATCTCAAACTACTGTTTGAAATTTTTCACCTTTGCGACGTGTTTGAAAAAACTTAAATTCTCCATAAAATTTTTACAACATACTACGTTTTTGCAAAAGTTTACCAATTTTGGAGAACTCATATTAAAGAAGAAGAACACATTAAACTTTTCTATCGTAATGCTCTCAAGTTTTACCCACCCATCGACGGTGCGGCGCCGATCTCTGCGATCAATTAATATATTTCGTGATCAACGGCAATGACCCACTGACACAGTTCTTCGTTTAGGTGTTAAAATAGAAATCCGTCATATCTCCCTTCTGTACCTTTCAGGAACACCCTTAATGTCTGTCCTCTTTCGGATGCTGCGGACGTTAAATGAAAATGTCCGATATCAATCAATATTCAATACCGACACGGCCGGAATCGCTTAAATTAAAAATTTATCATCCGCAGTCCCCTACGACGTAATTTGTTCGTGGAAAATGCCACCACCAATAAAACGAGAAATTGAAAGTTTGACGCCGGCCCTGTTGCTAAACAGAGGTTTAGATTAAAGTACATAATGTGGCGTTATACTAAGCCTGTGTGTGTATAATTAATGTTGGGTGCATGGAGCTGGTTCTTATCTTAAAATTGGAATTTGTTAATTGCAAATTTAAATCGTTACATTAGACTCAATAATGCAGTTATGCAACAGTGTTTTTGATGACTTGATTGATAATTTTTGTCTCATTCATGAATGAAAAGTACTACTTTTTGAGTACCATTTTAGTTTGAAAAGTGGAGTACAATTGACCACACGTAAGCCTGAAGACATTTTATTTCAGGAAATTGCGTTGTTGATTTTTATGGCTTCGCCAGCAACTATTTTATCCTTACTTATTTCATCGCCCAGTATTTTCACAGCAGTTTTCTTGTTTTCGAAAGAATTGTACACGTGGCCTTCGACTGGGACCATTTTTCAAATTACATGTGACCATGCAATTAGGTAGAACAAACTGCAAACCTTTAAATACCAAATATGAAGTTCAGAAAATTGATGGCGTTTTGTCGTTGTTTGAAAAAATTAGCTTATTAAGAGTATTTTCTAGGTAGTTTGATGTTTTATTTGCATTTTTCACACTTATATCAGAAATAGCTATTAAGGTCTTCTGTATCATTTTATTGTCGGAATATCATCTTGTATCAACGATTTTGTACGAAGAATAACAGTTAAAGAAAAAAGTTTAAAGAAAGTAAAGAAAATAACACAACAATCATAGGAATTTTAGTGTACCTATGGGCACCAACTTCTAGATTTAAATGGAGTATTGTGTATTATGCATTTTCTAATTTGTCGTAATAATTCTATTTTTTGCAGAAATAATAGGCAATCATTTAAAGATTTTAAGTTGGTACATCCGTTTTAATCTAAATACGAAACCAAGCATAAGTCTTTTTTTATATACCGCAGATGTTTAGAAAATAGGGTTGCCATTTCGTCTGCTCTTTAGAGGGGCATCTTCCGGGATACGAACATAAAATATGGCACATTGTCACCACATACACACTAAATCTACATAACTTTTGGAAGTCTGCTTAGTGTACTTTTTTTTAGACATTTTTTTTAAACATCGCATCAGATGCTGTTTTGTAACTTATTCAACGCTGTACTTGATTCTACAATTTCTGAACACAAATCTAGATTAAAAATTTTTTTTCATTGTTGTTTAAGAGATTGATATGCTGAATTATGCCGTACTTTTTGATACCAATGAAGAATTTAAAATAAACACAAACCTGTAAGGAGAGAAATAAAAAGAGCAACAAAAATGTACACTAATTACCTACATTCTGCATACAATTATCATTATCATTAAGGCTTAAAAATTATCTTTGATTATTTCGACCGAAATAAATGCCTAGCGCCAGCTTAGTGGTTGCGATCGTCAACAGGAGAAACGGCTGATATAATGCGTACGTGTAAATTAACCCGTGAATTTCGTGCAGCGGAATGCGTCAATATTTTAATGATACACGACATGCCTCCACGTGCCCCACCCTCAACGCACACCTGCCTATTTGAGGATGTCCCGACACATATCCGCAAACGCCACTATACAATTCGTGATCGGAATGAAAATTATTGCGCCCTATTTCACTCCTGACGGCGGATTTTAATAAAACCGCGGATGACCACAGCGACATTGTCGAAATTAATTGATATTATCGATCCTGGTGGCCGTTAGATTCAATCACAGCTGCTGGGTGTTCCCGTCTCCTATTTGTGGGGCGAGTACGATAAGGTTGGCTATCGATGACGTGCAGCTGGGGCTGATTAGGCGAACCTTGGCCAGAGACCGCTGTAATGACGATAGTTACCCCCATGGCGCTAGCTGGCCGGATGACGTTTGGTTCGCTAGTTTTCCAACGAGCAATTGAACATGGCGTATCAGTTTCAACGGGCCCTCCGCTGTCGTTATCGGCAACTACGCTATTTTTGATCAGAACATGCATTTATAGCAGTAATACTTAGCGTTCCACAAAAAAATTTGAGGTATCACAGACAGGTACTTTTTTCAAGAAAKTTATTGTATATAGCATTAATAACGATGCCTTGGTAGATAGTAGCGTTTGTACAAACACATAGTAAATAGTGAAAAAGTATCATAAACTAAAATTACAATTAAAAGTGCTACAAGAATCATCACCATCAGCAAACCACATCTTTCCACAGAATATTCTTTAGAAGACATAATTATTGATGATGTAGGCTATAAATTTTAGTCGCCAAAAATGAGTTGGAAGTAAAAAAAAAAGTATGAAAATATTAGGGAAAGCGCTACTTAAAACCAGCCAGAAACAGTGCATAGTTTCATCACATGCAAAAGTACCTCCACATTAAAATTTGTGGAAGATTTCGTGAGACAAAATAAACTTGATTTGGAGAATGTTAGTTAACAAAATCCATTTATGTTTAAACAAAAATTTGGACTAACAATAGTGGGCCTTCTTCCACTTTTGTAGTCAACCTTTTTCTAAATTACCTGGAAAACAATCTCAGAAGTACAAATGAATTTCCAATAGTATGATGTATTTTACAGTAACAGACCTAACTTTAATTATCAATAATCTTACACAGAATTTACTGTATCTGCCATTTCTTCAGCAGTATCAATAAGGGCTAATAAAGTGACATTTAATATTTACAGTAAATGGACACGTACAGGTATTAAACACAATTACTGCATACCATTTAAATACAAAATGTCTGTCTTTAGCAGTTTCATCCATAGATTGCTAAATCTTCCATTGTGTAGAGAAAACTACATTAAATGTTCAAAAACTTGGACTTGAAACTTCCACTTTAGCACATGCGGCTTTAAGATGCTGCTGGTTAGGGTAAACTTTCATCACTATGGTCTTCACGGTCGTAAAGGAACAGTTCATTAGAAAAGAAATTCTCTGTTTGATATTTTACGTTATCTGGTATCTGGTATCCAGGAAATGCAACGTTTGTCTTCTTAGTTAAATACACAATGAACCCTGTATTATCGACGACATCAGTCCAGTTTTTGTTTCAAATTTAATGTACTGCAACTGCAACTGAACTTCTCATCAATATTTTATTGACACAGGAGACTCTCAACCTCCTGATAAACCTGATGCTGCTAATTAGGATCTTCAGTTCCAGATAACCCTTTAAGCGACAACACAGGAGCGTCTTTTACATTTAATTTCATCGTGTCATTTAGATTAAAGCGACAAGAGAAAGAGAGAGCTTGATTTTGTTTGAACAGCGAAAAGAAAACAGATCCTTTTCTCGGCGCTTTGGCGGAGTGCTTCAAAAATGTAGCCAGCACCCCGTGGATATTTACCTTTCTTTGTTTGCGCCTGTTGCTTTGTTCTCAAACGGCGTTTAGTGAATACCCATTGACATTCTTTTATGTACGTATTTTTACAAAAAATTAATTTGTCGCGTTTTTATTTAATTCAGAAAAGAGCGGACTCGCTACAAAGGGACCATTACAAATAAACTTACTTAGCGACAAGTCGAGGACGTTTCTGCGCCTCCAATTTTATGTTAACGCTGCAAACTTTACTTGCCTATAAACTTACTGTTGTTGTCGCTAGCATACAAACTTTAGTTAATTGCCGCTTCTACGAAATTCTAGTCTTTTCAAGATAAAATAGGACGTTCCATCTGCACTTTACGGCGCTTCTGATTACTTCTGCAGATGAATGCACAAGACAATTAACTTCCTGACATAAAGTCCTATCTCGTTTGGCGATAGAGAAATGGTCTCGGTACGCCATTCCTGATGCTAACAAACGTTTTTGTGCATAATAAACCAAGTAGATATTTATGTAACTTATGCCATTATTAGTAGTTTTATAACCAGATGGCTATCATAATACYAAATGATATAAATTGTGCTCATATATTTTTGTTATAGCTGGATCTTCATGGAAACAATATAAGTATTTATATATGTTACTATATAACATATAACTAACAGTTAATACTAATTTGATACATCTCGAATATCAATCTTTCAGTCGTTTGCATGGTTGCTTTTTAACACGTTCTACTAATGCACACCTTTTTTTATTTTTATCGATTTTTGATACAGATTTTAATTGACTGAACAAAATTTAATCTTTTTTATATTTATGACAGCAATTTTTAAATTTTCCCTGTGGAATAATCTTCTTAATTTCAGTGTTAGCCCTGTAATGCTGGGGAGAGATCCAAAATCGCATTCTCTACTCTGAATAATAGTGATTTTTGTTTGTTGGTTTTCCCATTCCTCCATATTCACATTCTGGGTATCATAGACAGGATTTCTTTTATTAAGGGGATTTAATATTTTTAGTATTCTTTTTTTGCCAGTTTAATGAAGTCTATTTTTATTTTATTTGAATGTATTTAGAATTTCTTCTATACCCTGAGATGGTAACACCAAGATTAGAGCAATAAAATTTGGGAATCAATATTGACCCCATTGTACATCCAAATAGTAGTTTGTTGGTGATGATTTTTTAAATTTTGCCTATACAGCATTAGTATGTTCTACACCGTAGTTTTACAACAAGTAGAATTCGATCCTCAAATGTCAATTATCTAACTACACTATTTCGTTCACTAACAATATTCCTTTCAAATTTGTTGTCCAATTATAACAAGCATTTTTCACAAAGCTGCTACTTTATATATCTTCACATATCTCTAATTAAAATATTCTCTAGTAAAACTCATTACCTCGTATTCAACCCTATAAGTTACTAAAGCCTTTTATTTAGATAGTACGCGTTTTATAGGAATAATTTGCTTTTTTAATCCATCCAAAGTACGCTATGCTAGTTCCACTATATATTTGCCGGAATCAAGACATGCTTTTTGAAATCATCGCTCGATATCGTGATGTCTGCGCCTTCAAGCGAGAGAGAAAGTAACCGTACTGCTTTATAAATTCCGAACGGCGTTGCAAATTGAGTATACCGATTCAGTGGTGCTTCAAAAGAATGGAAGTCTTAGAGGCGGAAACCCGGTGGAACAAATACATCAAACATTATTGAGACATCCCACCTTATTCTTATTTAAATACCATTATGCACGACGGCGCGAATCGACAAAATATATATTCTCAGGGGTAGAACACAAAGCTTGCAGGCAGCAAAAAATTCAGTCGGTTGGCCGCGCCTCTTTCGTAGCGGTTTTTGTAAGAAAAAAAAGCATGCTTCGCTTGTCCACAATTGCTTCTACTTAGGAGTACTTCGCGGTCTATAGTTATTGGGAAAAACAAATGATAGAAATCCTAATCTACCATTTCAGCTCAACAAAACTGAACTGACAAGTGATAAGTAGAGCATCTGTTTCCACAAGAGACTTAGTTACCTGCTCTCAAAATTTTCATCCCCTTTGGTCAATATTGTKATACCCTTTCAACCAGTTTCAACATTGAATTCTTGGTTCAAAACGACGTAATCAAGCAATGCTACTTCACTAACCATTTTGACGTTCTTATTTTTACGTTACTTGTAAAAAAATCTCCATATTATTTCTAACATTTCTCTTTGGTTATTTTGGACAGAAAATTCATACTTGCTGCTTAAGKTTTTTCTAGTATATTAAGTGGATTTTTAAATTTCTGTTCAAATTTTTTATACCTTTTGTAATAGCACAAAAAYCTCAAAAAATAACTTTGTTCATAAACAAATTTCTGAAGCTAAAGATGACGATGGGTTAACTATTACAAAAAATGAAAAAAACGATAGTGTTCTCATGGTTAGCAACATGCGTACATAAAAAATCCGTACAAATGTAATAAGTTTATTCCTTAAACTATTGGTTAGAAAACTGAATGAAAATATCATTTACAAAAAGATTAGTTATTTTAAAACATAATCCGCCACAAAAATTAACCGCTAATCTCGCTTTTGTAAAAACTCTAGCCGTTAATGTTTTAAAATCTTTTTTTATATAATGGCAAAGTTTGCTAATTGGGCACTTCATTACCCTGCTTAAAATGGTAGATATTGTTTTCCGCTGCGTCACTGCCGTCTAGATAAGACTCATCGTCGATGTAACAAAATAATCCTTAGAAGATTTCAAATGAGCTTCACGCAATTTTCGCAGTTTACTTCTTTGCTCTTCTAACTGCTCTTGCTTATATTTGGGTGCAGTCACGTTTTTTATTTAAGAGTATTTCTCGAATATGAATGTGATATTCAAAATTTTCGACCGATTCCAAAAAAGCAGTCAGAAATGAGCTAGGACGCCCGGAAATTTATTTTTCGCAAACTGACCCTTCTACTCTAGGTCACTTTTCAGATGAACCGTTGCAGCTAGAGACCAACTGACACCATTCCGAAATAAAGCCGGTTCACATTAGCAAATGAACATAAAATTAGCGTAGTCGGAGACCATCAAGTTTCAAGCTGAAAAAAACAACAAAGGGGTTAGCCTCTGCTCTTTCGCAGTTTTCGGTGGAAATTATTATTGGCTCAAAATCGTCATACTGATGTATTTTAAACTGCAGATTCCAAAAAAGCAGTCAGAAATGAGCTAGGACGCCCGGAAATTTATTTTTCGCTAATTGACCCTTCTACTCTAGGTCACTTTTCAGATGAACCGTTGCAGCTAGAGACCAACTGACACCATTCCGAAATAAAGCAGGTTCACATTAGCAAATGAACATAAAATTAGCGTAGTCGGAGACCATCAAGTTTCAAGGTGAAAAAACAACAAAGGGGTTAGCCTTTGCTCTTTCGCAGTTTTCGGTGGAAATTATTTTTGGCTCAAAATCGGCATACTGATGTATTTTGAGCTGCAGATTCCAAAAAAGCGGTCAGAAATGAGCTAGGACGCCCATAAATTTATTTTTCGCAAATTGACCCTTCTACTCTAGGTCACTTTTCAGACAAACCGTTGCATCAGCTAGAGACCAACTGACACCATTCCGAAATAAAGCAGGTTCACATTAGCAAATGAACATAAAATTAGCGTAGTCGGAGACCATCAAGTTTCAAGCTGAAAAAACAGTTTTCGCAGTTTTCGGTGGAAATTATTTTTGGCTCAAAATCGGCATACTGTTCTGAACCGATATACAACTTTAGTTATATAATAATAAAATGTGTCGATGTTGCCACTAACTCCAACAATAAAACAGTAACGAACGAAGCTTGTTGATCAGTTACAGCATAACAAGGGAACCAAATTCAGTCATGATATCAAACGAGGATATTACGTGGTATCTCGCGTGGCGCGTTATCTGCCACCACGAAAATAAGCCCTGATTAAATTACTTTGAGATTACGCCGTTCCTCAGAGATGGAACAATGAAAATGCGGGCTCCGAATCTGTTGAAACTTCAAACGGTGCCATAATTTATCTGTGTGCCAGGGAACATAATGGACATCCGCCCCTGTATACACTCCATTCGCAAAGACAACTGCAGAAACTTTCAAATCTAGGACGGTGGTTACAACTAATTTAAAGTAAAGAAAGAAAACTCATCTTTTCCGACCGGCAGCTATTTGGGATTAGGAAAAATATAAAGGAAGCATTGTCAACATTGTAATTTTCTTTCTTTGCGCACTACCCTTCAGGAACCGCATTTATATTCAGCATTTTATCAAAATATTTGCCCAAGATCCCCGGGTTTTATTGTTTTTGTATAAAATTCCCTGAGATACTTATTTAAATTCCTTTTAAATTGGATAAACATAATAGAAGACGGCTTTAGAATCGATCCCGAGTAATATAACCGGGGAGCTGCAGAAATAAGGGGCACTGCTGTAAGCTGACATGCTTTTCATTTTGATTTCGACAGTCCATTGACGATGCACCCATACAAAACGTCAAATACAGCAGTCAATATTGTACCCTGTTGGTCAACCATTGCAAAACAACACAAGCCAATTTGAAGTTTGAAGTTACAAGATTATATTAAAAACATGAGTTTGTTAATATATGATAGATATGAAAACTAGTTCAAGAACGTATTTCGCGTGTTCTGTCCAACCAAAAATTACGTCGTTTGTTGCATGGTCCTTAATTTACTTATCATATATTCTCAAAGCCTCCCATAGATTGATGGGCCCTTATATATACACTTTCATCCTGAAATTAAGTAGATAATAATGTTAATAAGAGGCAAAGCAGCGAAAATAATATTAGTCAATCTACTGGTTGGTGCGTTGTTTAACTTGTTTATTGAAATATAAAGAAATGTTAACCTGACTTCACTTCCGCTGAAGACCTGGTTAATCACTCACTCATTCTACTGAAGATGGCGGCTTAGCTGCCATACGTATTTAGGTTCTATAAATCATTGTGGTTGGGGTTTTTTCATTATAGTTTGATCATAAGGAAATTTAGTTCATTTCAAGTGAATGCCCGAAAAATAATCTTTTTTTCATTATAAGTAGGTACACCGAAAACGATCAAATTTGACAACTTGAAAAACGGCAATGTTATTTAACCAGCCGCAACGTATTTGGTTTAATTACGTTTTACACGCTGCGTACCTCATGTTACAACAATAAAACGAACATTGCGTTAGTGTAACTCCATGTAGGACAGGCTGCAGTAAATTACGGTTTTCAGAGGCAGTTCTCTCGATTAAATCGATTAAGTTTTGATAAATGTGGGCTGATTTCCGCCAGCAAATTCGGGAGCATTTCCTAATGATTTGCATAAACGTGCCCAGGTAGCCTTTTTACGGAATGAACTTTATAATTCCAAACTGCGGTACAAGATCGCATCAAATATATCGAGTTCGGACTCGCGGTTATCAGTCACGGCGGCGATGCGCCTACGTAAATGTTTATTAGCTTTGGTGTGTATGAAATATTCATGGGCGATTTGCCATTCAGAGAATGGCGGAATTTAAAATTTTCCCGCAGTTTCGGAGCAACAACCTATCCGGTTGAAGCGGAATCAGCCTGACCAGAGGGTAACAAATTATTTAGATTTAATAGAGCTCGACTGACAAGTGAAAAGGAACTTAAAATAGACTTCATTAGTTAAAAAGGATCACTGTTACTATGTATAAAGTACTAACAAAACGATGAAAAAGGAGCTACCCACTTACTAGATATACATGAATTACAAAGTAGCCCAACTCATAATTTCCACAATCCCTATTAAAATTATTAGTATTCTACAAATTTCTATAGCTTCTTTTATTAAACTTTTGTAATAATATATATATACTTTTCTTATACTTTATTTCACCTATGTAACACATGCCGCAAGAACAACTTCTCACTCTTAAAATGTACTTTATCTTTAAAATTATTATACGTACTATCAACAACTGAATAATAATATTCTTATTGCTAAAGTCATTTCTCACTAACGCTAATTCAAGATGCTCAATTCATTTTTGTACAGAACTTTCGTCTGAGAATCTTGGTGCTCTAACAAATAACGTCCTTATAAGACTAATCTTTTGAGTGGGAGGGTGGTAAGATGTGGCATGTAATTATCTGTCTGTGTGTGTTGGTTTTCTGTAAACTTTGTGTCCTAACTGTCCAGTGTTTGCTCTGCAGTTTTTCTTTAGTCTGACTGCGTGCTTGTTTTGCTTTCGACGCTGAAAGTTGAGAACGACAAAAGCCATCCCGAAAAGTCAATCGATTCAAGTTAATTATCTACTTCCTACGCAGCAATTTATTTTCCTGCGTTTTCATTAGCAAATTTAATCGTCATTTGAATCTGACAGCACATTTAATTCCTCTCGTTTCTACTATTGTTCTCATTTAATACTCGACATCTTCATCTCTTCTATCTTGCATATACATACAAACAGTAAAACAGCTTTCTGGAAATGATCTTAGAATTTCATTAGAAAAACCTCTGACTAATTACGACGTTTATATAACTGTCAGAAGGACTACAACTAAACTATTGAGTGATATATTACAAACACTTAGGGCGAGTAGTATCTCTGAACGTGTAGTAAGTTTCGGAGTTTATGCAAATTCGCGGTCGTTATAATAATTGCCTGACAAAGCCATGATATTTTCTTTAATCCGCAACATTTATTTGTCCCAGTTGTGACCAGCCTCAGTGTGGGCATTATTTATAACTATCATTGCTGTAGCCTTCCTCGCTCGCTGTAGTTTATAGCTCGGATTATCCTTGAAATATTGCGCTCTCTGTGAAGTGCAATTTTCAAAATGCCTAGTGCTCCAGTTAACAAAGTTATACACCGGTAAGTGCCTACAGGAGAGACTTTCGTGGCTGGCCTATGTTGAATAATGGCCTACGGTGTATTGATTAAAAGTTAATACTAACGCCGCTAATTGCCTGGAAGGAAGATCGTTTGAAAATACCGGTTCTTTTCCATCTTATCATAATTTTACTGCTGCTAGTCCTTTACTCAGTTAAGTAAATGTTTACAACAAACTAAAAGTTCAGATTCATATTACACATCTTCTCAGATAGGCCGTTTCCCAAATTCCACTTATAACTGTATATAATCTGCCTCTAATTCCTGTCTTTCCCTTCCAATCCCTTTATTCTGCAACTGCAAAAGTCTTCTCATGTCATCCGTGTGTACTCACCTGCCTAAACAAATATGAAACTTACTCTCCAGCATAATGAGTATCTATTGTGAAGCAACAATAGGATATAAAGTAGACAGTTGGAATGCTGTGTATTCAAGGGCGTTTCAGCACAAACCGGGAAACCGTCGAGGACTGTCAAAAGTGGGGACGTGATAGAGCGGAAACAATCGTCAAGTCAACAGGTTGATGGCTGTCATCGGCAGTGACTGTGGAGAGAATTACATCAACACTATACACAACACTGGTGACAGCCCAGTTTGGTGTGTGCCAGCACACACCAAACCGCAGAGACAAAGTGCTGCGACTACGCATTTGGAAAACCACAAGCCATGCACACGATAACCCATCAAAGGTCTTTTGATATAGCTTATATCCTCATATAGTAGACATATTGTTTAATTACTTTTAGCTATCAATCCTAATGAAAAAAGCTAACTCAGCAACGACAAACGATTGGATTTTCGTTAAAAGAATCGACGTTTAGGTTTGTTAAAGTTTTATTGAAGATGCACAAGTTTTCCAACTGGTAAAGGTTTCGAAAAGTCGAAAGAAGTTCCTTGTCATTTGTTATTAAAGCATAATTCAATGCTTAGTCATTCTACAACTGTGGAATCTTGCGTAGGGAATTATTATTTTTCGTCTAGATTATAGACTCCAGGTAGACTCTAGGTTCATATTATCCTGAGACCACTGAAGGATCTGGCAGCATTTGACTTTATTTAAGGGTGCAATTGCAAACCAAGACGTCGTCCTCAAAAGTATCAAAGCTGAGAAGCCTCAAAATCTCCCAATCATCGATTATCCAGGACTGGAAAAGTTGCCGCTAATCTTGTTCGCCGTCAGGAAATTGCACTCCTTTAATGAGGACGTTACAGTAGCTTCATCTTAATTAACATTTCTATTGTCGCAGACTTGCAGTCGGCCCTCTCTTGTAAAAAGTAATCAGCCCGTATTGTAATGCATTTATAGTTGAACAATGCCGGCAGCGCCTTCAAAAGCCAACAGTTGCTCAACCCTTGCGTTTGCCTGCGAATTCAAAGGACTTTTCCCTGAATTCCTGCTTTTGAATTCAAAGGTGTGTGCGAACGTGGGGGTACATCCGGGCGAGTTCGCGTGGCCTGTTTCGGCTTAAAGTGATGCTTATGTAAATGACCAGCAGGTGTTCTAACGAAGGTGTCAAGAAAGGTGATGATATTTACAGAGAAAAGTACGGCACATTGCGAACAAAATACTTAATTGTTCTTATTCATTTTTAAACAGAGAATGTAATTTTCTAAGGCAAAAGAATGTATTGAAGAAGTTATAACTATCTTGAACTTCCATTAAACAATAATAGTTATTAATAGAAGATAACACTTGGTGTATATATTAAGTAAAATATTTTTGCATGTTTGTAGATTCTTCTAAGGGGATCGTTTAATGTAATTGTTTTAAAAGTTCTAAACGTATACCTTTTTGTATGCTATGTAATGTAAAATTATTTTCGTTATATGTGTGGTTAAATTTTATGCAATGTTTTTTAAAATCCTGTTAAATTACAGCTTTTTGTTATAGAGTTTTTGTGTTCAATTAGTCTATGTTTGAAACTGCGGCCGGTACAGCCTATATAATAAACATTACAATCTTGACATTTGATTTGACATGCCACTTTTGTTAGTTAATGTAATTTAGAAATTGATATAAGTTTCTACTGTACCTTTCCAAATACAAAAAATGTCGTCTACGTATCTTGCCCAAAAGTGGATGTTTTCAAAGAATTAATTTTTTTATTTATAGGCACACCCTCCTTTTAATAACGTTATCAACTCATTTTTGTTAGGTCACTTAAGTTTGTTGAAATGATAGGTTTTTCTGAAAGATCTTTAATTTTACTAATTGGTATGGAAGTTAATCAACTTTTGACATCAAATGAAAGTAGTTTTGCGTTACTAGGCTGGGAAATGTTTTTTTTAATGTTTGAGAGAGGCCTAAAATCAATCAGTTCTGACGCTAAATCACTGAGTTTCTTGGAAACTTTGTAAGCTGGTGCTTTAATATAAGAAACTACTGGGTTCATGGTATATTTTCTTTATGTAGTTTTGGACGAGCATCTGGTGTGTGCTTGTGGGTTAGTATTTTTCAAACTATATGTTTCTAGGCTATTAAATATCATGTTTCTTGTTTTTAATAACGAATGCCCCACATTTGGTAGGACATATGTGGCTGATCCACTTGAAAACGTTTACCTTAATTTTTTGGACTTTGTTACCTAATATCTTAAAAACATTGCAGATAGAGGTATTACTTCTTTTACGTATCAATTATGGGAGTTTATTT
Source organism: Rhyzopertha dominica (assembly GCA_025024175.1). NCBI lineage: Eukaryota > Metazoa > Arthropoda > Insecta > Coleoptera > Bostrichidae > Rhyzopertha > Rhyzopertha dominica. Next base: position 63,504,615 of record QCXZ01000064.1, read on the forward strand.
CACAACTTTCGATATCAGCAGGTCATTTTAAATGCATTATACGAGTACCAGGCGTGTTTCCTACGTATTAGAAAAATAAAGCTCACAGTAATATACATTTCAGCCAAAATATCTTTCTGTGAGTAAATATTCCCCTTTGTCTCATTTTTGTAGATTGAAATGGCATGATGTAAATGGTATCCGTTTCCGTTTGCGACAAAGGGCAAAAAGTATCTGGTGCGGAAACATCGTGCCGTTGTCGCTCAGCTTCGCAGGCATATAATATCCTGCTAACTTGTCAAGGGCAGAACGAGACGAACAAAACAAATAAAAACGTAATTTCCAGCGGTTTCCATTTTACGCCGAAATAATCGTATTCTTATTGCAAGAGGCAGCCCAAAATGATTCAGAAATACTTGTATAGCCTCTCTCGAGCCTGACGAACGATATTTTATAAGCGCGCCCCACGTTCAAAAATAAAGGGAAATCTCTTATAAACACGGGCCGAAGGACATTCGCGTCTCTGAAGTGGAAGCCTTGGAGGTTTATATTTTTAATAAGTCAAAGCTGAAAGTGCGAATTGCTTTTGACGTTAGTTGCTGAAATCTCTCTAATGTAACGCTAATCAGCTTTCGGCCTTTCGGTGCATTATAACTACGTTTTAACTTTAAAATGTCTTGCCTTGGCAAAACACAGGTTAGTTCGCGTATTATATTTATATAATTATATTTCATACATTTAAGTGTACTAAAAACAAGCAAAAACAAACAAGCTGTGTAATGTAGGAATTAGTATTTCTGCTGTCTTCTAGGTCACTGGATTTTTATTTGATCAAAAACACAATGTTTTGTTGACCCGAGACTCGGAACACTATTATATGTGTTTTTACATAGTAAATGTATTATTAATCTTAATTCTGCTCTATTCATGGCGTAATAACCGTTATTTGATGATTTTTTTATTAAAGCTTTAAAGGTCTTCAGCAAAAATTGGGTTTTACTCGGGTTTTTACAAGGAAGTGCATCAAAAGCATCGTTAACAACAAAAAGTAGGGATCTATTTTCTCCATACTCGACATAGCGCTGTTTAGTAATTAAATTTTGACTAGATGGGTGGCATCAAATCATTAATTTCGATTCATTTTAGCTTACTTTGTAAGATACAATTATTTACTTTGCTAGAAGCTTGACAACATTTAATAGAAATGCTATAAGGATGATACATATACAAAGAAACCAACGTAGTGCATTCTTCTTAGCCCTGCTTTTGATCAGTATCATTTAGTAGCAGATTTAGAGGAAGACTAAGGGGCTCAAGCCACCTCCAAAATCATTTGGGTCCACTCCTCGTAAATTTCAAATTAAACTTGATATTAGAGCAACACTACATAGACAATGATGGAACACAGGTTAAAAGGTATTTTAGGGTTTACTGTTACAAAGCCTTTCCTCAGTTCGGTCAAGCTTCTCCCAAATCGAAATTCTGCATCCGCCACTAGTAGGTATCATTAAATTTTCGGTTTAAAAAAGTTCAAGTTTCCATGATAATGACTACTTTAGGTCCTTTATACTACTTGTCAATTTTGGACTTTATGTTTTTCCTAAGATTCTTTATTTAATGTATATTGTATCGTGGCATACTAAACCAACTGCTGCAACTTGATCGACTTTTAGTTTGGTTGTAGTGATGCTGGCTAAACAATCTTGTTAATCTCGAACATAGTGTGCCAAAGTTGCCATCCTTCTAATGAACTGGTTAAATAACATTATCTACATGGTAAATATTGACCTATCAACTTGACCCTCCACATACTTTCCAGCGGGATCGGTGCACTGTCAAAGACAGCTTGTGCAAGGCTAGAATCCAAGGCCTTACTGTGTTCCACATTGGCGGGATCAAACTTCTCCGCCAACTGGAGCATGAACAACTGGCGTGTGTGTGTGACAACGAAGTTGGATCAATGAGCAACTGCCTGTGTGGTTTATTTAAAATCTTTCTCTGATAGAAGCAAGTCCATCCCAACTGGGATGCTTGTCCTCGGTCTTTTCGTGGTAGATACTGGATTATGCCGGTGGGTGTAAAGTTTGCAGCGCTTAAGAAAATTGACAATATTAATATATAATAATATTATTTACAAATACATGGAGCTTCAAATTTAGATAAATTCTAACATAAACAGCTTGATTGAATAAATATAACAATTTATTTTTTACGAAATTTTGAATGCTATTCAAAGTTATTCAAACTTTGGGATACAGAGCAATCCATTTGCTTAATTGTTTATAATTTAGTGACTATTACATCAGTTCAGTGAATTTTCCCAAAATGTTGCCATCATTATCATTCCGCAGGCATCACGAATAAGACTAGACGCATTTGATTCTCGAATAATCAAATTATACCAAAGGACACTGTTGCGGTAAAGCGACATTAGGCTACAGACATGTAGATATTGAATATTCATCAGGCCTTACAGCAATACGGCGGTTCATGTATAATTGACAAATCAGTGTAGTGTATATGTATAATATGTGGTCGTATCAAGTTGCGGCTAGCCTACCGTTCATGATTATGCTATTGTTAAGCAGATGTACCCCTTTGCCGGTTTTACGTGAGAGACAACGTTGATTGCTAGTTCCAGGATGKCCGAATATCGGCTCCATTTCGAACCTTATGGCGTGATGTAAATGTAGCCGAACTTAGTTTCTGAAATTCTAAAGTGCAAACTTATTCGTTCGGGGAGTTACGTACAATGAAACCCGCAGGCCCCATTAGGGAATACTTCAGAACTGCGTAGTATTCTAAATGAGAGCCCTTATTTCCTAAGGTTTTAAGTAAATCCGTGAAAAACATGGGTGTTACAATGATGAATAACACAGAAGTAAATAAAAGCGGTTTATACAGAGTGTTATATTAGGTGTTATCAAAAAATATTTGCAATCAACAACCATGAAAAAAGTTTTTAGTGCATATTTGTATGCATGTTTTGACGATATTCAATGACATTAGCGATATCCTTTTGCTCTTTTTGTGGTGGTACGTGCATATTTTTTAAAGATTAACGCAGCTCTTTCGCAGACTTTTTAACTAATCATCCAAAATATGATTCGCATTCCACCCGTTTCCGTCATTTGTCGAGATCGAGCGCCAGTGTTATTTAATAGCTTCGCATCTCGATGCCGCTCCCAAGCGTTTGGCAAATATTCGAAATTACAACAAGAGAAACATATTTCAGTGGAGCTCCTCGCAGCTCATAAATCAGAAGTTGGTGTAAAGTTTTTGTACGCGGGGTGGTATCCATTTGCCTGGTAAGTTTCGCATTTGGGGCAAACAAAAGCCAATAGTAAACTACGCACTCCGGAGCATCAGATGTAGCTAATGCCCTCTTTCTCTTGTTATGGCGTATTGTAGCGTTTCGCGTCAAAACGCGGCGCAACATTGAAAATGCCTTGGCGTAGCTTTGTTCGTGTCATCTTCCATAACACCTGTGTATTTGATAAACCGTGAAGGCACAAGTTAGGGCAAACAGCCACAGACTTGAATACAATGGCACTCAGATTCAGAATTATCTGGATAAACAAGCTGCAACTTTAACTTCCAAAGTAAACTCGTCAAGATTATAGTGTAGATAAAACGGAATAACTATCGACCGATAACGAATAGGTTCTTCAGTTGTCCATTTAAGAAGTATGGACCTATAATGCGTTGCCCAGTAATAACAACCCACACATTAGATCTCCACGTTTTTGCATTTTGGTGACATGAACGTAATTATATGCTGGCGAGGTGGCCTTAACCCAGAAAAGCTGTTATAACAAGTAATAATTACAATCAATGCCTGTATTCAACGGTAATTGTCTTGTTGACAAGTAAAACACCTCAATTGGGCTTGTTTGATGGTTAAATGGGGCATAATGAGATATCAATAAAACTAGACGAGATAGCACACTGTACAAATATACTATGTACAGAAGACTAGAAAATATTATAGTCTCTTAGACCTGAGTATTTTACAATACAACAATCCAACTTTACACAAAATAATCTTCAGGTAGTAAATTATCCATGCTTCCTTAAAGGAGAGATACTTAGATACCTAAATATTAAGATACAACAAGAACAATCACACCTATGTAGTGTATTTTTATCACATTACTAAAACATTTTAGAGTAAACATCTTATAAGTGTCATTACACAAGTATATATGCTGGCGGTCGATTTTTCGGAAAAGAAAATCCTCAGTGTGTTGGATATAAAGAACTAGTCTTATCAGATACAACTTAGTGAAAAAATAACGAAATATTGTAAATTTGGATACATCAAGTTACAAGTACAGCAGCCTTAGGTTTTTCCAAATGAAAGCACGACCTGGAATTAATTTAACGATATAATTATGAAGCTAGATTTACCAGGTTTCACAATGTCACTGTTAAAACGTTTTTCAGGTTAGGTACGCCGTAGTAAGCAGCCATTTGTATTGGAAAAATACAAAGCAAGAAGTCATGTTTAAAGTGTAGGCCTCTTGAACAACATTGACAGTGATTATTATTTACTTTATATAATAGCTTTGAATTAAAGTTCTGCATTGTATCACCCAATTCTTTTTTTTGAGATACACAATGCTGCATCCCATATTTAAGTGAATTCTTTCACTTTCAAGATTTTCGACTAATAAAACTATTAACCATTAATATTATGTATTCCTTGCCATTATGATTCTAGTCAACAATTGATGATATGTTGACAAGGTGCAAGTTACAAAATTCATAAATTCGAGTTAGCTTGTTTAACTTAATCCTATTGGTGGCTAAACTTTTGAGTACCACCGATGTAAAATTCTGTTGAAGGGCTTCCAATATTTTTTGACATGTTAAAGAAATAAGATTTTTAATTTAGTGACTACTAATTTTAATAAATGTTGTTAATTTAATTTTATGTTTGTACATAGAACAATTGTAGTAGACTTTTTGGACGATTTGAGATGTACATTCATCTATAAGATATTAGGGTTGCTGGGCTACCCAAGAAATCTCGATGGTGGTCCCTGTTTTCTCTACACCAACCAATACAATGTAGGAATCCAAGTCATAATAATATTACTTAATTAGTTATTGTTTTTATTAGGCTTGTTATTTTATTTTCTAATATAGGTACTTTTGTGGAAAAAGTTCTTACTTTACCTCATCAACCTCTCCATATAAAGAGTTGGCCATGCGTTAAAAATGTTGATGAATTTTTGTGAAAAACACCGACAAAGAGATTTGCAGACAGAAGACAGTACATCTCGCCTTAAATTCATTTTCATCATTCTCCGCGCTGAAACCTCAAAAAACAACGTAACGTTCCGCTAGTTTTACACAGTCGTCGCCATTTCCAAAAGGTGAAATACGAGTTGTATCCAGACCTGAACAGTGGCAATTCCCAGCCGAATGGGCCCGGTAAATCATCCTCGACAAGTAACCAGGCTATAATACGTACTGAAATCGAAACGCCGGAGATAAAGCTTAATAGCCATTGACTCTGGTTTCGTGAATTGGAAATATACCGCCCGGAAGAGCCAACAATGCAACGAAATGGCATTCTTGATTTGTACGTGTCCATTTTCTCAAAACTATGCGGGCTGTGTTATTGTCGTTAGTCCTTGGCTTTGGACACCCTTTATCGATGGCGATGCATGAGGCGAATTCCCGCCGACCAACAATGCATTCTATTATTTACAGCGGGCGTGGAATTTGAGAATTCCAAATCGAATTTATGGAGCGGCCTTATTTTTATGACGCAGGTGCGTGTGCACAGGAATCTTCGAAATGCGTTCTTCACATTCATTTCTTATACTCTTACTTTGTCCGTGGAGTAGAGAATTTGGTAGTAGGAAACTTGTTTTATTTTGTAAAATGTCAAACTTGGCGTGTTAAGTGTTATTTGTTGTTACTATTGCACTGTACTTCAACGAGAAGTTTATTTAAATGATTTATGTATTTTTCGAACATGAAATTAAAAATCTTTATATACTAGGTCACGAATTGTTGTAACTAAAACCAAATTCGATGTTTCAGGTCTTTTTTCATTAACATTTCATGTCAAGTATGTGCTATTATATTGACATAAACGCATTCCAAGCTAATATAATTTTCTGTATCTGCAAAGGATGGTTATACCTCTCCAGCCCCTTAGGAATGACATACATAATACACAGCAGCGGTGTATTATGTGGAAAACTTTTGGTGAAGTCGAGAACGACCTTTACTGCACTAGAGATTTGCATGCATAGCTTAGTGTGAACGCCAAACTTAAKGCTCATGGATTGCTTCTAGCAACTACAGCAGTTATTAATATGTGAGGTACATAATTTAATGCTTAAGCCACAATGATCTATCATTATAACCACTTCGTAAAGCTGTTTGGTTACTCACTTACATAATATATGACTTAATATATAGCATCACACGCTAATATAACCAGGACTATAGGTTAAAAAAGGAACTCAACGAGAAGATATAGTTGCCGTTACAATATAGTCAAGTTTGCCACTCCATAATCATTAATAAAGAACCTGTTCTTTACCGAAGTATAATTGTAGAAGATGCTGTTTTAGTTATTTGCAAATTTTTCTTTGTTTGTAAGTATCAGCTTATTTCGTATTGGAAATCCACAAGCAGCAGAATACTACTGTGAGCTTTTTTTAACAAAGCTCGTTGATAAGCTATGTTATTATTGGATTGCTAAAGCGAGAAACAAGGAATTTTTTGTTTGAAACAGTTCAGGTAAGCAATGGGAATGCAGTAAGCCATTGAAATAAATATTTCGCTGGAAAAAATATATTAGCTTTAGCAAACCGGAAATATTTACGCCGCTGTTTCAGAAAGACCTCCACGACTACGCTGCATTCTGAAATTAAAACCGCTATAACTGCTTGATCTTAATTAAATAGCTGTTTGCTTTCCCCAAGGCTTTCTAATTATAGTACACAAGTATCAGTTGCCCTTGCCGTTAGGCACTTCCTAGATCTTCTTTCATCATCCCGATGCATATAATATCCCGGCGAGCATTAATATTAATCCCTTTGAGCCTAGGCTACTCCTTTGAGCAAGTCTGAGGATCCTGCATCCGACTTGGCGTTGTGCAAACAAAAACGGCACGCCACGTTCGCGTTTTCCACCGTGCAGCCAGATGTCTGCACTGCTATGTCAACGTATTAGAGCAACTACTGCCAACGGCGCTATTGCATCCCATGGCTCGGCCGCATTAGCTAAAGTACATGTATAGCACTACAGGTTGTGAAGTAAATTACCTCTGAGCAAATTCTGTTTGCTGAGCAATTGACCCATTTGAACATGTACAAGCGGAAACTGCAGAAAATTACAAAGCGGCGATATGGCACATAAAGCTATAACCGTTAACCTTAACTCAAATCCTTAAAAGTGCTCTGCATAATGTGCAAAGTAGAGGAGACTGGAGTTAGTAAAATGCCTTGAAGTAACAGCATCAGCTTGTGGAAGTATCTAAGAATCTCGCTAAACAACGGCTTAGTTTCGTTTAAGAATATGAGACAGCGTGTGGGTATTTATACAATTTTTGAACCTACATGGTACAAGAGGAAGTGTTACTTTGGACATCTACAAATTATAGCTTAAAAGTTAGTATAGAAGACATAGACATGGACATATGCATGTAGACTGTGCTCACGTATATTCGCACACGTACCGGAAACAGAGCACTCTCAATACGAGGAAATTAAATTATATGATAAGTAATCTAATATCTAATCAAATATTTTTATGGTCCAAGGGTTCTTAAATGCTACACCCTACATGGTACGTTCCATCTCCAAAAAGATATATTATCTGTATGAATCTAGGAAAAGTTAGATTGTTTTGTTTTTCAAACTTACACTCGCCTGGATAGTATTATTGCGTTGTCGAAGCGCTTATGGAGATAATGAAAAATAAAGACCTCCGGCTGTATAAAACAAAGGAGCATGGGCTGTAAAATTGATCCCGCGGGAAGACCGATGGCAGTCTAAGAACGTCGGGGAAATATTCCCCACCTTATCACCCCTTTTCCATAGCGCACTGAACCGCGGCATCCTCCAGAGCAAACGCAAGTACGATAAACATACGAGCTTGAATTACCGGTGGCGTCGTATGCAGACCAATAAAACCGAGATACAAAAAGGCACCTTAAAAATGAATAACTTATAATGATCCGGCGGTCGGGATGTTGCTGCGCTCGCCTCGCCAATATCAAACACCGAAACAAACGATGGCAATCGCGCCACTCTCGCCTCCGTAAAGATTTATTCATGCTAGCATTGTCAAACCATATTCATCCATTTTCTTATACACTCGGCGAGCAAGACTTGCTCCATTCATCATTCCCTAGGGATGTAATCCATTTGTATCGCTGCATACATTACAACTATATTAAAATGTACAGTTCTCGCGATTGGGTAAAATTTGTACACAGCAGGGAGGACATGAATTCGGGTAAATGCACTGTTTGCGTTTGCATATATAGTAAAATTGGCTCGGCAAATTGATGTGGATATGTTAGTTCAATATAAATAGTAACGAGCTGCTGTATTTTGGCTGAATTAATTGTGTATTTTCCAGGCCTATGTATTGATTATGCACGATAATCCGGGGTTCCAGAATTTTGTGTTGTACATAATTAGAGTCTATGCTAATATTAGATTCTAACTCGGTCACACATCTGTGTCCACGTTTTTACAATAAGGCTATGCTTTTCAAAAAAATATTTTGGTATGTACTCGGAACACTCCTCCATTTATGGAAAAAGGGAACGACATACAAAGTTGTTAAACAGATTAAGCACTAGGGGAGATTGAACATATTCTAATTTTGTGCGACAGTATCAACTACTGAATTCCTTCATATAAAACAGCAGTTTGAGGCCAGTTTTCAGTATATGATCCCGCGAAATTTAAATATACACTGCTTGCAACTGCAACTTGCAACAACAGCCGAAAGATTGTATAAAACATTAGACAAGAGTTAGAAATTTTATTGGTAATTAAATACAAATTAACTAATATTTTACGAAAGATACATCTTATACAGAGTTTTCTTCAATTCTTAATGAGCCTAGATTTTCAAAATCAGGACAGTTATGGGTATTCCGCATAAGTGGTGTTAACCTTCTTTGAAGCATGTCCCACACATGCACAATAGGATTCATGTCTGGCGATTGAGGAGGGCATGGAATAACACGAATCTGTCCATCAGCTAACCAATAGGTTGGTTGAACAACAGGTTCTAGAACTTGCTCAATGTATCGATCCTGAGTCATTGTTCTGTCGATGCAAACGAGGTCTGTTTTATGGTGGAGAATGATACCGCCCCAAACAATGAGGGATCCTCCTCTCCTGAAAGTGCCTGATCCTCTCTAATTCACCCTTACCACGCCAAACCCTTACTCTTCTGCTCTCTGGCTGATACCCAAACCTAGACTCATCCGTGAAGGGAACATTACCCCATTGTAGTTCAATCCAATTCACATGTTCTTGGGCCCATTGTAAACGACGGTCGCGATTGCCCCTGCGTAATGCAGGAACTGTAATTGGACGGCGACTGTGTAGACCTGCTTCACGTAGACGGTTTCTGACAGTTTGGTCTGAAACTGTGACCCCCATCTAAGTTCTGGAGATGAGAAACAATCTCCCTAATCGTAGTTACTGGATGACGCCCGGCCTCTATAATAATGTTCCGGTCCTGGGCTGGTGTTGTAACGCGTCTAGGACCTGTGTGCCTTTCGGCCACATCGCCTGTTTCTTGGTACCTTCGCCAAAGTCTACAGATTACGCTCTTTGAAGTGGCAAGTACAGTCGCAACTTGAGTTTGTGCCAACCACCCTCTAGCATTCCAACAGCACGTAACATTTCATCCCTAGTCAAATGTCGACGCTCCATATTCCAGTTTTATCAATGAACACGTTATTATTGTACTGAATACACCTTATAACATGTGTCAAACTTCAGTTCAAAACGAATGGAAGCAAAACAAGCCTGGCGCAAGACGACGAGGCATAAATACTGAAGTTAAAGTCAGAATTTCTGGTTCGAAATCGGTGAATTTTGATTTATAGTGATCCAGTTGATCAAAAGTTTATTTGAGAAATCATTTGGCCGCACCAGACATGAAATTTCCAGATGAAAAGATAATAAAGTGTATGTTCCTTTAGGAGCACGAAATTGATAAATGTTTTATACCAGAGTCATAGGTTGATCAGTACTTTTATTTTTAAGTTTTACATCATATATTATTATAGTTTTTTTTTAATAACCAGTACTGAGGCTTCATTTAAATATTGAAAATGCCCTTATAATATTTGCTATTATTGCAATCAGTTTTCTTTTCCCTGATGTCTATAGTAAGGTCGATTTATAAGAACTGCGAATAAAGAAAGAACAACAAACACGAGCCCTAAGTGATATGCATACCAATAAAATCATGCAACAACACGCTCTCGATTAAAACAACAACCCATTTTTTACGTGCTCGACGGTGATTGCGTTGCTGTGCACGACTGTACTGTAAAATGCATACCAAACAAACAACAATGTGTGTAACTTTGGGGAATATGCAAAATTATCGAGCGCGATACCTTAACAATAGACGCAATAACGAATGGCAAATTGGGCTGTATCCCTCATTTGAATATTTAACTATTTACGCAAGTGGTAAATCCGGCAAAATCTAGCCGTTTATTATTCCGGTGGTCGTAAATTTTCGTATATAATGTACATGTGCTGGCTCTAAACGAAGAGCCTGTGCATAGCCAGCTGAAATGGAATTTATCAGGGTACCTAATATTAGCACTGACAGTGATTGGTCTGCTGATTGGGAATACCTCAATGTATTTCATTGTTAACAGAAATCCACACCAGCATCACTTCGTATTGCAAGCCTACACGCAGCATGTATCAAAGTTACGTTCCACTGAATCAATATATAGCGGCATATAAAGCTCGACCAGGTACAGGCTATATGAGCTTACAATACATCAGCAAATGAACCTTGATTGAAGCTCTTTCTGCGTTAGGAAGGAGAAGTTGTTGCATCGTTCATTTTTAAAAGTACAAAAAAGTACATCAGTAAGGCAGGAGAACAGCTGACGTCGAGTGTAGACGTATATTTGCAGACAATTTGCGAGTAATGCTACAAACTGTTACGTCAGTGTGAACGATGTACTTTACGAGCAACATAAAATAGTACTTTATTTCCTACTTTCTGCAAGAGAACAGCTAACCGAATTGTGACATTAACTTCAAATAACGTGGAGTCTACGTATTTTTTTCTTACTACTGACTCTTATATGCTTTTCCTGTTCCATTTTGAAACTCGTCTGGGTACATTTCATTATGGTTTGATTACAATAGAGCACCACTTTTAGTTCCTATTATATTTCATACATTTTCTGCCTGTTTATTACTTGCCAATTAAACTAAATGACTAAAGAATTCAACGCACCGTCTTTTGACGTAGATATTTAAACCAACTGTGTATTAAAGCCCGTATCAAATTATCTTCTAATTAACATAAATAATTCATTAAGAAGCATTCAAGGATAATCAAAATGTTCGGTCCTTAATATCCAAAATTTCCTAAATGTTGTTAGTTAGAGTTTCATTTATATTGCCTTCAATACTTGAGCCCCAAAATATTTCCCCCACGCACTTCCAGTATACGTTAATTTACCCAAATGGATGTAGGGACTATTCCGTTGTTGCGGAGAAACATTATAACATGAATAATCGAAAAGAAGAACGGCTAATGCGCATCACATTTTAGCAGAAGGGGCAGCTTTTTTTCTGATGTATGGTTCCTTATTATTTCTCTGGCTTAGAGAATTCCCAGGTGGCGAGAACTATACGAACGGCGTTCCAACGTTTCACCTCGAACCCGTTCCGTTCATGCTAAAGTTTTGCTGTTCCATTTTACCTGGCTTAAAGAGTTGGAAAAAGGTGTCGACTTTCGAAATGAAAATATACGTTTGACCGCTGCATCCGTTTTGGTATTTAAGTAGCTAGCTGTGTGAAGACTTTCCATATTTGATACAATGAAATTTTAGAATTATTAGCTTCACTTTGGTATGAGAAATGAGGATTATCAATATACGGTAACATAGAAAACTATTGCTAAGTTCGAAGAATAAAGCTATATATAAGAGCTAGTAAAAATATAAAGTCGATTTTGCCAATATACGGCCTAAAATTAAAGGCAGCTCATTTTCTCTTTTTATAGGTGATAAAGATGTCTGGTATGACAAGACTTATTGCAAGAGGAAAGAACTGTTATACCAAAATCGTGGAGTCTTAACTTAGATTTAGGCACAGTCTGAATTTACCTGTTCATGAGATATTGTTTTTCGTATTTGAGAGTTGTATTATATCCCAAATGTCATCTATTCCTGGAATCTTCAGTGACATACTAGAGTGTACTACAAACCACTGAAGTAGCAAAACTAACACTCCCAACTTAACCGCAACTGTTGGGAGTTCCGTTGGCTTGAAGGCTTGTAATTGGGTTTAATTGACGAACTGTTCTATCGTGTATTTCCGCTATGACCTATGATGTGCATACATAATTAAGGCAGAAGTCATTACACAAGTGTGGATGAGATACTTTGACAGTAGATTTGTTAGCCCAATATAGCTTGTAAGATAGCTGTAGTATAGTCCCCGTACTAAGAGAATTTATAGTGAAATGGTATAACTATAATCTTCTGCGATAACCGATCCCAGTTGTTGCAACGTAGGGTCGTATCAACAATAAATAAAACTGTTTCACGCTAAATAAATTTTACTGCGGTTGAATTATATTCGCAACAGTATCCCACGGAACAAGAAGGCAATGAGGTGGAGTTTACAACTCCATTAGTGCACGACTACTTCATACATTCTTATTTGCCAGGCGAAATGCATATTGTCTCCTGAAAGCATAACAGTACCTAACTGGGGAAGGCGACGATGAACACGAGACGTAAATGTTAGGGAACAACGAGAAGTTATGCGACAGGACCCTTCCCGCGTAATACGCATGATCCTTAATAGTTTCCTGAATCCCTCGCATCATGAAGCACTTGAGAAGTCGCCTGCTTCGCCCTGATGCAGTGCTCGGAGACAAGAATTATGCATTCTGAGCTAAATTGTGGATTTAACAACACGAAGACCCTTTCTATCCATAAAACTGTTATTTATTTCGTGTTCTGTTCAAATAATTAGAATTTGTTCCCGCACATATCAATTTGTTTTGTTAAATGTACATGCAGGTACAAGAGTATTGGTCTTAAGCAGCATGAGAACCGTCCATACTGGTTACAAAATCATCAAGAGTTGTTTGAAGTTGTTTACATAACAAAATACAATTTTGTTAGAACAAATTTATTATTATCTTACAGTCCCTTCTTTTTTTATGGTACTTGCCGTTTCTACAAAAAACATAAATATATTCTTTGAAGTTTTCTTTAAAACTACTAATAGCAGACGATGTATTAGCAGAAATAGGGAATACTTAATGTAACGACATAAAACTATATCTATGCATTTGTGTTATAGCTACGACTTACAACTCAAATAAATAAGTGTCAAGAGCAATTAAAATCAATTCTAACAGCACAGGGAACATCCGTCGTTATAAAAATCCAATTGTAATTGTAGCTTTTGGTTGACCACAATGGCATCAACAGCAAATAATTTTGTGGCAGACGATGTCACATTACAGGCCGCTGTTTGTAAAATTATATAGCATTACCTTTGAACAGTAATCACTTACCATAAATAACACTACCGACAATCATACAGCACAATTACATGACCTTTTTTGCTTTTCAGAAGTTGGTTGTTTCGTAAACAAACTAAATACTTATTATTATGGCGCTGAAAGTTTTGTTTGTTCTATTTGAAACTCGTCACCAACGTGATGGACCATTCTCCTATTATTAACCATATACGAAGTTTCCTTCTGAGAGCTTAAACCTAAATGGTTAATGTCCAAGTTCCGCACATGCACTATCTAGGTGAACGTACACGTCTGGAGCATCTGGCAGCTGAAACTTTAACGGGAACCTCAGCCGTAATGCAATTAGACAGCCCGTAACCAATAACACCGAATTTCGAGTAATGGGAGGAAACATCACGGTTGTTGAAAACAACCATTCGTCGCGTCGAATTCGCCATTAAATAATACACTATTAAGGCCAACCGTTTTGTCGATTTATCATTTCAGTATGAAAGGCTCCAGCTGAATTAAAATCCGGAATTGATTGTCTATAAAAATGCGATAATCGCTTTCATCAATCATCTAACTTTTCGCGATGTGAAACAAAAAAAGTTAAAAAAGGGGTTTCTCGTAATGCTTATTCAGATATCGATAGCGTTTGTCACATCTAATATAGATTTGAACGTTTGATAGTACTTCTGATCCGCCTGGTCCACTTTGGTGACTATTATTAATGGAATTCTGATATGTCTACTAGAGAGAACCAAATTTAAGCTTGCTATTGCAAAGTGTGGTTAGATACTTATGTATATAATAGCATTCTTTAATAAATCATATGACCGAAGTAATTTTGTATCTCTATGCTCGGAAGTATAAACATAGAATAACCAAGTTCTTCAGGTTATTTATACAAATCTGATCTTCGATGATATCATATCAATGTTGCAGGTTATGAATAAATAAGAGTTACTAGACAAGCTGAGACTATTGGCAACTTAGAAACGTTGGAAAGTACAGCTGTGACAATTTAATAATTTATCTATCAATGGCACACAAAAAATATCTTACAAATTTTGTGAAAATGTATAGAGAACACCCAGTATTATGGATAACCAAAGGTAAGCAGACTACCATATAAAAAAAACAACAAAGCTTGTTGAATTTTAATATAGAAACTTTGTTAGCAAAAAAATACCAAATCTAGAAAATATAAAAAATATAAATAGACATATCTGTGGCACTTCGAGTTACTTTTAGCCTAGTTAGTGCAAATTATGCCAAAGAAAGTCAGTAAAGTGACATAGACAATAGTGAGGATGTTGTGTAAAAGAAGGAAGGAGAAAAAGGTCCTACTGGTAATAATTTGCAGGTACGTAAAAATATTAATTCAGTTGGTTTTCAGAATACATACATTAATTTATGTCATATAGTGATGACTGTCTAATAAGATGGTCCTCTATTTAAGTAGACGAAGTACAAAGTACTATGAAGAAATGAAGGTCTTCTAAACAACAGTTTACAGGCACGAGTTAGATGGTTTCAAAGGAGCCCTCATTGTGAAACACTTTTAATCACAAGAAGTATGTATTTTTAAAATCGATTTTAGATAGCTGCTTTGATAACAGAAAATTAATAAAAGCGCATAGTCCCTCAACATTATAACAATATTTCCCCTTTCGCTTTTCTGCTTGGATTTTGATGATTATCTGCTAAAGTATGACATATTTACTTACATTTTTTAAGGCTAATTTTGCATTTAAACCTAATATTTTAAGTTATTAGTTAATAATTTGTGTAAATATTGTATTTATTGGTTTTACTAAACGTCACTGAATTTGAATTCACACTGATTCCACTGCTGGCTCAATTTTTACCCCATATACATGTGTAGTAGTAAAATGAGTACGTCGCATGGTAAGATTACTTTGTAAAAATAAAGTAACAAACTATTTATGTGGAAAACTTGATACAGAATCTACTGACAAGTATTTGTATACCTACTCCAATTCAATGAAAATGGTTAATAGAATCCTGATAGTCTTACATACAGACCTAGAACGGCAAAAATCGTACAAAAACCTAAAAAAACGAAGACAGGAATCAATGAAAATGAAGACAGCTCATCCAAAAGAAAGAAGGAGAATACAACCTAAGTAAAACATTCTCTGGTTGGGCTATTAGTCAAAGATCTATAGTTTCCAGTTATATTACTCTATTTCTACTTATGTACTTTATTTTCCTGTCCCGTAACGAATCCATATTAATTCAGCGGCCATGTGAGATAAAATTCTGCAGTGCTAATAGAGGAGCTGAAGTCGCAAAGCACTCTAGGGCAAAATGCAGGCGTCAAGAGAACGAAATTGGCAGATATCGGAAGTACTTCCGGTTCGCTTCATTAGGAATCCCAGTCCGTAACCGGTCCCGAGGAATATACAATATTCATTAACTTCTTGCAATTCGACTGTATCCCGCAGTTCTTTCTCGTCGTATCGAACCCATTTCATCCCCTGGGAGACAGGGGGGCGAAAATATGCAGCAGCTCAATGATGTCTAGCACTCATGCTGAGCGAGGTTTATGGGTAGCAAGCTCCTGGCGCAGCGAAAACGAAACAAAATTTATTATACATTCCTTATTATTCGTGGCCCCTTAACCCCTTTTACGGATCGACGGGCACATTGAGGTATAAATCAGAGCCTTAAGCGCAACAATTAACGATAAATACTGGCCCCGGGGCGCCGTTTGCTAACAATGGTGAGCAAATCACTTTCCCCAGTTATGGAACGCTTTAAGCTTTAGGTTTGCTTGTCGCATGAGATTAGTTGATTAATCCTTCACGTCGGAATCGTCCAATTTAAGAGTTATTGAAATTTGATTTCTGCTTGACTGGTTTTCATGGGAAGGATGTCGTAATAATAAAGGGTTGTCTGTAGGGTCTGTGAAAACTCTCAGAATAAACGCTTTAGCTACATGTTTTGCTTGTTTTAATAATATATAACTAAAACTTCATTATTCGAGCACAGCAGAAAAAAGTGTTAATTTTTCTCTTGATTTTGGTCTTAGTAATGATTAAATTTAATGCTAGCAGGCTCACTTTCTTCTGACAATTCTATAACAGATTACAAAATGTTGACTTTGATAAAAAGTCTTTAACAAATGGATCTGACAAAATTTATAGAAAAAAAATTGTCTTATTTACAAAATATTAAATACAGTAAAATTTATAGGCAAGTGTATTTCACAATTTTCATCCAGAACTCATATTTGACCCTCGCAAATGACCTTTTCTAATAAGTCGTTGTCAAATGGTTTCTAAACTTAATCGATGCCATGTGCGTTTTGAAGCTGTAACTACAACATTCTTGTTGTTACGAATCGTTGTCTTAGGGCGGATGTAGCTTTAAAAGACTATCTTGGTCAGGATGAGTCATAACACGATTTCTGCTTAGTTCAGCTCTTCTATTTTTTCCTATAAAGATTGTTCTACTAACTACTGTTATATGAAATCACATCAGAATCTGTCATATATTGAGTGATAACTCTAACTTTTGTAGCAAAATTTTAAATTCACATTACATTCTAACAATTAATACAAAAAAGAAAAAACCTAAAAATCCATCCGAACTCACGTTTATGAAAGTCAATTTATTTAATTAATCCAGTAAAAGCATTATCAGCACGATTTAAAACCCGGTGTGCTGTTAAAAATGCAATTAAATATATTTGCTCATTTAAATGAAGCTTAATTTGGTTGAAATATTAAGTAGTCGGTTAATTTTTGAGAGCAATGCACTGGCGATCTAAGAAGGTTGGGTTGACGCATAATGCTGAGATATTTGTCATTCTGAGTTTTAATAATGTTAGTTATCCATCGAGTATCTTTCCCTGGGGAGTAAAAACTCCTAGCTTAAATTTCTAAACCTTCTAGTGTGAGAAGTTGAAACTCTATGTACTAAAAGCGCATCGGTTAATGCATTAATCTTTGATATGTGTTAATTCTGAATCAGAAATCGTGCTTCTATTAGTAGAAACTTCAAGGTGAAATTTATGTTTGTTTGGTACTTCGTGTGATATCATTATATATTATGTGAATCACGGATCTTCATTCTCCCAAATAAAATGTATCAAATCATCTTTTGTTAAACGCGAGAGCGATGCAACTGAATGTTCCTCACCTGAGTACATCAATAACTGAATTAATAATAAAGGGGATTTGTATGATCAGTGTACATAGAAAACATAAATAATTTGGGTCTTTATTTCACAGAAGATGTTGCAGAAAATCCACGAAGATTATTCATGGAATAAATACTTAATTAATTACTTAAGTACCTATATCTTATAGACCAAAAGCTGGGTACGCCCATGGATATCAGTTAATTGGGAAAAAATGGTAAAGTATTGTGGCCTCCCAGAAATCTCAATTCAAACATTTTGATATTTTATTTTCGGTGACGTTTAAAAATAAATTGTGTATGGGATAATGTGCTTATAATGTTGAAGAATTAAAAAKTGGTTAAGAGATGTCGGACTTTTAAAGAGCTTCGTATACTCAGTGCACATTTAAGGAAAAAAATGGACTTTTATTTTCACTGAGCCGCATTAGTTTTAATTACCTGCAAATATGGTAGGATCAGGACAAGCAGAAATGTTTTTCTTTCCAGTTTTGGCTTAAAACTCAAACATCAATATTCATTTCTTCTCTAGAATACGAGGTCATACTGTATATTCTTTCTAATTTATTACTCTTATTTAGTAGATAATGTAATTATAATATTTCTATTTTTTATCACTTCTGATTTAGCTGAAAGTACTTTGTAATTATTTTTAAATAAAATACGTACATTCATAATATTAATCATAACAATTTAGTTAATTATTTGTTGTTGCATACTTCATTTAAAAATTATAAGACTGTGATTGTGATTTTACTGCGATATTGAAATTCAGTTACAAGAACTCTTTATGACGATTAGATCCTATGAGTTAGGGTAAATCTACGTCATGAGAGCATAGGTTCACCATGTATTAGCTAATTTAAACCAGTAAATCATGAACCAAAAGTTGGGAGATTACTAATTAAAATATCTTACTGGAGACTTCTAACTTGGTATTGTTTCAATATAAATTTACATGATTAATACACTTATTCTACAAATAATATTTAGTCAGGATATTGTTTTAATGCTTTGATGATAGAGCCCCCTACTGCAATTGATTTTATAAAAGATCCCTACTCCATTGAATGGCCATTAAAGAAATCGAGTTAACATAAGTCCACTTTTTTATTAACGTTCCAATGATAATATATGGTTCTCGATCCACTGCAATGTTTGAGGTAACCTCTTATAATCATATTTTCTGGCCCATTAAAATATTATTACAGCATTACTGCAGTATAGATATAGGTGCCTGCAAACCTGCACTGAGATCAAAGGTGTACATTTCGCATTTTCACAAACGAGGGCCTGCTAATCGTCCGTGTTGTTTTGCTTGCGTGCTCCCGCTGAATACGATCAATTTAAGAAACGCTCCGGTGATATTTTTAAAACTTAGCACGCATCAAAGGTTTTTGCGGTCGGGATGTAAGAGACCGTTATGATACAGGGAATTTATGAGGGCATTTATTTTTTGCATTCCTCGCCCCATTTAGCGACTATAATAAAACAAATTTGCATGCTCGAAAATTTCCCTGTACTCGCAGGGAGACGGGAAACAAATATGTTTGTTCCTGGTTGGCAACGTATTGCGCGTCATAAATGGGAAACGGTTGGCTAAGTGGGTAAATTAAATGCCTTGTAGTATTGTCAAGGGACCTCTAAAAATAATCGACTATATCGAAACAAACTCCCAAAGAAAATGAACCTTTGTGTGCGCAAGTGAAGGACTTCATATATTATGGATTTACATCACAAGTTGCACTAAAATATTTACTCTTCATGTAAATGTGAACGAAAGCAGGAACTAAACTACATATGTAATTATAACACAATGTGTTTTCACAGGACACCATCGCTCGTTATGCTTTGTAAACTCGACAAAGTGATACATCAAAAACAGGTAGAAAGGAAAATATTGCCTGTCCAGATATTGTGTGTAATACGTCAATCCGTAAGATTGCCAGGCGTAAAGCTAACGCAGCACCTGATGGCGAAGCCTTAATTAAAAGCAACGGAGGTCCCCTTGCCTCGGGCAATTTAATTATTCCGCTGTAAAATGGCTTTGTTTTATATTTAAAATAACGAAGCAGAAATTGGGGCATGATGCGATGATTAGCGCTGACTCGCTATAATATTTCATTACTTTTAATGGAGAAAATTACATCCAGACCTTAAGACCATTACAGAACTTTGGGGCTAGTTCTTTTCATAACTGGAGTTATTCGGTTACCGGGCTTGTTAATAATGGCTACCTGTCTTTTCTGAGCCACCTCGGCAGCTGAGGAAACTTTGAGGGACCGCTTAGAAGCGGAAAAACCTTTTTATATAGGGTGGCCTTCCATTAAAGTGGTCAAATAAAAAAATCCAAGCGTATGCCTACATGCAGAACCCTTTATTTTTGAGGAAGTCAATTCAATTTAATTTTGTGACAATTCTTCTTTAATGAGAAATTCTTGAACTTTACTGCTGTTGTTCGAAGCATTGTCAAATACATACATTTAGAATTTACTGCAACACGATTTCTGCGATTTTGATACAGGTGCGTGAGGAATGTACATTTTCCCGGAAGATAAATGCTCACTGCGTATGTTTGAAATATGTTCGCTAGTTTATAAAGCCCACTAATAGGGACGGCAATAAACAACAGCAGTTCATCTATCCGAGAGAGAGACGAATGGTGTGTTCTGTCAGTTTTGCATCAGCTCCTGATGTTTTATGGGAATTTTAAACTTTATCTAGCTATTCCCGTTTAAATTGAATACCACTTTAAAATATTATGCATCCCTGCAACATTCCATGACCTCCGGAATCCAGCTACGTATCTATATCGCCCGGGCATTTTCGTTTATTGGATTCGAATATTTACTGCATCTTCAGTAATAAAACCTGGCCGTGTGGAACGTCTACTGCTAGTACCGGACATTGGGATGACGTACGCGTGCAAATGTATTACACATTACACCAATTCTTCGTGATTCTAAAATCTGAAACGGTTATTTTAATTGATAGTGATTTAACCATGCTTTTTTCGATGCTTCTTCAAGGATGCTACCTTTACTTGTATATAATTTTTTTTATTTATTAGAAGCAGGATCTGCCCAATAAAAATCAAATTAGTTTTGAGCACACTCTATCCAGGTTTTAGACCATAGTCTCTTTTGCGAATGTGAATCTTTAATTATTTTCTGCAACCATAATTAATCATGGGACGTGGTAGAGGTATCGAACTACTATTACGTTAAAAATTTGCTGAGATAATAATTTGCTGAGATCATGTAATGTATATAAAAAATGCAGGGTCAGTCAATTCGAATTCTGACTTTTTTTAAACGAGGGAAGGATCATGAAAACTGAACCCCGTTCTTTCAGGGGTCGATTGCAATTAACCGCTAACAACCTGATCGTAAATTACATTCAGCAGCTTTCTTTCATTCAAACAAATTGAATTGCACATTTAAGATACCGGACACGTTCCCGCGCACCCTTTTTTATTAAATGGATTAATTATTGCTTTTATAGACGGGCTTCTTTCTTGCGAAGTGGGCCCGTCTACCCAATCGCAATTTATACCGAAGTGCGACCTTAATATCGTGAGAAGATTAGAACTATCGATTTTACTCTTTTCCTCGGTTTCCGTTGAATCCGGAATGCAGTTATATCTGACCAGCATATCTGAAAATGGCCAAAGGAGCTTTACGGTTATTTCAACACCAGTTGTGGAAAAATTGTGCTTCTAAGCTGACCAAGGTGCAAATTTGTTTTATTGTACAGTATAAGTAAGAGAACTTGTCACAAAATAATAATCTACTCTGAAGTAATAAAACGCTACCGCAACGTTGACGCAGCTAACTGAAAAACAACACAGATCGCAGTGAAGATTGCGGTTTCCTTTTTATTACAGAATTATTTCTATAGACGAAAAGATTATCTTTTGGTAAGATTGAAAACGCTACAATACTAAATCACGAGACCAAACTGACTGTCGACTTTTCTAGATTAAATATTGTTTTTTCTGTTAAAAGCTTAAAGCTTTACAGCACAAGGTAGTTAGATTATGTTCGCCTACCTCTTTCAATATGTGATCTTAAGCAGTTTTTATACAGTAGCTAAATGCTTTTAAATCAGCTCTCTGTTTCAGTCAAGCAAATAAGCTCTGCATTTTAAGGGAAAATGTATTATATGTAAAAGATAGTTATAAGAACTACTTTTATGATGCTTGAAAATTCGTCAGTTGTTTAGATGATCTGTGATTTCAACTGCGTTTTATTTGTTTGGACTATGTAAAATATAGTATTTTGAAATAAGCAGCTTAAAAGGGACGTGTCACTCAACATATCTTGTTAATTAAATATTTTTAAGCGGTGGATCTGGATGCAAGAAATCTTTGAACCCAGTACCAACCATCTTGTGTTGCTTTCCTTTTTTAAATCCTGAATATTAAAGACACAAATTTGCACCCCCGTATTTTAAGATGAAGCCCAACTTGCCGAAATCACGGGGTAAGAGCGAGGAACTTTTGTCATTCGTGATTAATTCATATAAAAAGGGAGACAATTTTCACGCTGAACAAAGTTTAGAATTCGAGGGAAATTCGAAGTACATAATTGAATCGATGTCGGGAATTGCGGTCTGTAATCAAAGCGCCTCTACTTTCGTCTCCGGTTCCAGATCAGTGGCGTCCCGTGCGATGCATACGGAATCGCTTTGATCCTTTCTCATTAGGATTGCCTACCTATTTATTTACATGTGGTCATTAACTTATCGCAGAGAAAGGCGATATGTTGTGTGAGTTTGAGAACGCAAATGTAACTATAAATGTGAGTAATAGGTGTTTATTAAAACTATACTTGTAAAAGGCTGATATAGGTTTTCGTATCTCTTGTATATTTGTCGTTTTTTGGTCACTTAAGAATTGCAATCTACAAGCAATGTTTACGATTTACCATCAATATTTTGTGTTTATCATAATTCATTAAAAATTTCAGCTTCATAATATCAACCATTTGTTGTTGTTGTTAACGCTATGAGACAGGCAGTCTAGGGAAGGGTGAAAGTTGCGACCTAAAAGAACTCGAATTTATATTCCAGAGCAACAAAGGGAACGGTAGTGAAACAATCCAAACGATTTAATCTGAAGTGCGAAATCAACGCTTTTGAAGTTATTTGAAACGGAAATTTACACAAGCTTGGCGGCTGATATCAAAGGGAAGTCTTTTCATTGACTGTTTCACGGTTAACTGGTTTAAGCGTATATGATAAGCGAAGTACAATATTTAGTAGCATAATTTGACAGTAATCAGTAGAAGTTAAAGAAATAGTCGGAAATACTGATGATAGTGCCTTCCTAGGATAATTTTTCATTGTTAACTTAATTGTAGAAGGCATAAGTAGAGAGTGTTATAAAAAGATCCTGTAGGAACCGTTGTTAAAGGCCTTAATGAATGACTCACTCATCATGGACAGACAGAGATGGTTATGCCACAAACGTAAGAATACAGGGTGATTTTTTGAAAACTTCACACCTTAAATAACTTTAAATATAGCAAAAATTTTAAAATTTGCAAAAACAGGTAAACTTTTGTTTGAAGGGGGACAACTTTTGAGATAAGTTTTTAATGGATGGCGCTTACRCTCTTAGCAGGGTAGACACCCCTTTAAAAATTTTAAATGGAACTATCCATCTTGTGATACATCATTTGAAAGCTTATTTCACAAAGAGTCTGGCCATGTAATTAGTTTTACCACGTTTAACTTATTGACGGGGTAATAGATTAATAGTGCCTATGAAACAGGTTGCTTATTAAATTGAATATTTTGGACTCTTTTCAACAAAATGTATTTTATTTTAGAGCGGAAATAAAATTTGTCCTTACGAGAACCCAAAATTTAAACAAACAACTTGTAAAAAATATGACACTTAAAAAAACTCCCAGAATACTGAAAATTTTCTTTTAACATTATTATTAACATTAAAGTATTTATCATGTAATTTTTTAGAAAGTCCATGTCCACGAAAAAGAAAAAATTATTTATTTGTAACTCCAAAAACAGTGTGAACAAAACCATAGAAATTCAAACCTTACAATAGATTCTCAAAATGTGCACCACCTCTTTCCATACAATAATACAGACGGTTCTCGAACTCCTGCTGCACTTTTCGGAAAGTTTCAGGTGGAATCCTCCTGCACTCGTTAATAATTCTTTCTTGCAGATCGTCCAGGCTAGTAGGTTGTGTTTTGTAAACCACAGATTTTAAATGACCCCATAGAAAGAAATCTAAAGCAGTCAAATCGGGTGATCGTGGCGGCCATTCAATTGTTCCACGCCTACCAATCCAGTGAAGAGAAAATCTATGATTTAACCAATTTCGCACATTAATGGCGTAATGCGGTGGGGCTCCATCATGTTGGTAAAACAATTCATATTCATCCAACATTGGATTTCCTTCAGGGTCACGTTGGTTTTCTAATTGCTCTGTGATTAAAGGATCAATAACGTTATCAAGTAATTCTAAATACATTCCCCCATTTAGCGTCCCATCAATGAAAATTGGACCTACAATTGCGTTGCCAAGTATTCCAGCCCAGACGTTCAGCTTCTGAGGAACTTGTGTATGACTTTCTCGAAAAATATAAGGATCTTCGTCACTCCAGTACCTGACGTTATGTTTATTTACAGAGCCGTTAAAAAAATGTGCATTCATCACTGAAGCAGATATTTTTTATTAGATTTGGATTTACTATAATCTTTTCTGTCATAATTTCGCAAAATTGCAGTCTTCTATCGAAGTCATGTTTGCCGAGTTCCTGGAGAGTTTTCATCTTATAGGGATGGAATTTGTGCAGTTTTGTAACTTTCCTTACAGATGAATAAGAAAGTCCAGTGGCTGTAGAAATGTTACGCAAAGAGCTAGTTGGACCCATTGCAAAATGACCAAGTACTTCAAGTTGGGCCATTTCATCAACGACTCTATTCCCTGCCCTTTTTTTGTTTACTACAGATCCAGTGTCTTGAAATTTGTGCACGAGATCGAGAATGTACCTAGCGTCAACATTTTTATCGGGGTGCCGTTTGTTAAACACCCTTGCTGACGCACGAGCACAGCTATGCTCAGCACCGTAAATAAAAATTATTTCTACCCTTTCGGCAGTTGAATAAACCATTATCACTTGGACTCTCACTTTAAAATTTCACGCGATTTATAAAAAGGAATGTGAACAAAAAGATGGTCGTGCCAAAGAAGTAGCCAAAAAGTTGAAACAAAAAATTGGAAACACAGAGTAGATAATTATTTAGCCAATTCAGTATAAACTGTCGAGTTGCAATATCAAGTAATGTTGAAAGAAAATTTTAAGTATTTTTGGCATTTTGCTTAGGTGTAACAATTATTTTTTAACAAGTTTTTTTAGGCTTAAGTAAGGACAATTTTTATTGTAACTGCAAGACAATAAATTTTGTTTAAAAAAGTCCAAAATATTCCATTTCATAAGCCACTTGCTACAATGCACTTTTTGACCCACTACCCCGTCAATGGGTAAAAAATAGTAAAACTAATTACGTGGCAAGACTCCTTGTGTAATAAGCTTTTAAATGATGTATCGTAAAATGGGTAGTTTCATTTAAAATTTTTGAAGGGGTATCTACCCCGCTAAGAGGGTAAGCGCTATATGTTTTTGCAAAATTTTAAATTTTTCCTCTATTTAAAGTTATTTAAGGTGTGAAGTTTTCAAAAAATCACCCTGTATATTACACCCGTGCATTTGGAAAAGCTTTAGTCTGTTTAAACGCTCCTCAATTTGAAGAAACAATTTAATTTGAGAATATTAAAAACTTATTCGTATACTTTAGGAGTTTCTGGCTACCTATTTTACCTAATTAATACAATGACATTTAGAAGCAATGTAAACTCCTGAATGCATCTACAATCAACTTGATTTGTGGCTATAAACAAATACAGAAATTTCGGAGATAATTAAATTTGCATCATATAGATAAATTTAATGTACGTCCGATAATTGAAAATCCAAATAATCCCAAAGGTCATTGTTTATTCATCCCAACAATCCTGCAAAATTATTTTCTCGTCATAGCAACGCACCAATTCAGGACTACTGATATAACAATGAACTTGCGGTCTATTAATGTACTTTAGTTTTATAGTGACAGCAATCCTTCCTAAAATACTGTTATTTATATTATGGTAAGTTGTTTTTGTCGTTTCTGTCTTCTGAACGTTGTTCAATTGTTGCTATTACTAAAGCATTTTCTTTTTAATGCTGTATACGTGATGGTTGGATGGATTTATCGATATTATAATTATTATGATTCTAGTCCAATTTTTAAACATGACGAGGGATGTCTAGAACGTCTTCACTAAAGCTGCCGCGTAAAGCTCCACGTAAAATGTGCACTTTACTGTTACATCCAGGGCCGTTTTCCGATTAAGCAATCAACCCACCACCTTAAAGCATCTAGTACCGGTACTCCGGTAATGCGAGTATACAAACCACTTCAGCGTAGCACTCATTTCAAAGACGATGTCGACTTTTAAACATCCCATTTCAGGCACGTTATACGAAACGGCGATGGCGACGCTTTTCAATAAAACGCAATATAACCTATTTCAGCGCGATTTTACTGCAAGCCATTTCAGTTTTGGCTTGACACATGTTTTCTAATAAATTCGTAAATGTACACGTTGAAATTTTAATATGAGGCCCCATTCAGCACCCCCCATAAATTTTATTTGACAGTAAAGTCGCGATAAGGGACGGTGCGCACCAAATAAAGAGTGTGGAACGTCTATAAATAATAAATTGCACCAGCCGAAAATTTGTCATATACCGTGTAGACGTTGGGTGTATAAAAGAGGTACACGGGTGTAAAGCATGAAAAATTCATGGGGTGCCATCAGAATGTTATAGGTCAAGAACGGGGTGTGAATCGGTCTTTAAAGAAGGCGCTTCATGTAAATAGTTTGCACAAGTAGATAATATAAAAACGTTAAAATAGGGAGCGATCTGTAGCACTTCAGATTTCGGGGAGGGAGGTTCAAGTTTTGGGGCACTTTTACATCGAACCACTTTTTGCAACGTCGGCCCAGACCTTCCGCGAGTTTATCAAAGCGCATGGTAATAAAACGTCAGTGCAACTGCAATTTGCTTTCGACTGCAGGATAAACAGAGCTGTCGACGGCTCTAATGTACTTCTAGTTGGAAATTAAGCAAGACGCAGAGAGAAATATTAACTGAGCAAAAATAAAGAAGCACTCACTACGGGCATTCATATTAATGAGGGTAGCTGCTGGTACAAATGGAAACAGAGTGCCGTGCGATAAGCACAGACTTACAACGTTTATATTCGTTTACTTTTTGTGCAACAACAATGGGGTTTGTTTTGACTAGTTGGAATACTTGGATTTGTTTTTACCTTTCAGTCGGTGCTCTCATTTATAGTGAGTGTAGGGCCTTTTTGTTAATTTTGACTAGCTAACATCCATAAATATGTATGGTTATTTAAACATCAACAACATCACAAATTACAAATTAAGTGTTGGCGGTGGATTTTCTGAGCACGGAACTTTTATTCTTCTAAGGGTTTGTAAACAGAAAATCCGTACAAATGCAATAAGCTTATTCCTTAAACTACTGGTTAGGAAAATGATTGAAAATAGCATTTACAAAAAGATCAATTATTTTAAAACGTAATCCGTCCCGTTGCAGTTGTTTGGGCTGCTGCCATGACTGGACCAAAAATATATTTGCGGTCATCATGAAAGTTTTTGATAGTTTAATGAATAAAGTTAATTATTACTAACTCAATTTAAGTTTTTCGTAACTCTGGGTAACAATTAAAGTTATTATTATTATACACGACCCATTGGCCTATAGAACATTTAAAATTGTTTCGACTTCAATGCAGCCTTCACACAATATGATACTCACCTGTAAGTACTTGCTATAAAAGCGTCTGTTCTTACATTTGACGACGTAGGGTGTACTTTTATAGTGCACTTTAACTTACCTGAAAAGAAAAAAGATTATGTAGTAATAAGAATTCATGAACTATTTGAAACTTGATATGAGATCGGTATTAGAATAAATTTAGCATGTTAAGAGTGCGATGTGGAATGAACAAAAAACTGTAAAATATATCGAATTCAATGCTGACTTTCTTAACGCCTACTTTTATGTCTAAATGAAATAAATTTATTTTGGTTTAACAGATTTTAGATAGAATTCATATCTCCAAATTGAAAAGTAAATAAGGAGTAACTATACCTACTTTGCTTTTGAATAATTCTCAAGAAATGTGTATATGTTTTCATCTGAACTTTGTCTTTCTCCCATAATAAGCAACTGCATCCTCTAAGTATCATGTTGCAAATTATTACTAATATATGGAGTCATGGTAACTTCCGGCTTGGGTCAAGCCAGCGGCCAAGAACGAACATCGATGAGGAATGCTCCTGGGAATTCTCCGTGCGCTCCACGAATTTACTTAATAACTCCGGCGGTGTCTGCATAATTAATGGTGCAGCCAAAGTATGTGTATTAATACATACTTTTGTAATGATTAGGTGGATTCTACGCGAGGGCGATAATAACAAAGGCTATAAATAAAGCCGACCGTTGTCGCCAGCCTAGCAGAATTTCGACACCGAACCCACACACCGTTCAGTCGCACTGCACTTTTCAAACTGCATAATACAGCCATTAATTAAAGAAAAATCATTCAATTCGGGAACAGTTTTTGGGCGGATTAACTCGAAACAGAAATCGATCATGCGGGATTTATTTTACTGTATAGATATATTCCCACTGAAAGTCCATGAATGATGTAATGAATAAATAACTAGTGTACGACATAGAAAAGAAAAGTAACTAGACTTTCCTATGACTATTTTTTACGTTTTGTTGGTTCTTTCTCCCACAACTCTACATTTTTTTTTGTAGCTTCTCTTCGTTTTCTGTACAAATCATCAGGTCATCTGCAAATGCACCTTGCCTTAATCCATCCATTTACCTGGAAATCCCGTGATTCCATGTTACTTATTCTAATGTAAATTTCTGTTTTACTGTATAAACTCTCTATGCTTTTTCTGAGCTTGCTATGTATACCCCTTTTCTTCATACTTTCCCAGACCTATTTCTTATTATATTACGTTCTAATAATGGGCTTATAGCAGTCTATCAAAGCTCTGATTTTACCCGGTCTCTCGTTACTTACAAAGTTGCAGAATGCAGCAACGTTCCGAATTAATTCTCTAGCACCATATCAATGCTAGGCTTAATGCTAGGTGTTTATAGTTCATAGCAGTTACGTCCGTTAGCGTGCCTGCGACACCTGTAAATTGGAGGGAAGCAGTTAACGCTCCCCGGCTTGGAATAGTACTTCCCACAGGACTAAAATTTGCCAAAACAATTTGTAGAACTTAAATTAGTTAAACTCTCTAATTAAAGTGTAAATAACAGCAAACTAGGTCGTTACCGTCTGCTTAGCCGAAGCAAAGTCTTACGCAGTGCGAGAAGCTTCGGCGGGGACACAGATCGAATCTGATTCTAAAGCTTCAACTGGATTTTTGTACATTTTATACATTTATTTGTGTGTACAAAATTTTTACAGGGTGATGAATGTGATGCGATGACAGTGACGGTTTTAAGTGAATGAAAAAATAATACCGAAGAAAAAAGGTTGTTTAAAGGTAACAAGTTCAAATAAAAAGCAAGAAGAGCTTTGTGGTCTGTAATATTATATTCAACACGTTGTTGTACGGTTAACTGATGTATTTGGCTTGAAAAATTTATTTAACAGATATAATCAAAATGAAAATAAAATACAAGCAACCTACAAACTTTGACAAATTGGTTTGATGTTCGCAGACGCCTGCAAACACCACATGTTATACTGACTTTTACACATTTTGTATGCGGCGCGTATCAAACTTGTCGAGACAAGGGTCATAGACAGCGGCATCGAGATTGAAATAAGAAGGTCGGAGGGAAAAGTTTTAGCGTTAACACCGCAAAACTTCTTCAGTCAATAAATGTAACCTGCGGTTTAAAAATTACCAGGAATGTTATTGAACAATTTTCGTGTATATTACTATTAAACTGATCACAAGATAGATACTTTTTGCGAAATAGATCTATAGATAATGGGAAATATCAAACATGGCCACCGTTGTAAAATAATGTAGACGTAAGTGGAATTTCATGGAGAAACGTTTTCCACGTGTTATTGCTTAATAAATCTGAGAAGTCCAATGCGTGTCATTTCACAAATTATATCTAATACAGTCAGCACTAGATTTTAGTTACATTCACTGATTCTACACAACTTTCTGAACATTTTCGATCTTTTCGGTTCTGTAAGTTGATTACTAGATTCTGTTAAACAACAGGGTGCTTTTATTTACTAGATTTTAGCTTTGGATCTTCTCTGGCAGTAGATTATATGATATTATATTCGTTGGGAATTTTTAATCCTTGCTCTAGATCATTAATTTGAAGTTCTAAGTGCATAACTCTACGCCGATATTTGATTAATTATATGGCAGGTTAATGAGCGACCTAAATCAGACCAGAACTAATGGCTCTCATTCACCTAGCGCCTTATTCCATGTTGCAGGTTTTAATGAGTTCTTGCACAAGCTGAAGTTTGCGGTGCAACTTGAAAGTTTGAACCCCTGAGCTCTTGCATGTATTGCTCCAAGACAACAGGCATTCAAGAAGTACAAGAACCGGAAGTTGACTGGTCCGCAATTTGTATTACAGTATTCAGGAGCTGATAGTATTGTTTCTACAGTGACGTCATTGTTTACTGCCTGTTTTTTTTTTATTTTGAGGTATTATACTTTTATCCTAAACTTCGTTCGACGGTTTGTGCTGTAGCCATGCATAAATACAATTTTCTTTGTCTGCTGTCTGTTCCTTGGATACATAATTGTTTGTTCCACCGTTACAACACAACAATCACACGTGGAATATCTGCTCCACAGGCTGGTTTGTCTGCTAACGACGAAACGTGACAGCCGCAGCACGTGTGAATATAATGAATACACCCAGGAGGCAGCTACTAATGAGGAGTTATCATTTTTTAAATTGGCTCCTTCTGGACTGCAGGCTTTTCAGAACCTATGCGTCACGTTTACGAAAAATTGGAATTGCCGATTTACTCAAAGGGGGGGCGTCTTATTTACAAAGTAACACCGATTAGGGAGCAAGGGAATACTCGATAGTACTTAGGCTTATTACCATCCTATTAATGCTGCATACTACAGTCTTGAGGGTGCAATAAAATTGTATAGCATGTGAATAAATTAACACAGAAAGTAACTGTAAATAATTCGCGCTTCATTCTTACGATATTGTGCTTAACCCCAGTTTTCATTTTGACCGCAATTCGGATATGTCCCTGCGTTCACTGTAGTGGATGTCCTCGCCGACAAGTTTATTAATCCTCGTTCCGAACCACTCTAGCAATATCTTCGGAAAAAGTCGTGGAAGTTTAGTGCAAATTTCGAAGAGTTGTAAGCCATAAATCTCGCGCCACAGCTCCGTTCGGGGAAAACGGTTTAACTTCCTCTGATTGAAATTCTTTTGTTTACAAAACTTCCCTGGGTAATAAAACTACTTTCTTCCCCGGAAGATATAAAAAAATGAGTGACTGGGAGTAAACTACGCCGGTTAGTGTGCGTTGCACAAAGCTGATGTGAAATTCCCACCCCACATTACAATCAGTTACTGATGTGATTTATGTCATGGCTGGTGCAAATCCGGGCGCACGTGTTTCAGGGTGATTTTATTAAAACGCAGAGATTACAGCGGATAATCATAACAATCCATCAATAAATGTACCTAGGTATTTGTAGGCCTCTAGAACTGACATTGGTGTAAAATTGACGTTTAGCACTTAATGCCTACTTATTATTCGTTTTCATGCTTGAAATTTGAATGTGTAAATAATTTCATTTGTAACCTAATATCAAAACTTATTTACTACAATAAATACTACAAGCAAAACTCATGAATAGTTGTACTATTGTTTCTATAGTTTATATTCCTATCCTGAAGATGCCCCTTATAAGATCAGACGAAATTATTGCCGTATCGCTCTCTTTAACACCCTGTATGACGTATCCCCGATTGCATTACCTTATTTTTCTGGTCACGTACTAGTACAAGGTAGCCCAATGTAAAACCTCTCTCGCTGGTTTATGAGTTCATGTGATTTCACGATCGCTGCTTATGCATGAACTGGCTTCTTAGCAGGAAGACATACCTGCCTGAAAAATTATGTATAGACTGCACTCGTGAAGTATGGTGGTGTTTAAGGATAGAAAGCACGTACCTTGAAATATGATACGCGGCACTTCACCGTCCTACGGCAAGAGTTATGTGCTACTTCGTCTTATCCACTGCAGTGTGAACAAATGGAGTAACTCCACTTTACTTGTGTAATGCTGTTATGATACTAACCGTAGCGAGCGGAGCAATGGGTGGAATTGTAGATATAAACAGCACAAACATGCGGGAGTTTTAGTCTTATTGCCTGCTAAGAAGTTTATACTCGCGTGCAAACTCCTCACTGTATTATGTCGAAAGACCAACTGTAAAGCTGGAGTCACCGGCCGTGATAAGCAGTCATTTCACAAACTTCTGTGCCATGAAACTTGGCTTCAGCGAGATCAAAATGGAAGGAGTTAAAGTAATTGCAAATAGTTGTCAACGATTTACACGTGTTTGTTTGAACGAACACTGCATTATGTGGATGTCATTTTATATCTGAATCCAGAACTTTCAACAAAGTAACAATGATGTACTTAAGTTCAAGCCTCTGTTCATTAAATTCATTTCCGATGGATTGTGGAACTTGTGTCGTACATTTGGAGTATAATGTTTTGATTTCATACTCAGGAAAAGAATCCGGAACGTTGTTTTGACCTTGTTTGTGACGACTAAAATCTTCCTTCCTTAATTTAACTATCAATAATCAAAGGGATAGTGTGATGGGTATTCAAGATACAGTACAGTACATTCTTGTGGAGTGTTACTTCCAACTGAGAATCTGTTGAATATAAACTATAAAAACGTATATTTTATCGAAGGTAACCACGACTTGTCGTTTGACTCCCCACCTGTAGGTACCCGCAGGGTATATACCTGCACCTTCATCACTACAGGGCCATGCGGCTCGGCGATGTCTCACGGTGACACCCCCTTCGGAACTTCACACGAAGTGCGGGCGGAATCAGGGACAAATTGAGTGACAGCCGTTTTGATAAGCGCCTACAAGTCTACCGCATCAGATGCTGCTACTGAAAGGATGTGCGGGGCCGTGGGCTTTGGGTATACGGGCGCGTCGCTGCTGTAACAGCTGCTGAAGTCGCATCGTCAGAATTTCATTTTGCGAACGTGAGGTGGTGGTGCATCCTCGCTGTGCAGGATTGGATGTAATCTGAGCCCTAATTGAATCCATACGCCGTACGCAAACATGCATCGACCTACTTTTTAATTTGCCATTGCGAGAACTGCGAGGTCGGGACCAAGATGATTCTTCTCGTTGGAAGGAGTTTTCTTTCATTGCATCATGCTTAATGACGCAACGGTTTTTCTGATTGGTGATTAATTATTGACTTGTAGAGATTCTCGAGGCTCGGTGTTAGGACCTCTTTTGTTTTTTAATCGATACTAGTCGGTTTTCCTCTTGCATTAAGAATGAATGAACACCCCCTCCTTGCCATAATCCATCAACTACCTGAAAATCCCGTGATTCCATGTTACTTGTTCTGGCGTAATTCTTTTACTGTGTAAACTCTCTATGCTTTTTCTAAGCTCGTTATTTATACCCATTTTCTTCAAACTTTCCCAGACCACTTTTCTAGGGATGTTATCAAATGCTCTCTCTAAGTCCAAGAATGTTAAACAGATGCCTTCCTCGTTGCCTATCTTTTCAGCCAATTGTTTAATCGTAAATATATTGCTTGCCCCATTCTAAACACACTTTGTGCTTCGATGTAGTTGTGGTTCCAGCCTTTTTCTTAATCATGCTTCGATCAGTCTTTCATAAACCTTTGCTGCTACAAAGTAGCTCTTCGAAACGTTCTTTCCATCTGTTTATTATTTCACTGCCTTCTGTCAGTGTTTTCTCTTGCTTTATTTCTGGCGTTGTTTAGTATTTTATAAAATAACATCTGGTATTCTTTGCTATTTTCCTCCATTTTTGTTACAAATTCTTCCCAAGCCTCGCTTTTAGCTTCTTCAACTGACTCTTTGARTTTACTCTCTGATCCTTGTATCTATTGTTTTCGTTGCAATAAAATCGTTTCCATCCTTTTTTCTTTGCTACTTGGCTTTCTATCTCCTCATTCCACGAATGCGTCTGTTTTTCTTTTTATCTACTAAGATTTTTCCACACACTTCCCTCGCTGTGCTCAATAGTATTTCCTTAAATTTGATCCAGATTATATCATCTTCATTTTCTACGCTGTTTATTATTGACTGCATCAAGAATGTAAGATATATTTATGTATACAGAAAACATTCAAGTTCATTAAGTACTTCTTTAATGATGAATAGCATAATAAACGGTAGTTCAAAGACATTAATAACCCTGTTTGTTACTAATCCTGATAAAGTTAAGGACATGTCTTTTGAGTCATCCAGTTAGATATGGATAATAATAAAAAGGGTTGCCTTTCGTACAAGAATTTTATTTTAAATTTTATGCTGGACTTGATATTGTCAATAGGAACACCATTCAGAAGAAAAATAATAAGTATTCGGATTCTTGAACTTTTACCCTATTTCCTTATCCTTGTCGTAATTCTCTTTGGATACCTACATATATAGAAATGTTCGTTTTTGATTTGATGTATAAGCATGAATGACCTTTAGGACGTACGTGTATCTTGTCTTCTGTCCTTGACTATTGTTAGAAACATTGCTTGAATATCGTTCTATTACATGCAGAGGTGTAGATTCTACAGTCCCTAGTTTAGCAAATCGTTATGTGGCAGAGATGGACTTCTGTGGTGTTTAATGTTTTTAAAAATCAATTGCATAATATTGGCATTAAATATTGAACAATATACAACAATATATTTTTATATGTCTGTACCAATATTTATGTTAATTGATTTCTTTGATATGTGGGCTTCCATTAATAAAGATATTATTATTGTTGTTGTAGTTTTGGTTCATTCTCGTGACACTAAGACTAATTAGGCTTAGTATCATGCTTCATACTTTAACTTTCCCAACTAGTGGTGACGATGGAAAAGTTTTATGCTAATCAGAGACGTAATCAACTACTGACGAAAGAAAAGGATCTAAAATTCAGCTGTGCGTGAATGTTCTAGGACAACTGGAACATGGTCGTTTTATTGGATTATACCCCTAGCGATCCCTAATCCGACATATTCCGAATTTATGTACCTTTGGTGGCCTTGCTTAGAGACACGTCGAAGTTCCTATAATTAGGAAGTGTTGCATGATGAAGGAAGTTGTTGCTGTTCTAACTTCTGAATTGAATATCTGATTATGCGGTAGATGTAATTAGTACGGGGAGTTCTCCAACTAAACATGGCGTCCAAGTCCTGCACATAAATTAGCCGAATACCTAGGACGTGGCGGGATCGCTATCAGTTTCGCTTTACACCTTAAAGAATAAGAAGAAACTAAAGCAATTTAACGCCGTTCACCACTCGCCAAACTTTAACAGTTTAAAGTTCTCCACCTGCAACGATCTTTAAATAATCTATAAATTAAAGATCGGAGCGCTTGCCCCTTAGCATAAAACTGCTAAAGCCAACAGAAAAGTTTTTAGCCTTCGCAAATACAGGAATTCGAATCGACTTTCGGAGCCAGACACGAAAAGACATTAACAACTTTCAGACGTGTTTGACTTTACATTTGTTTTGATCCTGTAGAATCGAAGTACCATGTGCGATCCACTTTCATCAGAAACAACTGCATCGAGGAGATCCGTATAAATTCTTATCAATAGAATGTTGAGACTGCATCCTGTTTGGCGAATGGTGCAAGATTAGTTGTGAATAATAACGGCAAGTTATGAATTATAAACACTGGTTTGCTGGTACAGAAATGCATCGAAAGAAATCTTCTTAAACCAGCCAAACTCTCGAGAACTTTCCTAGCTCTTATTTTAGTTGCAAAGTGTATAACCGAGCACACAGTCCGAGAACAGAAAGTTTCAAGTGGCTCCTCCACAATGAAGGAATAGGGCAAGTACTTTAGCATTTTACAAGTAGCAGAAAAGTTGAAACAGCTCCGGCGCGAAGTAAACAAACAAAAACAAGTTATTAGAGCAATATTCGGAATGGTCTATTTTGCACTGACTTAATAGTGAGCACAATAAGCATGGACTTAAGAGTTAAGTTAAAGTTTTACATTGCGAAAGGAAAGGTAAAAAACTGAACCTCTTAGAACTTTTGGAAATTAAAAAAGCTCAGCATCAGAAAAAACATTCGGTAAATCCACAAATAGAAATTCCCATGTCCAGGAGAATTTTACAATTGTATTTTACAACCCCCGTAATAAGAGGGTACGTAAACAAAATTCTGCACATTTGTGTTTAGTATAACACTGTAATCTCTGTGACAATGATCGTATTGTCGAAACGATCGTCAGAGTTATCTGATAAATCAAGTGAGAATCACCTTGTTTCCAAGCTACCTAATTGATTCAGGATGTTTCACAATGCACCTTTGAATCCATTCAACATATTAACAGTTTTCTTTTTTTTGACTCACCAATCTGGTTACTACGAATGATATAGTTATTTCTTTAGATGCTTCATTTCATTCATTCACTTTTTTCTACAGTTTCATAAAGACAATCAATTAATGATATCTTCGAAGTTAATATATTAATACAGATCAACGTGCAAAATAAAGTATTTGCTAAGTAATGTTGTTGTTTTAATTTATGCATTCGTCTCTAATGAGATGCATTACCGGCATTTCACGTCTTAATATTGTTCTCTCCACCAATAAATTTAATCAAATCCTACTTCGACCCAAGTGTAGGGAACAATCGTCCAAATGTAAGCCTGCCAACACCATATTATACTGAAATACAGCCTCGAACCGTTTCTCATCCCCCGATAGGAACTGCTAGGAGCGGATGAGAGATAAGTTGCTTACAAAAAGCAGAGCAGCTTCCTAAAAGTAAATTATATTTTCTCCGGATATATTTCCTCGTCCCTTTTATTTATCGTCGGAGAGAGTTACGGAGAAAATTGTCCGTGTAAGCATATTATTCAAAGTACGTAATTCCGCAAATATGAAGGAAACTTTCCGCAAGTTCGGTCTGATACCAACTTCAAAACGGAATTCGGAAGATATCGTTGACAACATGAATTAGATGTCTCCACCGTTGAATAACGAAATTGCTAGATAACACGTATTATTTTGAAGTAGAAATGGGTCGTTTCTGGTAATTTCTATAGAACTTGCGTATCACACGGCATCAAAGAGGAGCACTTTGAATTCCTTATCCTATTATTGGACAACTTGTAGGTACATAGTTTAAATTTTTGTATTTATTACTTATAAGAACGTGCATATTTGTTGCTGAATTAGTTTTTATCTATAAGGTGTAGAGTTGGAGCATTGAGGAGTTCCGCTCTAATGCTGAAAACAAAAAATACAGCCAATTATGGCTTGGACAACTAGGTACATCGGATGGGAACATTGCAATCGGTTCTGTTTTTGAGGCCATGCCCGATTTTGTGTTTTTCGCGAAGCATAAATACCGGATCGATAAAATGAATGGCCAACGGATTCTGCAGTTCCCTCTTCGGCTTTTCTTGCCAACAAACGGAGGACGTCTGGAATAACAAGTAGGCACACGAGTCCATGTCCATTACTTCTTCTATGCCCATAAAATTTGCAAATACACCATATAATCCAAACGTGATCTTCAACACCACATTTCTAAACGCGCTCTCTGAGAGATCGTTAAAGTCGTTTCAGGCGGATTAAGTCGTTAAAAAAGTGGCTGCATACGAATTCCGCATAATAACTGCGCTTGCCTACGATGAAACGGTATTGCCTGACCCCAACTTATAGTCAGGATAAACTCACTATTTAATTAGATTGCTAGATTAGGTAATGGCGTAACGTAAATAAAGTATAACATTCAAACGAAGGGTTATTTGCAAAAATTTGAAAACAGATAACTTAAGATTCAAAAATATTTATTGGGAGATGCTACTATGACGAACACATGGCTTCATTCGAAACCATTTTATCTCAGGATTCAACCATTATACCATTTGGCATAAAACATAATGGTTGACACAAAAATGAATATGGTTTTATACATTTGGTACCTATATGATGAAACTTTACAACTGAAAGTTACGTTGATGTATTCTTGGGCAGTCTCGTATATCAAATTAACTATAACCATTGTTCTTGTGTTTTGTATTTTACAAGGAAATCATCAGCAATATCTTTAAGGTGCGGATGAATATTTTCCAAGACAGTTCTCGATCTACAGAGACACGTATCCAATAAATAAACCAGTCAATGAGGCAGTTCGATAAATATGAAATCAGAAAACCACGGCATCCTTGTTATAAATGTGCTATGAAAGAAATCTTTTATAAGTGCTGCTCCGGAATGCTCTAAATATCTTATTTGCAAAAGAGCTGCATTAAAAAACAAGCTGGGTGAGTTTTGTAACTGCAGTTAGAAGTACACAAACAAATTAATCGTTCAAGGAAAACACCTTTAAAATTAATGTCAACAGAGTAGTGCTCCTTGCAATAGGAAAATACGTAGAAAGCGTTAACGGCAGTTCTTCAAAGAGCAGTGAAAATGCGACGCTACTGATTCCTAGAGAAACGTTTTGATAAAGTTGTTAGTTTCTCGTTCGACTTTTATGTAGCGAAAAATTAATACTTGTAAAACATGAAAGTACTTATAAAAAAGTGTGATTTTCGCAACTTCTTTTTGAGTAATTTGTATGGTGCTATCGCTAAATTTTGGTGCAGTGTTTTGCCTCCTTACATGACCCAAATCTTTTCAATTGGATTAAATATACAGTGATATGGTGGTAGCCATAAAACTGTGCTCATTAGCCAAACTATCAATTCGGAATATTTATCAAAACATTTTGCCTCCAAGAATTGACCTTAGGGTCCTTCATATTTTTATCAGATAGAAGTAATGCATCTTCCTCCCATACATTCAACATTCACACTTGTTACTCTTATCGCACCATGCTTTTTTCACAGTGTCGATTGTCATACAAAATTTTTTTGTATAGTTCATAAATACTATGTCGTATTTTCGCGTGAAAATCTTGAAGACCAACGTCTTTTCGCACTTTTCTGTCCTGAATTCCTACAGCTACATTTCTCTGTTGAATGTAAAGTTTTAACTCTTTGGGTACATCATTTTTAACTATATTGTTAAAAACATCTTACGCCATTTCGACCTCTTCTACAACCTATAAGAATATTTCAATTTGTAGTGTAGTATAGTCTTGAAGGGGACTGTTTTGTTGGAAATTTATAGAACTAATAACAGGCAACAAACGAAAAACACGGGAAAATACAAGAACTCGACTGGTTGACACACAAGAAGAAAAAGATTGCTTCTAAATTTGACACAGCACAAGAAAAGATTAATACAGGTAAATATTTTAGAGATAGTTTGCCACTGCATTTTTAAGAATTAAAGCTATTTATATATTTTTTCTTAGAACATAATTAAAAGTAGGTTGCAGGTAAATCTATTCAATTAGATAAGTTGTATTTATGTTAGAATTGAGTACGGTCAAACAGATGTTGTTCAAATCTATTGTAAATATCTGGGCATGATTACTTTTATGGGGGGTTTATCGTTGCACTTTATTTTGATCGCCTGAAGTTTTCTGCATTACCTGTGGGTATTGTCTGAGGCTTCGAACCATACGATTTGAACATTGAAAGGAAAGGATTGCTGATGGATTTGTAATTTTCCTGACTGTTATATTTTGATCATTATTAGGATATTAGTTGTCCCAAGAAATCAGCAAATTAGTCGAAAGGTAATAAAGAATCATTGGGGTGTAGAGCTAGTTCGACTCCTTGTGGTGCTCCCTGAGTAACGCAAAATGAACTAGCGCGATTGGTGGCAGGTCCAAAAAGAAAATTCCTGCCTCACATCACACGAATATGATTTATTCTGTACACCCCCTGTACGATCTCGTGCCACAACGAATTTCCATCATTCTKATTCCACTTMTTAAAACTGTTTAGAGCTGTCCGCGAGATAACCAACAACCCTGTTTTAAATTCCATTAAGGGTMGGTCCGTGCCTGCGGAAATCTACCAGGCTTCATTAGTTGATTTCGGATTCTGATATTGCCTGCCGCCGTTTCCGCTTCTTGTGTTTACGTACTAAGTAGGTTAGCTTCCCCCTTCCGTGGAACTGCAGTATTTTATCTTTTTGCCACCCAAACTGCTTGTTTCTTGCGCTTTGCAGCAATTTATCACTTCCCGTGCAAAAAAATTCGAGGAAATACGTTTATTAGGGGAGTTATTCAATTTCAGCGGAGTAAAAATAAAACCCTTGTTCCTCGGGAAATAATATTACTTTTACATTCCCTAATTATGATCTCAGGGAAATTGCTGCTGGTCTAATTGAAAAATACGAAGGCAAATGCGCCATTTTTAGGTGCTGCTCGTCATTTGGAATGCAATAATTTCACGTTTATTTTATTACGCAGCTTCAAGACCCATGAACATGTACAGTACATGGTCATTTATTCAATTGCTGCTTTGTACCTGTGCTATTGTTGCCTGTAAATCCTCTTGGGTAGGAGATGTGTTTCTTTTATGTACCTACACATGCAATCATGTATATAATTAAATATGTACTTGAGAGTTTCTTAAAAATTTGTGGTATGTATTTCCACAGTGGGGCATATACGTTCATGAATAACGAGCTGTACGTGTAACACAACCTCAGACAAGTGTCCTACTTTTGAGTACTTCAAACTTAGACGCCGTGCCCACTAAGGCTTTTATTCCCCATTAATATTGTTGTGAAGGCTGAGTAATCAAAAGTTGACTTTGTTTTCCGCTCTTGTCCCCAGCGACAGGTCCCAACAGTTCCACTTCACAGAACAAGTGCCGGAGGGAGGCAAACTAAGTTATACTTGAGATATACGACAATAGCTGTTTTTATATCTTTCGTTCGCCTGGGTAGGACGCCCACGCATTAGGGCAAGGAAATTATGAAGATTATTTATATTTGTTTTCATGTAGTAAAATTAAATTTTTAACATGGCATAAATAAACATGGGCTTAAGATATTTCTGTTGCGAGCGAAAATGCAGTCATATCAAGCCAGTGATATGATTCCATCGAAGTCTTAAAATCTGTTTAAGTAATAATTTTTGCTTAGTATATATTGCTTATACCAACGTAAAAAAAGTTGTTATATTCGGCGAGTTCTACAAACAATTGAAGTTTATGATATCTTTTCTGTTACACATAGCATGCGATAAATATCTAAATACTTTTGTATTTATTTGATAATTTGTTGTTGTGAGTATAACTGTTATGAGAGCCCTTTTTTCTCTCACAGAACCATTGTTTTAACAATAATTTTGAACCAGATAAAAGACCAGGCCAAATAAATAGAGCTTGTTATGGCAGTATAATACTCATAGACAATTTTGAATGGGCATGCTACCACTGGACGAAAATAATTAAACGGATACAATTTTTAGCCTGAAAGCATTCCATATGCAGCACCATTGTTCATTAAAGCCACCATTGTGTACGGGGCATTAAAATTATGCATCCGCACAATCCATTGTACGATAGGGTAACTGTTTATCCATTGCAGTGGCAATTCAATGCAGACTTTTTTTATTATATTTCGCTGTATATAGGGTATTTCATAAAAGTTTGTTGTAACCTAGCGTTAGGAAGGTACGTCTAAAATAATAATATTCAGGCAATAACTCTATCTTTTAGGTCCATTAGTTGAATAACTAACAAGTACAGTACTGAGCAATTTAATTTTGCCCTATAGCATATGTATAAAACTGATGAATATTCAAAATAGTCTCATGCATGAGAAAATACTGGTTTATATCTAGGATAGACGTATTTATATATAGATAGTACTTACGAAACTGAAACTTTCGATGCTGGTGCTTTACACTCCAAACAGAAAGCATTTATCCCAAAAAAAGCAGGACTGTTTAGATAAACCGATCATAATGGTAATGTGTACTGACAGCTTCCTGAATTCGAGTTGCCACTGGGTATTTATGTTTTTGGCATGTTGTGTACCATCAAAATGATTTATCGTTAATGGGATATTCGGAACAAACCGCTGAATTAGACCCAAGTTATTCACTTAACCAGCCAACTATTTTATCTTTTACTGGTACTCATGTTCGTGATGTGTTTTATACAGAAACGGTCATGAAATATTTGTCACTGTTTCAGAGCTTTAGGATGTAGATTTTAAAAGAATTTAAACTGTTATTAAACAAATAGTTTGTGGACTATGATAAAATACCTCGTTCATACTCTGTTATTATATATATTCATAAGATTTAACACCGCCAAATTATTTCCAAAACAGAATGTTAAAGGTAAAATAATTCAAACAAAAATACAACTCGCTAAGAAGTGATTCGTAAAGGGTTTATAATTTCATTTCGAAATGTATATAGGTTTTCAAGGCTACAGATAGTGGTAATATGTATAACTAGAGATCACTAACTATTTTTAAAGGTGTCTCAATGCTAGAACGTGGGTAGAAGGGTGAAATAAGTGTGATTAGATACAAAAATAATCGTGCTTTTATGCTAGGAACGGTAAATTCCGTAGATCTATTGGACGTAATCGGAATTAAGTATTTTAGCGTCCCACACTTATTTGATGGTACAGTAAACTCCTATTTACTGTTCTTAAAATCATTACAAAAGCATATTATTACATT
Source organism: Rhyzopertha dominica (assembly GCA_025024175.1). NCBI lineage: Eukaryota > Metazoa > Arthropoda > Insecta > Coleoptera > Bostrichidae > Rhyzopertha > Rhyzopertha dominica. Next base: position 63,547,474 of record QCXZ01000064.1, read on the forward strand.
ACCAACAGGATACAAAGAAACGCACACTAAACTGTTTTAACTAGCTAGGTGCAAATAATTTTGTTCCCCAAATTTATTCGTATGCTTTAACTGTGTGCCACAAAGATTATTTCTACTAAATTCACCTTATTTTTTGCACACAATGTTATGATACCACTAATATTAAGTAATTTTGTAGGAATAATAAAACTATAATCAAGTAATGTACTGGACTAGAGAGATGGTAACATTCAGCTGACGTAAGTTGTGTGAAACCTTTTGTTATGCTCTTTAAATTATCCTTTTTTGAACATCATTTCATTTACATCGCAAACAAATGTAAGAAAATGCTAACAGGTTTTTAATTTCGCTAATTAAGACCACTTGAGGCAAATTTTGAAAGGCTAACCGGCCGTTTAATGACATGTATTTTCATTAAATACGAGTAATATATAAGTGCTTTTTTCTTGACTTTGCGCACTTAGCTACTTCCTTTATTCACGTCTTCGTTTCTTGCTGTCGTTTTCAGCTGCTTCAAAGACGATAGATGGAATCGTTTGTTTATCCTGACCCTCTCATCGATTCGATTATGATAAGTACCTCAATTAATTTCGCCAGGCGTTTCTGAAAAGTTCGTTCGACGTTCCTCCTTGATTAGTTATCGGGCAAACATCCGAACGCTTTTAAAAAAGAGTATAGTAATTAATTACGGGGATTTCTTAATAAATACGCCCCTGCCTGGAGTGATTACAGTCACGCAATGGAGCGCTGACACACCGCTTTTATTGCTGAAAGCGCCTAAATGTGTGATTTGACTTTCAAATGTGCGTATGTCGAAAAAACTCCCATAATAATAAAATCGACCAGAGGGAACCAAAAGCGCGCACCTTCAAAAGCGCTGTCTTGATTCGCTTGCTTCATTTCTATATCATCTTAATTTTCTTGATGATGTATTAACCACTTATTGATTAATACGTAATCGTTACTGTCACGTTGATGTTATATGAACTTTGTCTGCTAATTACAAAGCAGATTTTTTATTATCTACAGTTGAACAACTTCATTAAAAGTATATTAGGAAAAGGGAAACGATTACCCAGTTGAGTTATACTAGTAACATACCAGTATTAATAATAATTTTTACAAAACTAAATCCAACTATAACATAATAATCTTTATCTATTTATTAATCGCTTATGTGGTTGCATACTTAATTATCTTCGTCAAAACAACGGAACAGGTACATTTCAAATCAAATCACATAAAAAGTTATCACATTTTGCTTGAACTGCAGAATATGTAACAATTCAACTTTCTCTTCAGTAAAATTTGTTAGAGAACTCACCTATAATAACAGCCGTCAGGAGAATCGACCGGAGTAAACCAAAGTGTGCACTTTCGCACCCCATATCTCTCCAGATCTTGATTCACTTGCTGAGACACTCACAGCATATCATGTTCCGAGTAGAAGTGTTAAGTACACGAAAAACAACAGAGATTTGATTATTTTGCGACGTGGTGGGCTTAAACCGTCGAAACACAGTTTAAACACTCATCTGATGAGATCACAGAAGGAGGGGAAATATTTACTTATCTAAACATTTACAGTATACCTGAACACTAAGCCTTCTAATCTTTACTACAATTAATACGATTAACGACTAGATTATCTAAGAATAATACTTAAACACCTTATGTTATGCTCTGCTTAAGTTTCGATCAATCGATTCGCTAACGATAGTCGAAGTTTTCGTCTTGCGACGATCGAAATCGCGGGTCGCTATAGTGAACCATGTCGCGCGGAGTAGTTTGTTGTTGAACCGACGGGATCGGAGTGGCGCCCCGACGCCTAGCGTCCCCGCGAACTTGCGACGCATGCGTCCATCCCTTAATTCTATTACGACTCCAGTCGCTGCTGATAGCACAGATTTGAAGACCAAGCAACACAGGTCGCTTGAGCGAAATACTTAGAGGCACCGGGTGATACTTGTGCTGGATGAGGACGACCTACATCAAGCAGTAAATTGTTTTGCACGGGGGGAGATGAGCAGGAATTGAGGGTAGCTTCGGATGAATTTGGCCTTGGTAAAGTGTAAAATTTTTGGCGCCTAACAGATAGTTAACATGCTTACATTATAATTGTAATGGAAACCATGATAATGTAGACTAGAGAACTTGTTAACACAATATTGTGTAATGATGACAGTCGACGAGAAAGASACGGTTTTTTTAATTCTTACACKCTAGATGTAATGCATTAGGCACAAATTAAAGCAKATTTCCTAGAACGGTCAGTCCATTCCTTTTGGACTGTTTCATCTGTATCAAAACAAGTCTTCTCTAAACAAAATATTTGTGTATTTTCTTCTCGATATTGTTTGATTTCTTGTAGATAATCTTGTCACCATATTACTTTCCACTAAATAGTTTAGTTAATTAATACGCTGGAACGCGAAGCCATTATTGTGTTAATAGTTTACGGAAGTTTTACGACAGCATGGGACAATGTTCTTTTCAATTATGACACAATTTTTTGCCATAAAATAATTATACACAGCTCTTGATTTGCTAGGGTGTTTTCTTCGCTCTTACTGCCCTTGTTCTCATATATCGACGTCGTAGGATAGAAGGTTGCGTTTTCTTTTATTGGTACTTAGTTGAAGATTCGATTAGAACTCATTAAGTTTTGGAAACTAGAAGAAGTTATAAATCCGAAAAGAGTTCAAGAAGCCCAACAATTTTTTTAATCCGTCAACCTGTGMAAGTGTTTGGGGCGAGCAGTGTAGTGTCTGTTATTACACCAATAACCCCTTGACCATAAACACCTGTATCAATGGGGGAATGTAAGCTATGCACCCCTACAACCGCGAGTCTGCAGACTTAGGAGTTGTAGTAAAAAGTGAGCGTATACAGGGGTTCTCTAGTCTTCTGTCAATTTTTTTGGAATGTTTTTTGACCTTCTGGAAAGATCGATATTTGAATTTATTACTGCTAAACGGTCTCGACAAATTACCACATAACATGAAAGTATGTGTAGGTATGTATTTTTCTTTAAATATATTTTTGTAACTATACCCCGGTAAAACGCTTATTGCATCTTTTATTTCAGGAATATCCCCACAAAAGGATTGCACAGGTGGCCACCGGATGAAAGTAGGTATAATAAGCAAGTAAAGCAGCTTCCTTTTCCATATTGCGAAGGATTACGCGATGAAGGGTCTTGTAGTAATAGTTTAATAAATACAGTCACTACTTATGACGAGATCACTTACCTAACCCGAATAAGTAATTTTGGGGCACAAAAGAGCGAACACGACACGTGCTTTACAACCTGAATAATTGAACGCCGCCTCTGAATTTATAAATCTCATCACCATTTCCCCTCATTTACGCGGTAATATAGAAACGCTTATAAGACTGAAACCTCGGAAGACACAATTTACACTGGTTAACAGACTCCGCACTAAGCGTAAATGATTCACCTTAAATCAGATATTTGGCGCCCCGTGTTTCAGGTTACCATAGACTATAGACTAAAGGGGAGCGCACGTTCTCCTTGTTAATTCCGTGAGTTATAGTGTTTAAAAGAATGGAAGGTGGAAGAAAGTAGCAACTAATAGCGAGGCTGTCCATAACTGTATCTGTTTATGCACAGTTTTGACACATTACTTAAGGCAGCATTTAGTAAAAAATATGTCAAAATTGCTTATTGGTCAACAGAAGTTAGATCCGGAACAATGTAAGCACATACGCTTAGAAATTGCTTCAATAAGACACCAGGTATAGCTTAGCTTTAATTCTCTTCTGTCTAAACTGCTATATCCTGAGTGTACATACTCGCATACGTGGATACTAAGTCCAATACAGTATTATAAAACATTAACGACAATTCAATAACTGTATTAATAATTTCTGAAATTAGCATTTGAAATGGCAACATCCTTAGCAAAAAAGTTAACATTCGTTGATGAACTATTCGGCATTTTGAAAGAAAGTTCTTTAGATATTTGAGAATGAACAGACAAATCCTCTAGTAAATAATATCCTTATTTTTAGAACTGCTAAATTCATCTGTATTTGTGATTAAAAATCTTCATTTGTACCTTCCATTCCAGAGTCAAAATCAGCCACTACTGCAAGTATTAATGGTACAGATCATTTGTAATCATGAGCATCATTTACAGACTTTAAAGTTCTATATACTTCTTTATTGTTATACAACTTTTTAATATATGGAGTTGTTAAGATTTTGATTATTCTAAGAAATTTAAAACTGGACATTTTAGGTCAGTTTGTAGCTTTATATTACTTGTACAGTGTTACTGGAAAAATTTGAGTTGTTACAATATCAGAATGTATCTCATACATTACTTAGTGTATTAGTAATTAAGCTGAACAAACAGCTCATGTTATTTTACTTACAACCAAGCCATGTAACAGTTGCATGTATCTATATACAATTTAACCCATGCTTCCGGACCTAGAGGCGCAATTAGAGCAACCTCTGGAGTGTATAAACAGGCAGAGCATTCGCTTTTCCCCGGTATCCCCAAATGTCCTAATTAATGTTAATTTACTTAAGTCCTTACGAACTGACGAAGTTAGGTAAATATATTTACCTTCCCTAAACTTTTCTCGGAAGTCTTATGGCGACTACCCAGTTTATAACTTTATTTTCAATTAATCTCGCGAAACTTTCGGTCTCGAACTAACAAAACAGATGAAACTCATTTTAATAAAAATTATCCCTTTTTTCGGTTAAAATTTAAAACGCTGTTGCCAAAATTATTCACCGTTTTATTAATCTATAAGGATAAGCCGCAATGAATAAAGGCTGCGGGTATAGACGCGTCCATAAACCAATAACAAGAGGATCGTAACCGTATTTAATTGGTACATTGTCTTAGCCTCCGTAGCTGGAGATAATGAGGGAACGAAGATAGAGCTATAGAGTTCTATAAAGCAGATAACAATATAATTATAAAGCAAACTGCCACAGTGGTGACGTCAGGTCCGGTGGAGTTATCCCGCTGTGCGCGAATTTTTAAATTAGTTTTTCGTTTTGTCATGGTAATTAGTCATATCTTGTAATTAAGCGTGCCTTGTGTGTTTGTCACGGACCGGCCGAGGTAATTTATGATCATATTATCTTCCACCGTTTCCTACTATTCAAAAACTTTAAAACTCCCCATCCAAGATTAAAATATATTATCTCCGCGGAAAACAACTCGTTCCTCGGCGACCTACACCGATCGTTTGACTTCTGTAATTTAATTTTGAAGTTGTTCGCGAGTATTGGCACTCCGCCAATGTATAATCATACGAAATTTTGTAAAGTGATGTTAGGTTATTGTGCAACAACTACAATCGGTAAGCTGGATATGTACAACGATCCAACAACATCTATAAAAAGCTATTTTCAGAATATTAGAGGTCTAAATTCGTGATCAAGAATCTTATGTTGTAAGTCGTGCTAGAGGAAGTGCTTATGGCTACACGGATGATGTAAATGTCCTCGAATGCTGTACTGTAGTTTTTTTTAGGAAAGCTGTTTCAAGGAGTAAACAATATTCCGATAAAGAGTGACAATTTTCAAATTCTATTCAAAACATTGGGCTTTTAACCAAAATGAAAGATGATGTAATGTGCCTTGGTACGCAGAATGCATACCACCCTTCCAAACCTCAAAACAATGCTTCTACTTAAATCCCCCATTTTCCCTAGTTCTATCACCTCAACAAGGGATGCAAGTCAATAAAAGCTGACGCGGCAGCTACAACCTCTTATTTCATTTTATCTTATTTGCTCGATCTTTCAACAAACCTCACTACAAAGGGTTTAGGGAAATGTGCATTAAAAGCGCTAAAATGCACCTCTGCAAACAGCCCAATCCTTTCGCTTCCAAACTGAACTTCTGTGATGTTTCTAGGTCTAACTGTACAGTAGATTTCAACGGGAAGGAGATGTTTGAAGGTGAGAGACTTTCAAAACTAAAATTAAAACGCATATTGACCGCATTGACGAGGAAGCAGATGGCAATCTTTCGCTCACTCAATTCAATAAACGCCCCCAAACCGTCAGTAATTCGTTAGCGAGGGCTAGGTGAATTATTCAGGTGGTTCACATTTACTGAAAATTTATTGCGAACCGGAAAATCCATCCTGACCTCACCATCAAATCCTACGTGTATAAAAGCACGTAATTAGACGGATGAATTGAATTCTGCGAACGCATTCATTTCAACATAGGTATGCACTCTTTGATTCGCATAGAACGTAGGATTGCAATTTAGTTTGCGACCAGCAAATGGAAACGACCAACTGTAACGCATGTTATGAACAAGACTGTGTTTTAGAGACCCATTACGATTTATTGCATTACTACGTTTTGTGGCTGTATGCAGTGGCATTTCTAAAAGCTTGAAACGAGAAGATTGTAACTTTCGTCAATTTAGCGAGTTCAATAGAGCATGGTTGGATTATTCCTGAGAAACGATCATCAAGTGTCTAAGGCATAAGGAATAAAAGACTAACAAATTTCACCGTTTTCCACAGACCCTAGCAGCACTTCATAATGCTGTTAGAGGTATTTTAGGAAGTAATTGATATTCCGATGTAATGGATGACGAGATCTATCAATGTGTACTTAATACAGCACATTGAAGAACAAAATGATTTAGATCCAGGCTTGTATAGAGAATCCTTAGCTTTAAACCAACGTCTATTGGATATGGTAGAATCTACCCTATTACGTTGCAAAAGGATCTCGAAGGCACTGGCTACACCCCTATGTAGACTATATAATACAGTTATTGTTTATGTCGTTTAAATGTAATTTATGGATGCTTAGATTTGCTAGTTTAAGCAGGAATAATTCATTTTAAATAGACTAGACGCTCAGTTGTATTTTTTGTTAGTAAAAAGGTCTGTTCCACAATTTTTTGGTTGAAGAACGTACGAATTATACTGGCATATTTTCATATTTAAGTTTTACTAGTTCAGTTCTTTGTGTTGTACATTAAACCAATAAAATGAGTTATCTTTATCTTTAACTTGTTCAACTATTTTGTTTGTTCTCTATCATATATTATTCAATATCATTTTAATTTCTGTCGCTAATATTAGACCACATAAAATTTCATCTAAAACAAAGTATAACCATTTGGAAACAGCATTTACTTCGGGTATATTACAGTTCAATCCTCCAACGTTAATTATTTGTATCGGAATGATACGGACGTCTCCACATATAGACAGCTATGCCCTAGAAGTTCCAAAAAGTGATGTATCCATCTGACAGCGGTATAACCAGCAATCCATTTCACCCGGGCTATAGGTGATGGATCGGCAACGACCACATCAAATTAGTAACTCATTTAATGTTTTTGGTTAATTGCATGCCTGGGGAAGAGCAACATCTGCGCCGTATCACTTTGAAATCGGATATCAGAATAGGGAGCGCTGTTACAACTCATTATTGACAATGAAAGATGGCTCTAGATCACGCCAGGTTAAACGGGGCAGGAATAAATATGTGCAGTCTAACATCATAATTAGCCAGATGGCGCACATATTAGATTGATAGAAATATGGTTAGTGTGCCTTTCGTGACAAAATAGTAGTCGATCAAAGCAAGTTTTCCAGTGAATTCTATGTAGGCTGCTTTAAACGGTCGTTTTTGAGAAATTACTAATTATCTTATCAAAAATTCAAATCTTTTGCAAGGTACCTAAATGTCTAATGTTCCACTAAGACCTACAGTCAATATGATTGATAGTCCTTGTTTCTGTTAACTATTTAAAACCTTATGTAGGAAAAATCAGTAGTTTCACAAAAAATTCGTCAGACTTTATTGATGTTACTACAGAAGATAATATTTTAGTTAGTTTTGACGTGGTTTCTTTATTTACGAAAGTAGCTACACCTGAAACTTAGCATAAGTCTCCTAGGTGACACGATATCCAGATTATCTGAGCACTGTTTAAAATCAATTCGTTTCCATATGGAACGGTAATATTTATGAAAAAAATCAGGTTGTGCTATGGGTTTACCTCTAAGTCCTATAGTGGCCAATGCATTTATGAAAAATTTTGAAGAGAAGCGATCAACAAAAATTTTACATAGAGAAAAGTATTATCACAAAATTCATATAAAGGGAGCTATAAAAATTTGTAGGAATACTAATACTTTTAATAGGGATTGTGGAAATTATGAGTTAGGTGACTTAACGAAAATGCCAAATTTCGTGTAAGGAATAACTAAATCAACAAACCCGAAACTTTGCCTAATGAACGAACAACCCAACCGGGGTGAAGGGTAATTTGTAAAACAACCTATGCCGAAGCCCATCATTATACCGCCCTAGCGTGGGGTGCGTGCGGTAACACGTCATTACAACAGCCATAAAGGCAATCATATTGGACCGCACTTATTTTTCCAGATCATAAACCTCCCTGCCAACAAATCATTTTTATTCACCGGTGGCGATACACGTGGAAATAGCAGACCATAGGAGCGATAGTGTACCAGATAAGGGAGAAGCGTGCTGATTATTTATTAGGGCTTTTTTAAAGACGAATTGCATCGGATGTGCCGAAATTCCGGCATTTTACGACGGCCATCAAGGGACCGGGTGCAATACCCCAGAAAGCAGAGAGTAATGGTTGCTCAGGGATCGGTAATAAAAACGGGAGTTTTAAGGTCCATACAATTTATTAATAGCTTAAAAGGAGAAAAACAAGCAGAAACGGATGTCGCAACAGAGATGATATCATTTCTCGACGGTTGTTGCGGTACTTAAGGGCGGAGGTGGCGATTTTATTACGTGGGTGCTCGGGTTTGTGCTGGACTTCAAATCAAAGAAAAATATTAAACTCGTTTTACACAACATCGCAAACATTCTTTTTGTCGAGGCATGATGGGTTCCGAAACGATGTTATTTATACACCTATAATATACCCTTTATTGCTTTACTATAAAAAAAAAGAAAACAAAGGGCGAAGTTCAGATGGACACATTCCACTCAACCACCTCGAAATAATAATCAGAATAATCTAGTTGAATATGACTACATAATAAGCATAGAAAAAATTAATAACTACATTAATCAAGAGCGAATTTGTACCCCAATTCCGAGAACAATTACCCAAAACAATTATTTATCAGATGAATAGATGCCAGAGACACCCCCCCACGGCACCAAAATTAATCATTGAAAAACTCCCGCAGATGTCTGTTAAATTTCTCAGGTTCAAGAGTTTTTAATTTATTAGGAAGAGAATTGTACACTTTACAAATCTGCACTGAAAACGATCTCTCAAACAACGGTGAGTTACCCCTGAACCTGACGTTAATGGTATGAACGTCACTACGAAAAGTTATTTTATTATAAAGGTAGGGTGGAGTCCGAAGGTAAACTACCTTATGATACAAGCAAGACACTCGCCGCAAAAATCTCTTATCCATATTCAACCAGCCAGCATCCAATAGCTTATGCGATATATGTCTCCCGATCCCATAAACTAACCTGAGGCACGCATTCTGTATTCTCTGTATCTTTGCCTTAGTGGCTACATCAAGACATGAAAAAAATACCTCACTGCAATAATTGAAGTGAGACAACACCATTGTGTCACTTAACAATTTCTTAACGTGTACATCCAAGTATGTTCTATGCGAAAACAATTGCTTTAGGTTAATAAACGCCTCTTTTATGCAGTTGTTTATATGTTTTCTGTAACGGAAAGTATTATCCAACGTCAACCCCAGACTCTTAACATTTTCCACTAAAGGTGCATTGATATATGAATAAAAACACTCAGTAATAATAGTTCCATATTAATTGATTTTTGTGTATGTTTATTGCGAAACCCAGACAGCAAGAAGCTAGATTACTTCCGGTGGTACTGTATGATTCTTTAATTCATAGTCCTCATCTCTACTTAGCTTAAAATTCGCGAATGCCATCTATATGCTCATAATTAGTTAAATGCCGTAGTCAGCAATTGGGTTTGTGAAATTAACTGAGCAGCGCTTGACGATAAATCAAACGGCAGCCTTTGCAATAATAGAGCGAAGTGGATAATTAATTCCTATGAAAGCGTCCAGTTTTTGCTGGTATGAGCAGAGTTCATTAATTTACATTCTGGAGGGTGTCTCACATCGCCGGCCATAGGGAATAACAATAAATTGGAGAAATACTCGCGGATAGTGTGCTCTGCGTGTCCCGGCGGCGATGAATATTTTTAAGCTTTGTTAGCGTCAAGCCTCTTTTTGTACCAGCGAAACTGGGTTTTAATATTTACTCCAGCTTTATGAGAGAATACCAAACAAGCAACAACATGTTGCAATTCAAATCTGCAAGCTAATAAAAGAATGAACTTTGACAAAGTTGTCTGTTGTGCATATTGTGTGGTTTCTTCATAGTCTGGTCGAGAATCAAATTGATTAATTAACTATAAATGGTTAATATCTCCAATTCTGTTCAAATATCTACGTAGTAATAGAAAAAGGTGCAGAGAAGACTTTCATAAGAATATATATAATTGTTTTCTAATAATTGTACGAGGTTCTTCCTTTTCTTTGGATCATTACTATTCTATAGACTTTATGGGATATAACTTGATAACCGTGATGATCAAAGATATAAAAAAGCAACAATGTGTTCTACAAGGGCAAACAATCTGACACTTTACTTAGCGTGTCGCGATATACAAGGCAATTAGTCTCCTGCCTAATCTGTAATACTAATAAAGTGAGGCGAATCGTTTGATCAAGCAATCCCATTCGTCGGGGCTTCGCTCACGACGCAGACAGGTCATGTAAGATCAACTGGGAAAATGAAAGTTCCTTAATGAAATTGAAACCTGTTTGATGCTGTTTTGGCGAACTGAGCCCCAAACAAACTCCTAACTTAATTATTTCGCGTTCGGCGTTGCCGGCTAATCGTTTTTATTTGTCGCAGATTTACCCTATTCAATTTACTCCTTGACGTGTTCCTTCGAGTTTTCCCTTTCACACGGTTCAAGTGTGCTATCAAATGGCAGCGAAATAAATGAGCCCAGTGGGTTTAGGGTTGCTTCGAATTAACGAATTGTAGTCTATATGGCTATAACAATAGAAAGAGCTCTTTAAACAAAGCACAAAACTATTATGTAGTGCAAAGAAAGCGTTGTTAGATCTGGATTAAACATTTTACCTTACTGGTTATATCAACGATAATTCTTGTGGGAAACAAATTCAAGTAAAATCCTTAAACAGATTAATTTTACTTCGGAGGGAGACTTCTGTCATATGATATTCCTAATTGTCAGAGCACTGTATTTTTAATAGCAAAGTCCTTTCTGAAAATACGTGGGAAAATTTTAATATGTTGTGATAGTAATATAAGTTTTAGCTTGACATACAAACGTTTTATACTGCTTGTGTTTCTAAAGTACAGTAATAATGACATTCCCAGGATGTAGAATGTTTCGATAAAGATTTAATTGTTTGATTTTTCATCTTTTGTACTTAAATGAATTGTAAGTTTAATTCGAGGAACTATCGCAAAACTTTAGGAATTCTTAATCCCAACCAGACTGTGCTATCATATTTAATTAAAGCAAAAATGGTATCAATGAATCTGTATCGTAAGACAACTACTGTTCTGCACAAACTATGAACACAACAACAACTCCAAACTAACGACAACAGGTACTGCAATTCCGCATTATCTTTTTATTACAAGCTACGTTCTGTATGTCTGTTTCAATTAATAATAGAAGATCTACAAACTGTACAATCGAAACTTCTCAGCGCCTGCACAAAGAATAGATTGTGATGTATTAATTTAAGACGTGCCTTAATTGTTCCTCAAACAAAAGGCATTCAGATGCCCTTTTTAATTTAGGAATTAAATCTAATTTGACAAAGTGAACTCAAAGGAGCAGCGAAAAGGAGCGTCCCGGAAAACATAGGGAAGCGGAAAGAAATGGTTTCTTTGATTGTTATAATTAATGAATCGCTGCATTCCCGTCTGAAAAACTTCCCGGGCCCCTGCAACGTTGCGGTGATTTCTTAATTCAATTTCGTGCAAGTCAAGAACAGCCGATTGAATTAGTACAAAGAAATGATTAAGAGGGGTCGTCTTGTGCATATTTAGATTAAGAATGCAATGGTTCTACATGATAAGCATGTGAACGTCTTATTTACAAAAAATTCCCAATGCTGTCGTAAGTAAAACTAATGTAAATGAACATAGACATGTCTTACACCGTACTTTTTACTTGGACAAAATGGGAGATTTTAAGAGAAGCATTTTAGTTAATTCAATACATATAATTGGTACTAAAACGACATGTCAGGTCCTATATATTAGCAGCCCAGAACCATCTACACTTCTTGTAGCAACTACCATGGAATCTCACACGTCCAACAATTTAATTAGTCGTAAAATAAACTTAGGGGAAGTTCGACATATTTTAAGGCCATAAAACCGGGAGCTAGTGGCAACAGAGGCAAGTTTGATTGTTAGCCGACCCTTATGAACGCCACAAAGATAGTCATTAATTATAAATTGGTATTCCACAGCGAGCGATTATCGTATCAATCTCTCTCGATCAATTATTGTGGGTATCTTGAACGCGAAACTACTGTTCGGCGGGAATTGATTGCCGTATCCACCATATGCAACGCTACGCCTGGTGTGTTTTGACAAACTAACAAAGGGGATGGCTTTATTGAACCACGAGGTTTCCGCCACAATGGAAACACGACGCCTTCATCGTCAGATCCGTCTGTAGATTTCTTGATTATTACTAACTAGCGTTCTGTGATGTTGTTTTAGAAATGGATTGACGCATCAGTCATCACAATCTTGTCATTTGTAGGGGGATGAAACCCGGCTAATTATAATACCACACAATTGGATGGTTGTTATTGTAATTGGTCGATACGAATCAATATCCTACAAAGTGAACTTATGATTTAGGACGAGGTCTCAGACTCCTTACGTGAATTTATCTTAGTACCATCTTGCAACTACCTTCAATTTGCATAAAAAAGATATACCTTCTAGACATCGATTATATCTACCATTTTTGCATTAAATGCATTTTAAGCATTGCCTGCACACAAAGTGGCTTATTACTTTTAGTTACTTTAGTATTATGTTCCAAGCTTTGAGATACATGTGTACATAGGTACCAAGGAATTACAATTCCTTGCAAGATATAAAACAAATACGTAAACAATAACAACACTTTCTAAGTGAAACTTAATACAGCCAAAAAATTTCATTCTTAAGGCATTGGCAGTCCTCATTAGTCTCTGTATATCATTAGCCTAGTTCTAAAGCATTCGGGGTTGTACTAACTTTCTTATTAAATTCGATAAATGGAAACTCAAACAATAACTCTTACACTGGATGGCTGGTCGCTCGATATACCGTTATGCGAGGTAGTTCAAGTGGTAAACAAATCAACAACCCAGATAATGAGTTCCAAAGTAGTTTCATGCTAGATTTGAATTATGGATCTGACGTTCGCCTGATTGGTTGGTTACAATTCTGAACAAAGAAACATGCAAACTTACTGGGACGTCATACAGCCTTCCTTAGGTTGTTGGTAAAGTTCAGAGTGGTCAATTACATTATATCTCAAATTCAGGGCACACTTTACTTTATAGCTGCAATCTATCTATATACTTCTTATGCTTGTGGCTTCATAAAGGTATTTGCGCATTCACTGGAGTGACAAACATATACTTGTATTATGTTTTGACGAATTGCGACACTATACAGAAGTTGTTCGTGGAAACTTTAAAAACGCGCGCAGATATAGACAAACTCAAAGTTGAATTTCCATCGAACAGCTGTGGCCCTTCGGATGTGGAATAATAGACTTGAAGGGATTACCGTGCTGGAGGTATGTCAACAACCCAACAGCACTTAGCGTCTTGTTAATCGCGCTGATAACATTGGGGGAATTAATTTAATTCAACGGTATCTTTCATCCTTCAATTAAAGCTGGTAAACACCACCCGCCATTTGACCAGCTGAAGTAATAGCAGCAGGTGGGAGCGGATCCACCCTCACATTGTTTGGTCTTCTGATAGTAGGTTAAAGGAATTAAATTTGCTTTCAATTAGCTTTCTATTAGTGCAGCGGCTTAGGATGTGGATGCTCCAAACGAGCATCGGTTACGCCTGAGCTTTCTCCAAACAATAGTAGAAAGCCAACGTAAGATAATTTGAAAAGGCAATAAACACCTGCCTGTATTATGTGTCATTCAAAAGCATTTTTAAAGTCAAATTTGGTTCCTTTTTTGGAGAATTTAAGGCTTCATTTTAAATATTATTGTACAATGAGCAATAAAATGCAGGAATCAATTCAGTGGCTTACTTGTCTGGAACCACTTTTAGAGCTTGTTTCATGCGTTATTTAATTAATAACTCAATTAAAGCGAATGAAACTCCACAAATCCAATAAATCAGTAGCCGTTGATTTTCTAAAAAAAAAAGAAAGATATAACCATTAGCTTCTAGAATAAAACTAGTCAAGCCTCAGGGATGTTCAGGTTACTACGATTTGATTCCGGTGATATTTGTGCACCGCCGTGATGATTAATGTCTCGGAGGTCCATTGTAAAGCAGTCTCCCCGTCGTTGCACAAAATGAAACATGGAATCCTCGCGGGAATATCAAATTGTCATTTCAGTGGTGGAGGCGGGCTACTTAAGCGCCCCAGCGCCGGGGGCGTCCCAAGGATACATTGATATTTGGCGGGCGTATTGCAGCAAAACCGTAAGCGCATTAAAATAGCTGCGATGTAGCATGTCAAACCTTTTTACGAAGTTTTCGACTTTTCCGGTAAGCCAGGAATTTAGAAGTTTTTAAATCAATACCTCGGCGACGGGTTTGGGTTTTTGTGCGCCTCACTGTCAGCCGGGCACGCCGTCAGATTTTATAAACAGCCAGGAAGGCCCCMATGAATTTTAATTACGGCCAGTGTGGCCGCGGTGAACTTCTATTTCCGACTACAATGAAAACGGGTTTCTCTCAGATAACGAATTTATGCAATTCTGAATAAATATAAATAAATCATATTAATTCATTTTTCGGAAAATATCAATAGATGGTCTACCGTCTATCCACACATATTGTTGTTATATAGTAGCCTGAACCTCATCTTTGCTGATGATCTTAAACTATTCAATACTACAACTTCTCCAAATGACTGTCTTTTGCTCCAAAATTATCTTAATTATCTAAATACATGGTGTCTTACTAATCGCTTAGATCTCAATGTTTTCAAATGTTTTGTTCTCTCTTTTTCCAGAAAACACAATATAGTTAACTATCAATCTAATCTTAACGGTTGGTTTTGAACAGGGTGGATGAGTTCAGGGACCTCAGTGTTATCTTTGACCACAAATTTACCTTTTGCGGTCACATATTGAACACTATCAATTCGTCTTACAAATCCTACGGATTTATATACAGAAACTATAGAGAGTTCAGATGAATGGGTACCTTGTAAACATTATAATTTTCCCTTGTTCGCTCTAAGTTGGAATACGCAGTTTTGATTTGGTTTTTCATATACAAGACGCATATTGTTCAGCTCGAATCTGTCCGGAGGAAGCTACTTAAATTTATGTTTTACTTAACCCAAGGATATTATCCTATCAAATCTTGTTGGACGGATTCGAGTTTATTTCACTAGAAACTCGTCGTATTTGTGATGTAAAAATGTTATATAATCTTTTGAGTAATAGGATTGATTATAGTTCGCTGCTTGAGGAGGTTAACTTTCTTGTACCTCGTATAAACTCTCGACAACAACAGTATTTCTATTGCAGCAATAGACGTACAAATGTTTCACTTCGGTCGCCAATCAATCGTATTTATATTTCTTGTGATATTCACTTTAATTCGCTCATTTCTATTGTTGGTCAAGTGATCGATAATGAATGCCATAGATGAGAAGTTTCAGTTAGGCTTTATTTTATTTTCATATTATGTTTCTTTCATGGATTATTTTTTAAGTTAAACAGCGTGTGACATTAGGTATTTTCCTGTAAGTGAGTGCTAACCTATTGGAAATAAATTTTATTATTATCATTGTAATGCATTTACAGGATAAAATAACTCTTATGTGTAAACACACAGTACACACATTGTATAGCAATACACCATTTAATTAAAAAACAATAACAATGACAAATTAGAAAACAATAACTACCATTCAGTTCCTACAATCGACAACATCTATTTGAGGCTGTCATAAAATATCACGACGTCCAGATATCTTATTAAAGTTATTTGACATAACAAAAACAGGTGAGTTAACAAGCACATTGGTTCTAGCATTTGAACAATAAAAAGTGCCCTGATCCCGGAAACCAAGCCTAGGTACTCTTATATTAAATAATGCTAGCAAAGGGGAACAGTCAGCATCGCCATGAAATACTTTGAATAAACAAGTTAAGCATGTGAGCTTCCTTCTAGCTTGCAAAGAGATATTTCCAACAAGAGTCTGAGATTATATCCTCTATGCAGATAATAGTTGTGTATTAATATTCCAACATAGACTCTTTACTGGTAGAACTTATAGGAAAACTAAGAGCTGCATTTCTACATACCTCAATGGATACTTCTAGAGAAGGATAATGACTGTCCTCCGCAAGCATAGGGTATGACTTTCCCGCGAAACTACACACTTCACATCAGATATATACAGATCCAATATTCGACCAAATGTATTACAAATACTGTTGAATTGAGTTAATTTATTAAATTCAAGGAAATTTGACAACGTGTAACATACAGACTGCTTACAGTGAGGTAACATTCTGTTCACCAATCTTGACATTGATCGGTTCAAGTCGTAACAAAAGTAAAGTATTAATTTAAGCCTTCCAGAGGCATTTCCCCAGCGATCGCCATTACATAACGCGTTTTGAAAGCGGATGCCCGGGGAGGATGAGAAACGTTATACGAATTTTTTAGGCATTAGCGCGGCGCACGAGGTCATCCTATGGCAACTTTATGGCCACCGGAGACTCCGGGGATTTAGTCGTACCCCAGGAAATGATTTCTCGTGCTATAAATATCAATACTCGGTCCGAAATTGCGCAAAAAGTGGGAGAGTAGTGGCCCGTTATACACTAGGGGATATTGAAAATGCGTCCTTTTTTTAAAGCAAAGCCTGACAGGTAACAGCCTTTTAAAAATATATATGCACATATTTTTCGGTTCTGTCACGTACGCTAAAATCAACCCACCTCTAGATGGCACAGGCGCCCATTTGTTGGTATGTAGAGAAGTTGTGTATGAATAAAGGTTTGCATTTTGTAACTGACAAAGGAATCACGGAGTAAAAATAGGTTGCTTTGAACCGCGTTTACTTTGAACGAACATTTTCTCTATCAATTTGGTCCTTTTGGAGTGGTTGATACCCCTACAATGACAAGAATCCACTACTCTGTCACCTATAAATGAAAATGACTCTTGACGGCATGCAGTGAATAATTATATTCACATTATATTAACAGGATCTGCCATTTCTTAATTATTTACTGTTTCTAGAAAAAAAGTAAAAAGTTTCTAGCCTTCGAGAAATCTGTGTAGAACACTGCTTTGTTATAAATTAATTTTGAACCCACTATATTACAGCTTTAGGTACATAAAAAAATACTAAAGTCTAGCCATGGATCAATATTATGTACCACAAATTCAATTTCAATTCAAATCAGGACTAGATTTTGTATCTACCAGAAATGTTAACTATGTATATGAAGGTGTTAAAAATCTACCTGCAATAACAGAGATAGTTCGCGTTCCATTTCATAGTCAAGTGTGTAAAATATTTATCTAAAATATATCAGTGGTCTGTGTACCAATTCTCTAACATCCTAAGTATTCTAAACGTGCACCAATAATAAAAATGGATCATAGAGGTCTACCTAATTTTTTTCTGTATTAATAAAACAACCCCTTTCTTTTTTAGTATCAGAAGATACGGTTTTTGTTATAATTCAAAACTATAAACTCAAAGAGCAAAGTTGTTGGAACCGATTGATAACACTAATGACAAGGAATTTGACTTCGTTTAAGTATAACATATTTTAACAACTCCTCTTGTTCCAGAATTTTCTGTAAGTGGCTTCTATAAACCGCAGCAGATGGCCAACAGGTGGTGCAACAAACTAATACAAGCTGACTGACATTCAGACAAACATTTATTCCAGACGGTCTAATTGACTTCAGTGTTTACCCGCTACCGGCATGCAAACAATCGGATTGCTGAAATAGATTTACTTCAGATGCAATTTGGATTCCAAACGACAAGGGGGACGTAATAATCAGCATATTGTAATTAGCGTAGCGTGCCTTCTAAGGGTGGTAGAATTTTTAACTTGAATAAATACCGTATTAGTTAACTTATAAACAAAAAAGCATCTTTGTATTTGAAAAAACAATATATGACGAATGATAATACTTATTACACCATTGCTTTTCGTAGAACAAGGGCTAGCAGCGTCCTTGAATTTAAAAACGGCATTATGCTCGAGCCGATAAAGATAATGGGTTTATTCTCAATGTCGGAGGCTTCAACAACGTTTCTCCATTTACGATTTTATTCGAATTCTTGATACTGACACGAATGTGCTTCTCCATTGCCTGTGGCTCCTACTAATGTCTTCAGAGTATGCCTGCTAACTGCTGTTTATAGCATGCCACTTAGACAGCAATATGTTTCATTTAACGTATCCCCGCCTGAATGCATGTACGCATATATACCCTCATTGTGCATTGATCTGTAATTATTATGGACGTGAGACCTCTTGTTATGCAAAATTTGATTACAATGTCAATTGCATACTGTCGTGATCGTGAATGCGTGTATGTTAACATGTACCGGTGATGTTACAAATGACTGGTTTTATCTAGTCGTGTACGCTGATATATTATATTTATATATATTTAGAACACGTGTGTAACAAAATTTATATCATACAAATTGGATCCCACTGTTTGTTAAATTTTTCTTCCCAATAATCAGGTTCAATCATATTATTAAACACTTTACCAAATATCCAAGTAAATTGCCCCGGAGAGATCTGAATTTGCCATCGCCTTGCAACACAATTTTGTGCAAACCCACGGTATACCGGAAAATTCCATTTCCCAATTCTATTCAGTGGGTGAGTTTGTCACTTGCACCAAAGTATACCGCGCCTGTCCCCTACATTTCATCATAATTGCACTCAAACTTCCACTTCCTGTATAAAGTGAGGACATGTTCTTCCTTCCGGGCGCGTTATCGCCGCCCTCGGGCCGAACCTTTTTTATTCGCCTTCTTATCTGCCTTATCTCCTTATACCCTCGCCCTTGCAATCCTAACAAGTATTTTTCCACTTTTCAATTCGCGCTTGGCCTAAATAGCTTCCATCGCTGGACTTGCTGCGTTTAGGAAAAATGTTCTTGTATAAACACTATGAGAAGGTGATTCGGCCAGTTCAACATTTGACATTTAAGTGATAATGGAAGCTATAAGACATATTAATCTTTGATAATGGAAGTGCTACTCATCGAAAGGGTGGAAACAGTAGTTGGAAGTTTGTAGGAGCAATAGTTAATATTTATTTAGAGTTACACGAGGGTGAAAACACGATATTTTAGTTGTTGATAGTACATATAATAATTTAGATAAAATATTAAGTTCTACTAAAGATAAGGTACATTTAGAGAGTGAAGGTGTTTACAAAATTACTTGTTCTTGCGGAAAGTGTTACATAGGTCAAACTAAAAGAAAAGTAGGTACGCGTTTGAAAGAACACATACGAGCTACTAGGTTGCAACAGATAGATAAATCTTCCGTAGCTAAACACATGATTGATTTTGATAAAACAAAAATTTTACATAGAGAAAAAATATTATCACAAACATCTAATAAAAGAAGCTATATAAATTTGTAGGAATACTAATAATTTTAATAGGGATTGTGGAAATTATGAGTTAGGTGACATTTGGAAGGCTATTTTGTAGTTATCTTTTATCAAGTAATTCGTGTATATCTAGTAGGTAGGTAGTTCCTTTTTCATCGTTAGGTTCCTTTTTATCAGGTTGGCACGTGATTTGTTTATTTACTTTCAAAATTTTGTTTGAACTTGTGTCAGGCAAATTTTGAGGTTCTTCGTCTTTGACAAAGATTACAGGTGTAATCGAAACGTCAGACTATTAATTTTTTGACAGTATTATCTTTATTTAGAGTTGTTTCAGCTATACAGTAATTCTTGAAAATGCCATTTTTATGTAAAATGGGAATTAAAAAACAAAAGCATGGCAAAAGCCCCATCTGCTTTATAAAGGCTTTATTTATTTAATAAATGCGCACATAACATCTAAAGCAGCTTGGTCATGTTGCATTACCCATATTTTTCTAACCAAATTTAATCTGCATGTTATGTGTTTGTTTAGCATCATTTTAACTCACCCCTAGCTACCCTCTTCGCTTATGCTTTGACAATTTGAGTAACCTTATCAGACGGCTCGCCGTGGGGTGTGTACAAACCACAAACCGTAACTCTCCAAGGATTACTTAGATTCCATACTCAGTGTCAGAATTCAATCAGAGTGGCCGTACATCCCCCAGCTCACTGCTACCCCCAAATGTCTCTAGGGCCCTGGCCATGTCCTACTCGTAAACTGGGGACCACCTGCCGGATGGATACGTCTACCTCGAAAGCAGAAGGGATTCGGTACTCATGAGACAACTATGACGGACATGAGGGCTTTGCTGCAGTACCTTGTTGGAAGACCAGGAAAATCTATAGCAAACATAAATCCTGGAAATATTAAACAATGGTGATTTATGTTTAATGAAACTATGTTAGCTTCAGAAATAAATAACTGGCTCTAAAAAAACGACAAAGAGAGTTAGTTTACTACACGATACAAAACGTTTTGTGGAACGTTTCATGAAGAAGAATAAAGGAGATCCTAATAGATATAATATCTAAATATATTTTGACATCTGTAACAAGACTTAATAGACCTCACTTAAAATTGGAAATAATAATTATTATCACCAGTAGCACAAAACTCCTCTCTTTTGCTGCCAATCAATGAAATCAAATGTCTTTTATAAATCATACCATTTCAACGAATTTAAATAATCAAAGAATGGATTAACTTCACTAATCAATAAATATTTAATTCAAAGTTATTTTCATTTTACAATTAATAATAAAAAAAAAGATATTTTGCCTGTGGGTTCCCTAAACTTCTTATTTTTAGCTGAAGAGGTCGTTAAAGCATTTGATAATAATTTTTTAGTTCAAATCTAAATATATTTCTCTATTTTCCAAAAGCATTGTTTATTTTTCAGTTCTGATAATAATACAGTCAGTAGCAACTGCATTATTTTAGTTAGAAGGTTCTTCAGGAATATTTTGTAAAATGTTTGAATAGTATACATATCCTTGTTCTCAATTTAATCGTCCTGTGAGAAGGTGACTAGTTGATCTACGGTCTTTCAAAATATTGACGAATTAAAAGAAGCAGATAAATAAATCCTATGTTGCTTGTTTGAATAGGAGTCAATTTCACGATAAGATTTTTGGACATTTGAAGTATTTCAATTAATTGCATTATTTCTTTTAGTTACTAAAGAACTTACTGTTTTGAGGCCTAAGAATTCAATATCCTGTATCCTATGGCCTGGTACAATTTATATTCAGATGAAAGCTAAAATAAATATTTACTGCACAATGTCAGAACTAATTGCAGTCTCCGAACTACAGCATATAAGAATCAACACCATTGTAGATAATGTTAAATTGAAATGGAGAAAGCAGCTGGAAAATATTGAAACAAGAGGATTACTTTGATAAAGAGTTACGTAGACCGAACTGCGGGAAGCGGACTAAACTGTAGAATCACGGTTGTGTACTTATATGCGTATATTAATACGGTAGCAGATTTCAGGACACTCTGGAAGTAGGAAGTAGATCTTTGGCGGAAGCTGAATCCGTATCCAAATAAACTAGTCAAACTAGAAGCAATGGGATTTTAACTCAGCTGATTTTGCAAGCCCGTTGTTCCCATAGTAGAGGTATATGATATATTCGAAACAATTGTTAAGTCACATTTAAGTAGGTAATGTTTTGGAGATTATAGAACTGGATACAAACGCATGAATTAATTTTGCACTACCTTTGATTCTTTCAGTCAGCATAGGAGTATCGGCTTCAGTAAATTATGGTAGGAAATAATTACAGCACATTGGTATGTTAACGAGAAACCGATGTGTTAAAGGGGTCACTGAATTGATATAATTAGAAACGACAAAATCAAGGAAGAACTGGAAATAGAATCGATTAAATAAACTTTGGAAGATAATAAACTAAAAGAAAGAAAAGAAGAGGAAGACCGCAGAAGACATAGAACATGACAGTGGCCGAGGTATTTGAAGAAGAGAATCTTTATCTGCACGAAGGATAGCAAAGGACAGGCCTAAGTAGAAGAAAATAGTAAACGAAAAAACAGTACAAGGTGTACACGAACCGAAAACAGAGCACACGTACCTAAGACAAAGTTACATTGTTTCTAGTTATTTTTACAATGAATAAATGTTGGTGATGATATAATTCATCCGAGGTAAAACTGACATTAGCCCGTATGTGAATTGAAGACCCAATAGCTCCCCAGAATTCATTTCAGGCGCCAACTTTGGAGGCCAATACACACCAATAAAACGTATCGGTATCGCCGAAACACTTCGAGATACCCGAAAAGGACCGTAAACGCCATCATTACAGAAACTTTAATCATTACGTCGCAGAAAATAACGTTGAAAAACGGAATTCTGAAATTGTTGTTTGCGGTCGTTTTTATGGGACGAATAAAAAGGAAGCAGCCGGGCATCCGAAACGCACGATACGGACAACCGGTCACGACGCAGCTTCTGCACGGCATATCACAATAATCTGCGTCTTTGTTACGTCCCAGCCGTTTCACCCTCATAGCGACACAATCCTTCCCAAATCCCTAGCGAGACGATTCGTCGTCCTGCCACAACCGCAGCGACATCTGTACTTACATATGTTACAGCTGAACCAACGCCTTCTTACGATGTTCCCCGTCCCGTGATGTATGCAGATGCCACGGTTGTTTCAGCTTTCAGCATAAATATATGAAAATCATTATACATTACGCAGTATTGTTAATATCGTTGAAAGCGTTGAGAGAGAAAAAATCATACATGTATCTATTATTGAAAACCGTAGAAAAACTCCAATCAAATCTCGATTGTCTTAAGCAATCTTCAACACCTTCATCAACACGATGGATAGGCGCAAAACCACCAGGCCATGCTGTACAAGGGCATCTATTAACCAAGTGTTCAATTGTTTGTAGACGGTCTCCACATTCACAAGAAGGGTTGATAGATGGATCCCACTTATTAAGAAAAAAGTTGCACTTCCCATGACCAGTGCGAAAGCGATTCAGAATCACAGTAACCATCATAATTTATGGGGCTACAGTGATAACGACATGAGCGGGCATGCTCTGGTAAACACCTCCTGTTTGGTTTCATAATAATCATAAGTATCAAGTAAATTAACATTATTGTTACTTATTAAATATAACTTTGTATATTCTGCATCTCACTCCCCAACTAGACAACTTTTATACCGGATGTACCGTAATTAACATGAAGACGTTGACAAGATTTTATGTCTTCAACATCCATATAAACGCTGGAGTTGCTCCTTACAGTTAAATTCTGATTCTTTTTAAAGCGCTGCCTCTGAATTTTCTTATACTGGCATAATTGCTGCCAACGCGCTTATTTCCTGCGCGTAACGACCTGATGAAAGGATACTCCCTAAACAACATATTAGCATGTATAGAATCGCAAATGAGCAAAAATGGTTTAACGCGCTTTTTCAGGGGGCTTTTCATTTATGCAAACTCGGTTTGATACAGTTTTTTTTACATAACTAGCACGAGGAAAATTACACGCCACGTCAATTATTTCACCGGCAAGTACAGTAATAAGTCGAGGGTGATTTATTTTTCCTAACGCAGAAACATCTAATTAACGCATTTCTCTTTGCTCACTTCATACGCCAACAACTGTAGTTGGCGACCGGCTACAAATTTTGTGTTCGCCCCTAACAGTTATGTCACTGTCACATAATTTTTCAATCTCTCGGAAGTAAATTGCCTGAAGGAATAATTGATACTTGAGCTATGAATAATGTTCACAAAGGTTCGTCGAATTAGTTGTCTCAACGAGTAAAATTACAGCTATGTATTTAGTAAGTCATGGACATGTATTATTTCTCTAGTGACCCTAGATACGTCTCTAACGTACAAAAACATTTTGTATTCCGCTGAATCGGAGACGAAAAAATTTTAAGGTCAAAAAAGAACAAAGGGGTGTTTGGATGTTTTGAGATTTTCGACAAAAAATAGATTTAGCTCAAAATCGACGTACAGATGTATTTTGAACTGCAGAATTCAAAAATGTGCTCTAAAACGAGCTAGGACTGCGGGCGGCCTAAATAAGGTCACTTTCCGAGTGAACCGTTGTAGCTAGCAACCAACTGAGGCCATTCAGAAATTCAGGCGGCCCAAATCAGTAGGTATACTTGTATTCAGCTGAATCGAAGACGAAAAAATTTTAAGGTCAAAAAAGAACAAAGGGGTTAGCCTTGGATGTTTTGTGATTTTTGACAAAAAAATAGATTTAGCTCAAAATCGACGTACAGATGTATTTAGAGCTGCAGATTTCAAAAATGTGTTCTAAAATGAGATAGGACTGCGGGCGGCCTAAATAAGGACACTTTCCGAGCGAACCGTTGTCGGTAGCGACCAACTGAGGCCATTCAGAAACTCAGGAGGCCCAAATCAGTAGGTATACTTGTATTCAGCTGAATCGGAGACGAAAAAATTTTATGATCAAAAAAGAACAAAGGGGTTAGCCTTGGATGTTTTGTGATTTTTGACAAAAAATAGATTTAGCTCAAAATCGACGTACAGATGTATTTAGAGCTGCAGATTTCAAAAATGTGTTCTAAAATGAGATAGGACTGCGGGCGGCCTAAATAAGGACACTTTCCGAGCGAACCATTGTCGCTAGCGACCAATTGAGGCAATTCCGAAATTCAGGAGACCCAAATCAGTAGGTATACTTGTATTCAGCTGAATCGGAGACGAAAAAATTTTATGGTCAAAAAAGAACAAAGGGGTTAGCCTTGGATGTTTTGTGATTTTTGACAAAAAATAGATTTAGCTCAAAATCGACGTACAGATGTATTTAGAGCTGCAGATTTCAAAAATGTGTTCTAAAATGAGATAGGACTGCGGGCGGCCTAAATAAGGACACTTTCCGAGCGAAGCGTTGTCGCTAGCGACCAACTGAGGCCATTCCGAAATTCAGGAGGTCCAAATGAGTAAATATACTTGTATTCAGCTGAATCGGAGACGAAAAAATTTTATGGTCAAAAAAGAACAAAGGGATGTTTTGTGATTTTCGACAAAAAATAGACGTTGGGGTGCAAGTGCATCTGTACTCCGTACTTCTGCAACCGTCTTGCTTTATAGCGAGTACTGCTGTTCTGTCTAGAAAAATGGTGGTTTTTATGCTATCCATCGTGTTGATGAAGATATTGAAGATTATCTTAAGGCAATCGAGATCTGATTGGAGTTTTTCTACGAGATCTCTTGTCGTTGAATGAAAAGATTTTTTTCTTTCAACGCTTTTATAAAAGTCGACCGTAGTGGCATGAAATTAACAATACTGTGTAATGTATTATTAATTTTCGTAAGAACATATAATATAGCTTAAGTACCGTGCATAGAATGCTTTGTACAGGTATAATGTTATTCCTCTCCATGAAAGCTAAGCCTCATGAACAGCCGGATAAAACAAAATCACGTTAGGAGTTTGCGGGAGCGATTTATTCGTCGGTCTTTAACTAAATCCGGGGAAGAAAGCAAAATGTGCTGAATTATACTCCGTAAAAAGCTTACTCCACCCGTGGCAGCGATGGTTCGGCGTGGTACCATTCCGTCGATGTGTTTCTAATAGCTGCAATAAATCACAGGCACAATATACGTACAGGTGACCGCAAGGACTGCGGTCTTGAGTCGCAGAGGGATGGATCGATAACTACACTCCAGGATGCTTACGATTCCACAGTCACCATATACCCTGCCTTGGACGAACCAATAAACAATGATCAGACCCCCGTCATCGCTTTATTGTTTGACGGGTATTAATATGTCTGCAGTCTTAATGAGGTCTTAGCTGTCCTTGTTCCAAGTTTTTGAGGTCCTGCAATAGTTAATAACTAGATATTGGATGAACGGTGACGTGCGGCATTAGTGGGGATTGTGTCTTGCAGGAAAAGATTGATTGTATTAGTATAGTACGTATGTGATGAAATACTGGGATTGTTTGTTAGGGGAGGGATGTCAAACTTCCATAACAGTTGTAGAGTCTCAATACGCTATAATCTGTTAAAAGTTAGCAATGTCGAAATATTTTAGAAAATTTGCCGCCTGTTTGCGAGAAGTTGTTAAACAAGAAGTGCCCCATCTTAATTAATAATGACTACTTCCTCATAAAGAACTCAAAATCTGAACTCTAGTTGTTATCACGCGTCGAAAAGACGTTCTTTGTATCAATTACTATAAATATTCAGAGGGTGCGCTTATACCCTTATTTTCCCAACCTTTATCAGCATCGTGCTAACAAACGACAAGGTCTACAACCGTCAATAAATAAGTTATACACATAACATCAAAGCAAAACTGTTAATATCACTCGCAGACAGAGGAGGGAGGCGTGATATTCCGTACCGAAATGATCTTGTAACAACGGGCCACCCTTCTAGAATTACACAAGAAAACGGGGCGTTCACATCCAAACTTTGGGTGGATATTAATTCCAAACCCGCATGTGTTCACATCATCCTTGACCTTTGGCCAAGAAGGGAAACTTCAAGTTAACGTCTTTCGAGTCGCCAGTAGCAGTACAAAACAATAAATATTTATACAATTTATTTAGCGTATTAGAGTATCTTTCACGCTTAGTATAGTTTGCAAGGAATTAAAGCCTCTAGATATGTCTATCTAGGGACTTTAGGAGGATATAGTGTTCCTGTACATACAGGAACAATAGAAGAAATTAACGGAATGTACCAAATTGCATACAATTTTAAAGGTTTTCGCCTAATCAAATCGGACCCTTAATGCCCTTTCAGATTAATGTGTTGAGCTAATCGAATTACACCTTGAATCCATCGTTTGTCTAAATGCGAGTCAAATTTAGCTAGGAATCGCCCAAGGAATCGCACGTAACGCAAATGCGGCATGTCACTCCCTATTTAAGGCAAAGGTGGCACTGTTTAGTGTCGGAAATGCTCTTAATAAGAGGAAATTGCATTTCAACTTGCCGCGCGACTGAAGTCATTTGCAAGTGCTGCACAATTGAGCAAATCGTTGCAGTATTACACGGGAAACTGTATGCCGCTGAATTTATTTATACATATATCGCGCGGTGGAGTTCGAGATGGAAGCGAGTCTTCTCGGATTTGCCTAAATTTAAAAGATAATTCGTATACATTTACAAAACTATAAATCACGTCCAATTTGAGACACCGTCATTTCGGCGGAAATTTACGGCCGCATTTTATTTTCGCATCGCACTCTTTTCCGCCCGTATTAATACATTTTCCTGCTACTTTTGGGTAAAAAAGGATTCACTTGCAGAAGGGAAACAAATTTTTGTTAACGTATTTTCGCCTGAACTGACATGAGAAGCACCCACCGGAAAACACTGTCCTTAGTTTAGGAAAAATATTCAGGAGACTCGAAATTAAGCCCTTGCAGTAATGTGAATGTAGGAGAAATGATCTGAACGAAATAATTGGAATAACTCCAACATCCCTGTAAAAAATAAGGTACTGATTTGAAGATAACTATGTAACTTCATTTGCACTGACTGTAATATTATAGCTAGCTCATTTATCGTTTAAATCATTTGATAAAAAAGATCCTTATTTTCGTTATACATCCTAGATGTCAGTCACAATAAATGGCAATGCTACTTCTTATTTAAGGGCACCACATTGTATTAGGCTTTAATGCTTGAAAGTGTCTAAAGTGGCTGTAATATTATTCTTATTTTCAGCAGCACTCGATATAACTGACTTCTTGGCTATAGTTTATAAGTAAAAATACTTTAGACATGCATCTGGCTGCAAGCGAGGGTTCAGTCAGAAGGTATATTTATAATGTAACTGAGGGAGCTTAGCTTTTAGCGTATATTTTGAACATCTATTGACCCTACGGGATCCTTAATTAATCTTCTTTTGTAGATTTATACCATTAATACCCAACTCTAAGACGAATACTAAATATAGCCGATTTGATGAAATGAGTGAATGCTAATGAAGGCGCGTCGAAATCAGAAAGACAAATGCATACGCTTTATCTCATTGGGAGATTATGCCTTTTGGAGGGTCACTGGAGCTGGCGTGCCTAAAAATCGTCACGCAATATGGTAATAACCTACCCTGGCATGAATAACGTCAAAACCGAAACTTGGGGTTCCCGTTTACTTATCTGCCATTTATAATAGAAATGGCACTGTTCTGATTAATATTAATATTACCAACAGCATTCTTTATTTCAAGTAATTCAAAGGTGTGTACATAAAATTTCTGCTTTTCCAGCTTCAAAATATAAACAACATAATTTTATAGATGCAAGTGTGCATCAAAGACGTATTCAGAAAGGAAATTTTGTCGAGAGAATTTCGTCTGCTATAGAAACTGAGCGTGAAGCCCAAACCAACGCAAACGTTCAATTTGATTCACCCTCTGCATGTGCAGTAATATTACTGTGGCTTCTTTCACACTTATTTAAAGGCTTTAGTAATACCCATATGAATTCGGAATTCTTTCGTGAATATCGGAGTACTCTTCTAAGCTATTTGCTGTTTTTTCTTTAGCAAACTAGTGAGTATCCTTATTCAGCGAAAGGGTATAATTTGGTAAAATTTATTTTAAACATTCTAACAGATTGCATTGAAAAAATATACTATCCGAAGGAAGTTAGAGCCCTTTGGTATCCATTAATCTGCTTCAAATTTCTAGCTAATAAACATAAAATTGCAAACGTAGTACCTAAACAAATAGAAGTATATTCTACGAAGTTAAAATGTTAGTAAGTATTTGTAAGAGATTTCCCTGCAAATATTTTATATGAAGCTTCTCAAAACAACCCTGTTTTCTAACAAATAAACCGGTACCTACTTATCGCGTAGGTACAAAAACCACACACTTTTTTTAGCCCCATTATTTAACCCGCCCACTCAGTGCAGTTGTTGTTCATAACCGACTAATTTTTTGCTAGCAAAAACGCTGCATTCCAGAATCGCTTGCTTTTTTAGTTGCTACTGGATTTAGTCGAGTTCGAACACTAGTAAGACGCAGTACTCGTTTAGGCATTAATGACAAAGTGATCGTTTTAAGTGAAGTGCCAAAAAGATGTAAGGATTGAAGTCTGAATTTGATTATTGCGTTATACTATAAGGTAAGTTCTGTTCTCGTTTAAGAAGATACCTACTTAACGAAATTGTGTTTTTGTGACAACTCCATTAACACAATAAAATGTATTTTCATCTCGTTTTACGTTTTCTAAAGTCAACTGATAAGCTGATTATATCTTTGTTGTGAATAGAAGACGAATTCATTATCATATCTCATAATTATTCAAAGTACAGAGCTGCAAGAAACACTGCTACTTTAATAGGACTGAACTGTGTTTTTAAGGGTATTACGAATAATACTGCACGAATGATTCCCGAAAACCGTATCTCGGGATTTCTGATAATTACCACAATTATTTTAACGAGCATGCTAGATGATACATGGTGCAAAATTACATTCAGATACGGTGAATATTCAGTTCCACCAGTAGCGATTTTTAATTTATTCTTTTAAATGTGTCTACATTTGCATTTAGTAGTGTTGGTGCTGATAACACGCATAATAATTTTAGTAAAGCTTTGCGCTCTTTTTGCTTGATGAGTCAGAAAGCTCACATATCGTTTAGAACATAACAAGTACTAAGATTTGTTACAATCTAATGGCACATTATTTTTCATTGGAAGGCAACCTTCTGCACTTAATGAAGAACTAAAGCCACATAAGTTTTATATTATACATTTTACAAACAGATAAGTGGAGTAGGTATGAGATCCCCCAATCTCAAGTCGCATAACGCAGCTCATAATGAAAGATTTTGAAACAACAGTAACAAAGAAATTAAATTATATAAAGCTACATACAAGATATGTAGATGATCTGTTTTTACTAATAGCAGAATTAAATTTTAATTACATTTTTCTCCAAATTATTATTTTACTTATTAAGCATATTTACTTAAATGAACTATTTATTATTTTGATTGTATACATTTACTAGTATAGCCTAAGAAGTAAAATGACTTAAAAAAGGAGAAATGGGTGTCTTGAGTTTTCTTCCTAATGCCAAACATCCTTGCTACAAATTAATGAACGAAAGTAATTGTAGCTTGAAATATTCATCCTTTTTGTGCGGTAGGCTAAACGCTTACCTGTTGTCCTCGTATACAAGGATGTACTAAAGTTATCGTGGTAATTATTACGCTGCCAAAGGCGCAAGCCGTGAAACTCATTCCCCGGACTTCTCATTATTACACCACAGACAGCAAGAACATGCATCGGCATTCGACCCTCATTCTACTGTATTTCCCCAATCCGCTTTGGTTAATCCTGTCGGACTTTGCAGGAAGTAACCACAGAGGCCTCATCAGTCACAGTCAGTGCAAGCAAATTATTGTGGCGGTCCCTTCCTGCCTACTAGATTTACACCTGACCTTTTCTATCACACGAAAAATTCCTGCTGAACGTAAAGCTTTCCAGTGGATGTGTTCATTTGTCTTTTGTTCTACAGTCCATATATTTTAAGGGAAGACACGTTAAAGCTCTCACCGGAATTCCTAGATTTGCGCCACTGTTGTGCGTACACAGAATTACTAAGCCGGGCGCTAACTATATCTCGGACTCGGGAAATCATTAGTAACCTGAGTCGCTGACAACTTTACGTCGTTAGGCAATATGCTACTGTTCTAATTAGGTATTGGTGCATAATGGGGTGTGCCAACCTTTGTCATACACAAATAAACGCTAACGTTATCTCGATTGTTTTTTTATTTTTCAGAATAAATGTATATACAAAATTTATTCTTAAGTTACCCTTAGTAATATAGTATACAGCAATCTATAATGCATTTGCAAGATATAATATAAACTTATTCTTTTATTGCAAACTACACTTAGCTATAGATTCTTAAAGTCGGAGATTTTTTCAGCTATTAAACGATATAATACTTAATATATTGAAAATCAAAGAGTTATGGATATTATTTTTCAATTTTTGGTTTTCAATTAACATCAAAAGTCTCTTATATCTGATAGAAATAAGTACTAAGCGCATTTAACTTTCTAATCAAGAAGAAATAGTAAATTTATCTCATTTTGAAGTATTATAGTTTATATAAGTGTAATAAGTATAAGTCTTAATTTTATAAGGTGCCCAGTTGTGAGGCAAACCATTGCCTCCTCATGGGACCAGATGCTACAAAGAGAAAGTCAATATATCTACGTTCAATTAAATGTACAATTATTGTAACTTTGTGCCTTAAACTCTTGCCATTATTATCTTTGACACCTGAACGTTAAACTGTTTAAATAGCGATATAGGTTCAAAATTTACTTTTGGTATTAGTGTTATTTTATCAGGATATTTGTAGGATCTGATTATTTCTAACGTATTTAATAATTGATCCGTTGTACAGAGTCAGTCGTGTTTTATTATTTGTCAGTGTAGTACATCTTTTTACTGCCCCTATCATCGATGACATATTTGACATTTTCCTACCAAGAAAAATGTACTAAATAGAAATCGATTGGAAAATAATCAAAAAGCTGGTTCAAGGTTATAAAAATCCCGTTCTGCCAGTCACGTATGTAAAGCCTTCCCTATAGAATCTAAAAACAGTCAAAATGGTGGAGGTGCCAGAATTTGGTAGAGTATTAGACACAATAAGTGTCAATCTTTCTAACGCATTTCAGTTCCAACAACAGCTATATATTTAGTGTGCAATTGCGACAGAAATAAGTCGAAGCAGTTATTTTCCCGCACGTTTGAACGGAATGCAAATCACGAACAGCATACAGTTCTTTAGAAAGCGCGCAGTTGATAAAAGTTTTACGGGTAGCAGCTCAGACATATGTTCCACAAAGGATAAGTTTCGTATTGCCCACTGAAATGTTTCAATCGTATTGCTTTTCTAGGTTATTAAATTTGTAACAGCGAAAGACATCTGCAGCACACATAAGCTTTTAGCGCGAATGGCGCTCTCGGGATTGCATCAAACATGGCTTCTTATAAATTGCACAAAACAAATGCAATTTGAAAGCATCTGTAACAATGGAACGTACATCTTTGAGCATTCTCTATTATTTCTGCTTTATCTAGGGCGTAGTTTTGTACGTCTCCCGGGACGTAGGTTATGCGGCCTAATTCGTGTTCTTGATAGGCTACATGAGAGTACAAAAGTAGCTCTTTATTTCTTGTTGCTATCACTTTTCTATTATTTACTTAAATCTGCCTCTGTTTTAATCGAAAATTTCTTTGTTTTTCTTAAAACAACTCCACTGCTTTAAAGAAATGATTTGTTAACGCGTTAAGTTATATATTTATTCATTCCGGCCTAGATGTTTCGAATCTGGCACTGTATAGCAAGTAAAACTATATTTTCCTGAATAGCAAAAAAGGTAAAAGAGCGATGTCACTTTGAAACGACCATTGAAGATGGTTAATGCCATCTTTCATGTATTATTTCGTATCGGCGTATACCATTAAGTGGACACACTACCTTCAGGGTTCTTTCGTGTTAAATGAGAGGAAATTCAATACTTCAATCACTAATTTCGACTAATTAGAGGCAATTGCGATAAAATAGGGGCGACACTTTGCCTCATGCCAGTGAGTTACATACTCTGTCAGATTATACCGAAGCATCAATTACTTGAATGACTTCAAAGGGCAATAATTATTACAACCGAGTGCGTTTTGGACTGCCGCGATTTCGTGAAAGGTACAAAATTGCCCAGGAATCCTGCAGCGACGTAACGGCCCTTTTTCAGCCATTTACCCTATTAGAGAAAACGGCTCCTGGATGATTGCCTTGTAACATATAACCCAACAATTGGACTCAATGTGTTAAATGTTCTGTGCACCCCAATACTTTTATATAAATAGATTTAGCCGGCTCTTTCTGGCAAATCGTTTGAAATAATGTACGGTATTGATCTTTGTCGCTGGCCAACTTTTCTTCGCGAAGCACTTATGCGAATGTTAAAACTTCAGCACTGGCTGTTTCACCTTGGGTTATGAGTTTTCAGGCTTTTGAGTAAACATGTTGTAATGTAATTATAGACGCCGTAACAAACTTAGGTCGTAGACGCCTGGCTCGGTAATGGGGCTTAGCTTTTTATTTTGTAAGCATTTCCTCACCTGATTGATGTCCACTGTAATCCTCTTTGTTTATTTATTTATTTATTTTTATTTATTTATTACATTGACTTTCCAACAGATTCAGAGAATCCAAAAGCAGGAGAGCACTAGGTAGCGTATTTAAATGAAGTAATTAGGGTTGAGAGGAGTTGTGATTGAATAAGTTACATCTGAAATGTTATTTTTAACAGTTTAGCAATTATGGTTCTTTCAAGATCTTTTTAAGAGATGTTAATGATAGTGAAAAAATATCGAGATGATTATAAGCCGAGTTATAAGTGTAAATTACACGATATAACGGTGAATCTTGGCAGTGACTTGTCTTACAAGTGTAAACATGAAAAGTATTCTTAGTCCTAAGAGGGTATATAGGAGTATTAATATTTACGTGGCTAATTAAAGACGTTGACAACAATGAGTTAACTACCTTGTACAGAAAGATAATATCAAAATTCCAGATTCCAGACGACACTGGCATACTCTAGATGGCTGATGCGCACCAAGGTGTCATAGAGAATTTTAAACGATTTTATATTGGTAAATTTAGTTATGGTTCTAAAAATAAAACCTAAGTTTCTGAGCGAGCGCTGTATTATTTCTTCAACGTGCAATTCAAATCTAAGTTTGCTGTCCACAATGACGCCCAGGTCCTTTATTTTATTAATAGAGTTAAGGGTGTGGTTGTTTATTGCATATTTAGTGGGGACCGACAGCCTATTTCTCGTGAAAGTGATGTGATAGCACTCGTCTAGGTTTAGATATTTTCTGGTACAGTATAAGTTATTTAAATCAAGTTACAAAAGCAGTGCAGCATGTAAGTTAGTTATTTCTCTGTAAATTTTCATATCGTCTGCGTACAGTAGATAATTTGAGTGTTGAATAAAATTACCAATATCATTAATAAAAATAAGAAATAGCAGAGGACCTAGATGAGAGCTCTGCGGTACACCGGATGTTACAGGTACTGAAGACGATACTGAGTTTTTTATTGTTACAACTTGGCTCCTATTACATAAGTACGATTTTAGCCAACTTAGCAGATTACCATGCACACCGAAATTCTCCAATTTAATAAGAAGGGAGGCATGGTGAACTTTATCGATCGCTTTGGAAAAGTCGGTATACACGGCATCCACTTGAGCTCTTTTATCCATGCTTTCTGACAGATGTTGAACAAAAGTAACGAGATTAGTTACTGTCGACCTTCCACGGAAAAAACCATGCTGACGTTCATCTATGTGTTGTTTAATATTAAAGAATAATGCATCAGTAACACAGCTTTCAAAAATTTTACCAAAAATTGACAAGAGCGATATGGGACGATGGGGACAATGTTTGCMTGTTTCCATTTGCTTGGGAACACCCCTMCTTTCAAAGACTTATTGAATATAATACTAAGTGGTTCAGCAAGGATCTCATCGCACGTTTTGATAAATATGCCAGGAATGCCGCCCGATCCGGTGCCCTMACGTATATCTAGTTTGATAATTTTTTCTACAATTGATTCTTTTGAGATGTATTTTATTTTGATGCAATTGGAACTTCGGGTGCGTTGAATATTAGGAGGTAACGAGTCAGAAATGAATACTGAGGAAAAGAAATCAGAGAATAGATTACATGCAGCTACGTTATCACTGGCAAAACGATCATTGTAAGACACCACAGATGGAGGGTTATTTACTTTGCAAGACTTTTGTTGTCTTATATAAGACCAGAAACTTTTAACGTTTGAGTGAATATTTTTCTCAATGTTGGCAACATATCTTTTATAGTCACTTTGTATACTCTGTTTAACTCGCTTACGTTACATTAGACAGAGGTGTAAGTACTTGTGATTAAAGAACTAGAGGATTTCAATAAGTACAAGCAGCACTATGGAAGGTGTTTCACTGAGCGTGACGTCCAAAATGTGGTTTAAAGCGTGCGCACATCGCAATTCTGGAGCGACGCTTTTCAACGACATCCAAGAACGAAGAGCAGATAAAAATTACAATATTCTAGACCAGTTTGCGCTATAACATCAAGGACAATCTAAATGCTAACTTGCTTCCTTCAACGACTTGTTAATACCGGCATTAAAAGTTACTGTCTGTTTCGAGGGCCCGCTCATTAAAGCAGTTACTGACGTGTACCAATTTAAATTCAGATTAAAAGTCACATTGTAACCGCAACAGGGCAGGCCTCCGCACTGTACAGAACTCGCTTGCTGGCGATGTTAAATTATAGCATTAATGTATTCGTCCCTAATAAAACCCGGCAGCAGTTGAAAATGTCAAATTGAAAAAGTTTAGTAATTATGTTAGCACTCACAAGGTGGAGACTGGTGCGTTGCACCTGGTTGCCCACAAACTTCAGTTATTATGCATTCTCATTTTAACTACTTAAGTTCAGGCAGCGCCGCGAAGGGTAAGGGCTAACTATTTCTCTGTTTATGGACGCGCATTTTGCAAGTGAAGAGACAAATTCMCATTAGCTGCAGGCATCTGAAATGGAAAAGTGTGTAGAGGTGGATTTGTAGATGCTTACATTAGATTTTTTAACGAAATACCCACAGGATTATTAATTTGTCGCGCAAAGTTGGATCCAATCTGTAGATTTGCTCCCCCCCAGATATAAAAGGTTTCTCGCCCTACCTTATAAAAAGCGTGCCATTCGAAAATGCGATTATAAGCGACCGAAATCTTGTAAAAGAAGGCGTTGTGTAAACCGAGATATTCCAGGCGGTGTTTACCCTTTATATGGTGGAGTGAGTTTGCGGAAAGATTTTGGCCAAAGCTGAAATTTTAAAGCTTATCGTCGGCATTCGGAAGGCCATCAAAAGAACAAACACCATATTGATATTTTATCACAAAGTTCCGACGCGTCTAGTGCACGCTTGGAGCAATCTATCACGTGCTCCCCAGAGGCCTCTGGGGGCTCATGTCTTTTCCATTCAAACCCTTGCGCGCATCGTAGCGTCTACATCTATTACTAGGTGTTACGGCGAGTACACTGGGTTTGCCTGGTACATTGCGTTTGGAAGAAGAGAAGCAATAAATTTTAGTTGATTTTTGCAAAATGCTTTTGAGAAGTTTTCCATATGTTTCCTACCAGGAAAGCTAGTGTTATTTATAAATCAGCCATAAACATTTAAAGGGTTCCCTTTTGTGCATATTTTAGTCCATTTTATAATAAAATAATATATGATCTTTTTTGTCAGGATTATATCGTGACTTTTTATTAGATGATAGTGTTTCTGTTTTATTAATCTTTTGCTGGTGTTAGATCCCCCAACTGTATAGGCATTATTTAAAATAAGCTAAAGCACACCTTTAGTTATGTCACTCTTAAGCCAGAGATGTAGAGTATCATTATATGAATAATTTGTAGTTGAAAACAATATATTCTTCAATAAAATCTTCTGATATGGGTAAAATTTCACTGAAGACACTCTGGAAGATAGACCAAGTTGTCTTTTAACACGGTAACGTTAGTGTTATATTCATAATACTAAGCATCAGCAAAATTTCAATTACATCGGAATTTAAACTTCTGATGTTCATTCATAGAAAGCAATAGGCGCAAATATATGTTTACTGTGTAAACAGTACGCTGTATACTGAACACTAACCAATCTCGTATTACCACCTCAGGGGCTCACGATTTATATATGAGCAAAGCGCAAGCATATTCAATTTCATGCAGATGGCCGAACTGGTAATTATGTGTACGGATAGTTAAGTTGGTTGGACACCAACAAATGTTGAGGCATACCCCAAGATAACATAAACTCAAATAAAGGCACATCAGGTTTTGCTGCCTAGTACATCAAAAATAATCATTGCTTCGATCAAAAGAAAATCGGAGTCTTCCATTTTGAAAGGAAAGATAACAATTAAATCTTTTGAAAATCACACCAGAAAGAAACACTTGGCAAATACGCCAGAACAAATCTTTTTCCTTATATATTACATCAAATAACGATAAGCTTCTTTTCTGGGTTAATTATTTATTAATAAAGGGTACAGTCGTGTGGCTCCGCCTAGTTTATTTGAGTAATCTTATATCTTTATTACCGCAGTTAAACCGGGAGAAAAATGTTAGCAACTAACTGGAACATAAATTCAGAAAGATGCACAATAACAGATAAAAATGATTTACCCGCACAAATTACCTCGCTGAAAACTTCCCCTGGAGTGATATTAATTAAGCAATAAGGACTGAAGCTGTTCCTTAAAAATGTACAAGGGTGCTATTCGAAAGTTACTAAAGTATTCACGGAGCCGCAGGGAGATAAATAACGCACTACGCGATCGAACAGTCCAGTAAAAAAGAATCCGCGGCCCCTTATAGATAGATTATGGTTTTAGTGATTGTTAGCTTTCCTTGAACTATTTATTCGTGCACATAATAATTTAGGTTTATAATCGAAAATCAATCCCAATCAGGCATGTTCTTTTTCCTCGGTTTACAAAGTACGAGTATAGACACTTAATTTTTTTCTGTAGATGGTTAGTGGCTTATTTTTGAAACTCTATGGCAAATAGTTAAAAATTGTATACAGACATATATTGTACCAGTATTGATATTGAACAATCTTAGAGACAAAGTGTCTAAGGTGCTTAATATGATTTCTTGTTGATATTTTCTATAGTTATAGCCATGTACTCATTTTTACTCAGTCAATGCTTCAAAAAACAGTATAGATGGTGAGACTTCTGCTTCTAGACAAGATTCGATTTCATTAATTTTGTTTGTGATAGATTGTACGTTGAGAGAGACAATATTTTAAGTCTAAAACAAAGAACACAGTGATACCCTTCTCTAGAAGTATGCAATGCAAAGCAAAATGATTGTTTAGAATCATACACGATTTTTTATGAACTCCCTGCGACGAGCGAACTGTAAAATGCCGCATTGGACAGCTCCGGGCTTTTGCGCTGCCAGTATCATTCGTCACATCTGTGATTGTGAAAAATACATAAGCAATTCTCTTTTATAGAGCATCAACAGCGCGCGGTGTTTAAATGTGGGTAACGGTATACATGTAAATGTGTTAACATACATCAAAGCAACCATAACACATGTGCATGAATATTTTATTAATATTCTACGGATATGATGACAAATACGCCTGTAAAACTACTCAGGATGGCTTCGAGCGGAATATGGAGCTGAACGTATCGAACAGAATGCATGCATTACATTTCAATTCGAGGATAAGTGAAATGTAGCATTTCCATTCGCTCCGTAAGTAATATAAAAGGAGTGTTTTATTACCGGATATATCCGTGGAAAAGAAAGCATTCGTTCTATTTGGAGGTGTTTACATTTACGAGGTTCTTCTTTCAAAAAGATCAAGCAGAACCTGTATCGAACACGTATACGTCTTTAACCTACTGTTTTGAAGTATTTGCACGAAAATAACTGTGGCCTTACTCGTAAAAATAGGTTTATACTATTGTATGTTGAGTATTGGTTCCTGTTCCACCCAAGCTACTACTTTCTAGAACTTTTCTTACTAGCTACTTACTCTGGTGATTGCTAATCAAGGTAGCTACTATCAATTTGCACCATTGAACTTTACTTTAAAGAAGAGGCTGAAGAATTCAGAATATACCCAAAGAAAACAGTTCACCCTGTAGTTATCTTTACTATATTCTGTTGGAAAAAAAACGTGAAGTCGCTGATTTGCGTAAATTTTGACTTTTAAAGTACAACGTGAAATTAGTCTGTTTAAAGTCAATATAGATTTTTATCAGTGAGGCTATGGAATCTGAAGGTAAAACACAACGATATCATAGATGTAACATATACCGTTTGGAGAAGGTTGATTAATTAAGTAGAATGCAAGGATATCGATTAAAATACATTAAATTTTCAAACAAAACATACAAACACAATTATCTTTTATTGTATTATTATGATAATTATTATGTTGTAACCATTATCAAAGCCACATGACCAAAGCAGTTATGGAAAGCATGCACAATCTCCGAAGGAGAAAAATTGCCACATTTGGCAGAAAAGACAGACATCTTTTGACAATCATCGTGTGTTGCTTCAAAATTATAGGGCAAGATTAACACCAACAATAATTATGGCTCTTTCAGATTCTCGGAGCAATCGTTTTTCCAAAATTTACTTTTTTAATACTGATTTTTCCAGTAAAGCGTTATCCAATAAACTAGTACGGCCTTAAACGTTTTCCCATATCATCATTTATACATTTAGCGGATTATGGGGAGGTGGAAGGCCAAAACCGCGACACAGCGGAATGTGCAAGGGGTACGTCCGAGCTGGTCAACTGAGGGATGTTAACATCCCGAGACAGGAAGTGCCTGGTGGGCAGCAGTTTACTGGGACGTGTACATGCATGTTTAATGCGATGTATCACGTCTTCGCTGTTGCAGTATTTTTGGCCCTTAGCCTTGAATTTCGGCATGCGATACAAAATAAAATCAGTATTCTACGCACGTTAGCCGCTGTGTGCGGAGAGAGGGATGGAAAGATACCTATTATACGAGATTTATTGGTGTTCTTCGCGAGTCAATCGAAGTTCGACCTCCATAGGTGTGACCAGCGCTTCTCCGGAAGTTGGGAAATTGAAGCCTTGCTCCAGTCGGATTTCAGTTTCGTTCTAGTTTAAAATTATTGATACACTTTGTGTATAATGAGGGGAACAGTATTGTAAAACAGGACAAAATCAATATAGACAAAAGAATAGCAAAAAATATTTAAGGAACTTTTCAAGTTATATGCGTTTTCTTTTCCATACGTTCCACTTATGATCGTAGCTTTGTATCACAAGTTGGAAAGCAACAAATAAATAGGTACATAAAATTAATTGACCTATTCACATCCATTCCAGTTGAGGAAGTCAAAAATCTTGTAATTGAACATATTAATTCAGTTAACTTAGACGAATCCCTCAGAGAAGAATTGGTCTTATTATTAAATGAATGCATTAATCAAGATTACTTTTGTTTTAATAATCAATATTACACGCAAGAAGATGGCTTACCAATGGGGTCTCCATTGTCACCACTGCTAGCTGAGATATACATGAATAATTTCGAAAAAATCATATTCAAATCAAATAGTAATCTAGTCCATTGCATTCAGTTTTGGGCACGTTATGTGGACGACATATTTTGTATTTGGACAGGTACAGACAGAAACTTGGATCAATTTTTGAATTACATAAACAGTATTCATGAAAAAATACAATTTACTATAGAAAAAGAAAACAACAACAGCATAAACTTTTTAGACCTTACCATAACAAAGAATTCAGGAAAACTAAATTTTAGCATTTATAGAAAACCAACCACTACCGATACATTAATTCATGCTGAATCAGTAAGTATAAAATTGTCACCTTTTCATAGTTTAATTCACAGACTACTATAGGTTCCACTAAGTACAGCAGATTTTGAAAAGGAATCACACATTATTAAACAACTGGCAATAAGAAATGGGTACGAACCAAAAATGATTGAAAAGATGATCAGTATTAAGCAATCAAAACTAATAATGTCACAATATTACTATTCGGAAAGCTCAAATGAAGTTAAAATATGGCAGTCAATAAATTACATAGGCAATGTTAGTGAAAAAATGTCAAGATACCTCTCCAATGACAATAGAGAGTTTATTCCCGTGAATAGAAGCAACTTAGGAGCATTGTTAGTAAACAATAAAGATAAGACGGACAACGGTAACAAAAGTGGTGTATACGAAATTAATTGTGAAGAATGTAATATTAGTTATATAGGTCGCACAGGTCGTAGTTTTAAGGAAAGAATTAAAGAACATAAAAAATCCATATTAAATAATAGGAGCTTAACTGGCTTTTCAAAACATTGTGTAACTCTCAATCATACATTTGACGAAAAAAGATTTAAAATATTACATAACGTTCAAAACGGCATCAGGTTAGGATTATTGGAACAGCTACACATAAACAGAACACTTAACAACCCCCACAAAAATATCTGTAACGATCAAGTGGAATTCCCTAGTTTGTTTATCAACGCTGCCATAAATGTCACCCGCTCGTAGGTACAGAGGCTCGTGGGATCTGCATCTAACTTTAAGCAACAGTTTCGTTTTGTAAACTCAATAAAATCTGAAACATTACCAAGTGTTATAATTATTATATTATTAATCGAAATTATTCTAAAACAGCTAGGTATACTAGTAGGTTCTTTTCATAAAATCAATTCGGTTTTGGGACAACCTAAACGTTTGCATTTTACTAGTCGGTTCTGTGAGAAGTGGGTTTTAAACCAGGCTTCGAGACTTGCTTGCAAATTTAGTGTTATGGTGCGGCGGAAGTTCATTAATTCGACTATGAGTTCGACTCGTGTGAGGAGTTTCTGTGTTGCCTCGGTAAATATATCTTTGAAAACAAACTAGTTCGTCGCGCTCCTTTATGAAGCGCCAACGAAGCCGGATTGTTATTCATGGCCTGTAGTTTGCATACTTAAATCAATTTCTGAATACTTCATTAACAATTTTACGACGCACTGGAACAACGGGTCAAACGAGTTAGAGCAAAACTATGGCGCCCCGGTGCATTTTTCCTTTATGAGACAAAGCTCTCTAAATTGCATGCCTCCCGGCAAATTTTATTAGCACAAAGTTGCGACTGGGTGTCAGCGTTGCACTTTTCGCGACCAGCGGAATCCTGCCGTGGAAGATTCTGATGTATCAGAGGGTAAGGGTTAGATTGCACGGACGAAGTATTTGTTTATTATTGATTCTTAAATGCTGAAAGAATTATTTCTTGGAAAACAGACTTCGCCAGGTTTAAATCAGTTTTATTTTACGCTTTGAGTACAGACTATTCTTCTTATACGATAATGTCACATTGACGGTGACTTTTAACTTGTCTTTATTCTCTGGGCATATTGAAATACAGTTCAATAAGATTTACACGCTCACACTCTACTGTTTTAATCCTTCGTTCTGATATACAGTTGAAAAATAATAAATGCTTCGAACAATGCTTTTCGCATGCATGTTTATTTCCATACAGTCAACTCAAGGTCAGAAAAACACTTAAAAGGAGATCATTGCTTGTTATTTCCTCAGATGCTAAGCTTCATAGATTCCTTCCGTGGTTTCTGCACGTGGAACACC
The DNA here is from genome assembly GCA_025024175.1 of Rhyzopertha dominica. Taxonomy (NCBI): domain Eukaryota; kingdom Metazoa; phylum Arthropoda; class Insecta; order Coleoptera; family Bostrichidae; genus Rhyzopertha; species Rhyzopertha dominica. The sequence continues at coordinate 63,590,207 of QCXZ01000064.1, forward strand.
TAATAGGCTTCTTTGTCGCTCTGTGTAGGTACCTACTCAGTGTACCGTATATATGTATGAGGAAAAACATCATTATTTCATGTATTTACCTTGCAGGCCTTTTCAGAATATGTTTTGCTACCAGGAGCAACCAACATTATATGTTATATACGAAGAGCTCTACTTCAGCGAGTCTGACAAATAATTTCTTTACCTAGTGAGAAAATTTATCTGTAACGGATGATGTGCATCGCCATTTTCTTGCAATGTTATTGTAGAACTACAATTGCTCCGTCGTTGTTCAAAAAATACAGTATATCCTACTAGAAGGTATGATGATTATGATTAAAGTGTTGCCATGAATTATATTGATAAAAATCTTGAAATAGACGTGTTTATCTTTATCAAATTAGGGTAAATCCCACATTTACATGCGTAGGCAATTCTGTGCAACCATAGGAATTTACAAGCTAAATGTGACCATAAAATTATGACGGTTGTAATAATAGGTAGAAAAACCACTTTCCGTTTTCATAATTAGTTACACGCGTCATCAACGGAAGTGGTTAGTTATTTACCAATGAAATAAACCACTAGCCTGGCTATATTTCTATAGTCTTTTTTTTAGTTTGAAACGCTGTGGTGAGATATATCGAGTAATTCACGTACATTTTTAAAAGGGACACCGCTTCTGATCTGTAGCAAAATTTATCAGTTGGCAATTATTCTCAATAAACGAATTGTTTTATATATCTCTCTAAATTTATCTAGTCGCGTTCACAGAATTAACTTCGCTTTCGATTTCATTAGTGACACAACATATTTCACTATTGTATCCTGTCTGGAAGCAGCATATGTTTTTTTCTTGCGATTTCTTGTAATCTGGAGCATGTCGAACCTTTTTTTGCGGCTTCTATTCTTTCTCAATACAATCCGCTCTCATTACTTGTTTTTGTTTAGCAATTCGTTGAATACTTTGCGCATGACCGAGCTTCTAAGTAACAGCATGAACATAATAAGAGTTCAAAACGCTCAAGGCAGGTGTTTTTTTGTATTGTTTGACGTAATTGCAATGATACAATTTGACATCAATCGCGGTCTGTTATATACAGTACAGAATTCATTACATTCTCTTAGATTGGATCTGGTATGATCGTTCAGCGCATCAGCATAATTATTTTAAATTCACATAGACAAGTGTTGAGTGGTCTTAGAATGTATCAGATCAATCTATTGCTGCCAAGCTTTAAAGAACTCGGACATTTAATCGTAATTACTTTAGCAGAGAATTGCCCCAGCCAATACTGTAATGTATCTATTTTGACAAATATATTGCCAACCCTCGAAACAGTAATTCATATTCTGCAGAGACGTAAGGATAAGTATCCATAAATTTTTGTTTTCTCTTCCTTTAGAATGTAGAAAGCTGAAGGCTTTAACCTTACATATTTTTATATATACCTTGACAAAATACCCAAACGCCCAACTGCACATTTACTGTTTAAATACGTATCTAGCCTTGAAATTTGCACATATGGAAAAAACTAATACACCGATGTACAACTTAATGGAAGCCCCCACAGCAGTTTATAAATACATCAGGGTATTCGCCTAATGTAGCTCATTTACCCAACCCCTTTTTGTGGGCGTCCGGCACCGCCAAAAACCGAGGACATTTTTCTACATCTCCCAGAAGAAGTTTATGAGCGAGCTTGCAATCTGTGCGGGGAAAAGTGACCGCGGTGGCCAAACGTCAAGGAAAATTTGATTGTTTTCGGCCCTGTCGCTCCACTCCGTTCCGTGTTCATTGTCGTGCCGTCAGGAGATATGTTTTCCCTTTCTCGTAGCTGTGGAATGTGGAACCCGAAAACAAAGCGAGAAGATTGAGTTATCAATCATATTTTGCGACGCCGGAGTTATGAAATTGATATATCAAAGAACTTCAGATTGAAAGTTTCCGCAAAAATATTTCCCAATATAAATCAACTAGAACTTGTTCGCTGCCGTTATTTATGCCTTCGGTTTTATCTTCCCGGTGATACTTTGGAACTAGACTGGATGATCAGTGAATTAGATCTACCGTTGCATTTTGTGTGAGGATGCTGTGGGAAATATTTGTTAAATCGCTGGATATTTACTTTGGAGAAACCGAGATTTGAGGTTTTCTTACTGCACTAGAAGCAGCAAAGAGCAACACACACTAGCAGCTTTTGTTGTATTTCCAGTTTTGTGAAGTGTTAACAAGTAGAGGAAACATAGTGTCTACACAGAAACTTGTACATAACTCTTTGCAAAACGTAGAACAACAAAAATTAATAATGTCCGTGGCAGCATTCATTGTCTTAGCTGGATAAAAGCTCCAAAAAAGGTTATTGGGTAAGGCTTGATTAATTAATATCGCTGATGATAAATTAAACTATGATGGTCATACGTAGGTATGTCAAGTACAGATTTCTAGAGGCTGTTAAACAAAACAGAGCTTGCTCGATTTCCTTAAGTAATAAGCACTTCTACAATCAAATCATTGTCAAGGTTACTTCAATAATTTAAATCTAACTTAACTTCAGGTACAAAGAGTAATATTGCCTGACTAATTTTAGAAAGACAACAATATTTACAATTTTGTATTATTTGAATTTAAATATATTTAAGATATTAAATCAAGACCACTTGCAGGGTATAATTCTATAGTTTTAAATGGTAAACTTGCTTCATAAGACAAGTGCTATTTTTATCTGTATCTCTGACATAGTCTGTTTCTAATTTTATTAATTTATTAATTCTGCCCATTATAKAAAATAGTGTTGCAGAATAGCAGGGTATTAAAGGTTAAAAGATTATGCATACCTACCATATGAATTTAACTTGTATGTGTCCAAGTTATTCAAAGAAATAATAACATATTAAGCAGTAACATTAGGTGTTTTAATAAAAGTCGAGTTTTTAGCCTTACCATTGATGCTTCCAACAGTTCTAGCAGAATAAACCAAGATTAATCATATCCTTTTTATTTGCTATTATAACAGTCTACTGCCGTCAGTCAAGGTTGCTACAGAATTCCACGCTTTAAAAAGTGCAAAGTTGTAGTGTCGTTGCTATTCCAACAGTTCGTTTGCCAATTCGTTCTGCTAAACGAACCGCTATATATTACATTAACCAACCAAATAACGATAAATGATCTCCAGCTTCTGTAGCTGCTGATTTAATGTACCACCGTTTCTAAATTCCAACATCTACGAAGACTGGTACGTAAATTATTTACTTCAAGGAAGTACATCACGAACACCTTTTTGCCACTATGGCATTTGTTATAAGCGGATCAAGCAAAAAGAGCGAAAGTTGCCTAATGTACCAAATTGTCTGTTGACGTTATTACCATTGGACGAAGTGTTCTACTTGAGCGAACTTTAGATTACTTATTCAGCATCCTTTTGCAAGGTAAATGCGTGAGTAAATAAATAATTATACAAACGACCGTGAATGAATCCCTTTTAATGTAATCAGGTATCGTTAATTATCGAAGGCAACGATAATGAATCCCGACAAACAGTTGTTTAATTCAGTCCATTTTCACTATACAGGATGTTTCACGAATGATAATGACCCTGACGAAATTAGAAATGCAACCCAAAATACACTTGCAGAGGTAACGTTGATAATTGTTCATCATCTTAAAAAATACAAAACGTAGAGAACTGTATAAATTCATGTATCACGTATCACAATGTTCTACACTTTCAATTGGTGTTTGGTATACTTGCTCTTTTACCATTCTCCACAGAAAAGAATCCAAAGGAGTAAGGTCCGGGCTTCTCGGTGGCCAAGGATTAATTGAACCTCTTCCTATCCATCGGTTAGGCAAAACGAAATCAAGATGATTTCGCACTATTCTATGATAATGCGCAGGTGCCCCATCTTGTTGGAACCATAGATCTTGTCTTACTTGTAAATTTACATTTTGGAGAAGAACCGGTAAAATGTTTCTTAAAAAATTTAGATAAGTATTGCCGTTTAAACTATCGCGAAAAAATAAGGCCCGATAATTTGATTCCCCAATATTCCGCACCAGACATTCGTCGAGTAGATAGTTTGAAAATGTCCTTCTCAAATCCAACATGGATTTTCTTGCGCATAATAATGCATGTTATGTTTTTTAACTCCACTATTATTAGAAAATCTTGCTTCATCTGAGAAGCAAATGTTGTCATAAAATCTCACATTCAAATTTTGGTGTTCCTAAAAAGTTACAAAAAGCCAGTCTTTTGGGATAATCTGTTTCCTTTAAGGCCTGAACCAATTGCAAATGATACGGATGAAATTGATTGCCTTTAATTATTCGGTGTACTGAAGACAGACTAATACCGGTTGCTCTTGAGACTACCCTTTGATTAATATGAGGATTTTTGTCAATCATTTCCAATACTCTAATTTCATTGTCAGGGCCTGTTGCTGTTCTTTCTCTTGACGTTTTCAGTGGTGGTCAGTTTGTCCTTAAAGTTAATTCGAGTCTCTTGAAAATTGTATCGGCAGGTGGTCTTTTGTTTGGGAAACGTTGTCTGTATAAACGGGCAGCAGCGCAAGCATTTTTCTTGCATTTACCATAAATCAAAATCATATCTGTTTTGTCATCATTTGAATACATTTTGACTTTTAATAAATACAGTGTCGTGGATTCTCAATTTATTTTTAAAGTCATACCATTATGTAAAATAACCACATTGGCTATGAGAATATATTTTGGGTTGCATTTCTAATTTCGTCGGGGTCATTATCATTCGTGAAACATCCTGTATACATGATTTGTTATACTAAAACGCAGTAAAAATTTCGAAGTGGCTGTAGCAAAAGCTCACTTAAAGAAAATCAGAATTCTATCAGCCATAAATTTACATAAAGTTTCGCTATTCCGTGTTTATTACAGTCAGAAATACTAGACGCGAAATTGGGAGCTCGCAAGGAATGCAATCGCAGGCAGCGAAACTTTCGCACCATTCGGCATCAAATTACCTCCAGCAAACCGCAAACTTAAAATTCAGTCGGCAAATATGCGTTCGCTTTGATCGGAAGCGGCGTCTGGTGCAACCTTCGCCGTCACATTTTCATAACTTCGTCCCGGCTTTCGAATGGTTGATCAGGCAAATGGCAAATGCACCTATAAAACGCGACTTGCGACCACCGGCGTGCACTATGAAAGGCTATTTATCTGTTGCGGTGCATTTTTATCGGTCAACGGAGGAACGGAATTTCCGGGAGCCCGCTGCTCCGGGATATATCAGATCCGAAGCTGCAGAACTTGGTTACCATACACCAAGTCAATCCTGGATTGAATAGCAGCGTCGGCTTTGCCCTAGGCACACTGCGACTTTCAATGGAATCGGCTTTAAGACGCTTTCAGGAGCTGAACTTGCAGGTCTCCAACTCCAAATTCTTTTATCTATTATTAGTTTGGTAAGACTAAACTGGATGATGAGAGTTTGCCGTGTCCTGTGAAGTGGTCTCGCTTAAGAAGTACTTCACCTCTTTTAAACCACCCCAATACTTTAAAACAAAGTACACGATCTCCTTTTCAAGGTTTGAGTCTTTAATACAATATTCATGTAGTAATAAAAACTCCCTAAATAAAAATTGTGGCTTTGTAATCTCAATACTTCAAGTATTCTTTCTTTTCTGTTAAAGGTATTCAATGATCTTCTTTGAGGACTGACACTTCCATGTAATGCATTCGGTACTTCTACTTTTTCAATATGATCGTTTTACTTATACATGGTGATTTTTTGAAAACCTCACACCTTAGATAACTTTAAATATAGCAAAAATTTAAAAATTTGCAAAAACAGGTAAACTTTTGTTTGCAGGGGGACAACTTTTGAGATAAGTTTTTAATGGATAGCGCTTACTCTCTGAGCAGGGTAGACACCCCTTTAAAAATTTTAAATGGAACTATCCATCTTGTGATACATCATTTGAAAGCTTATTTCACAAAGAGTCTGGCCATGTAATTAGTTTTACCACGTTTAACTTATTGACGGGGTAATAGATTAATAGTGCCTACGAAACAGGTTGCTTATTAAATTGAATATTTTGGACTCTTTTCAACAAAATGTATTTTATTTTAGAGCGGAAATAAAATTTGTCCTTACGAGAACCCAAAATTTAAACAAACAACTTGTAAAAAATATGACACTTAAAAAAACTCCCAGAATACTGAAAATTTTCTTTTAACATTATTATTAACATTAAAGTATTTAACATGTAATTTTTTAGAAAGTCCATGTCCACGAAAAAGAAAAATTATTTATTTGTAACTCCAAAAACAGTGTGAACAAAACCATAGAAATTCAAACCTTACAATAGATTCTCAAAATGTGCACCACCTCTTTCCATACAATAATACAGACGGTTCTCGAACTCCTGCTGCACTTTTCGGAAAGTTTCAGGTGGAATCCTCCTGCACTCGTTAATAATTCTTTCTCGCAGATTGTCCAGGCTAGTAGGTTGTGTTTTGTAAACCACAGATTTTAAATGACTCCATAGAAAGAAATCTAAAGCAGTCAAATCGGGTGATCGTGGCGGCCATTCAATCGTTCCACGCCTACCAATCCAGTGAAGAGGAAATCTATGATTTAACCAATTTCGCACATTAATGGCGTAATGCGGTGGGGCTCCATCATGTTGATAAAACAATTCGTATTCATCCAACATTGGATTTCATTCAGGGTCACGTTGGTTTTCTAATTGCTCTGTGATTAAAGGATCAATAACGTTATCAAGTAATTCTAAATACATTCCCCCATTTAGCGTCCCATCAATGAAAATTGGACCTACAATTGCGTTGCCAAGTATTCCAGCCCAGACATTCAGCTTCTGAGGAACTTGTGTATGATCTTCTCGAAAAATATAAGGATTTTCGTCACTCCAGTACCTGACGTTATGTTTATTTACAGAGCCGTTCAAAAAAAATGTGCATTCATCACTGAAGCAGATATTTTTTATTAGATTTGGATTTACTATATTATAATCTTTTCTGTCATAGTTTCGCAAAATTGCAGTCTTCTATCGAAGTCATCTTCGCCGAGTTCCTGGAGAGTTTTCATCTTATAGGGATGGAATTTGTMCAGTTTTGTTACTTTCCTTACAGATGAATAAGAAAGTCCAGTGGCTGTAGAAATGTTACGCAAAGAGCTAGTTGGATCCATTGCAAAATGACCAAGTACTTCAAGTTGGGCCATTTCATCAACGACTCTATTCCCTGCCTTTTTTTTGTTTACTACAGATCCAGTGTCTTGAAGTTTCTGCACGAGATCGAGAATGTACCTAGCGTCAACATTTTTATCGGGGTGCCGTTCGTTAAACACCCTTGCTGACGCACGAGCACAGCTATGCTCAGCACCGTAAATAAAAATTATTTCTACCCTTTCGGCAGTTGAATAAACCATTATCACTTGGACTCTCACTTTAAAATTTCACGCGATTTATAAAAAGGAATGTGAACAAAAAGATGGTCGTGCCAAAGAAGTAGCCAAAAAGTTGAAACAAAAAATTGGAAACACAAAGTAGATAATTATTTAGCCAATTCAGTATAAACTGTCGAGTTGCAATATCAAGTAATGTCGAAAGAAAATTTTAAGTATTTTTGGCATTTTGCTTAGGTGTAACAATTATTTTTTTAACAAGTTTTTTCTAGGCTTAAGTAAGGACAATTTTTATTGTAAGTGCAAGACAATAAATTTTGTTAAAAAAAGTCCAAAATATTCCATTTTATAAGCCACTTGCTACAATGCACTTTTTGACCCACTACCCCGTCAATGGGTAAAAAATAGTAAAACTAATTACATGGCAAGACTCCTTGTGTAATAAGCTTTTAAATGATGTATCGTAAGATGGGTAGTTTCATTTAAAATTTTTGAAGGGGTATCTACCCCGCTAAGAGGGTAAGCGCTATCCATTAAAAACTTATCTCAAAAGTTGTCCCCCTGCAAACAAAAGTTTACCTGTTTTTGCAAAATTTTAAATTTTTCCTCTATTTAAAGTTATTTAAGGTGTGAGGTTTTCAAAAAATCTCCCTGTATGTATATGCTATGAACAATCAAAAAGTTTTTCATAAGAATTATTTAATACTCCTACTAATTAAGTTTAAAGCTGCTTATTTACGTCTTTACTCTCGTGGTATTAGTCCCTCCAGCTCTAAACCCCTCATTCGCTTTTGGTTCACATATGAAGTTTGACTTAACTGTTGTTGATTACTGCCTAGAGTTGTCTATCTTTCTAGCAACTGTTGTAGTTCTAGTTCTAGCATCTAGAGCAAATGGTTCCACCGATCCAGTAATTTAGTAATTTTACACCTTGTTTATATAAAGTTTTTCTTCACATTTTAATCATGTATATTTTAATTGTCAACGTCTCCTCGAGTCCTACAAGATAACGTATGTAGTACAATTCATTCAATTCCCGCATTTACACGATGCATTGATCTTCCATACTTCTACGTACATTAGAATGTAGAAAACTGCAATAGCTTGTTAAAGTACACCAGCGCATTTCCTGCATGCACGCAAAAAATTATGATCATTGATATGCAAATAAAAGTAATAACAACTCGGACAACACTTCGGGCACTTGTCAAATGCGGTGACGCGAGATACTACTTCCTCCCATAATATGAATGTAATCTGCGGAATTACAGTTATTCGCGTTTTAATCACTGAAAAAAGTCCGGGAGAAAATACTAACTTAACAGTGGGCATACGATTGGCATACGGAAGCGCACTAGCCGCTTTTTCTGGTCCAGTTAGTAATACATAATCGATGCATAAATTAACTTTCTCGTAATTTTTGAAATAGTCTATTAGGAGACAAAGTATGCGGCATTTCCTATGAATTCGTGTAAATCACTGAAGGCATATCCGAGCTAAGCAGTTGAGCTTTGTAGGTCAGATACGTGCTGGAAAAAAAACATCAAAGGTATTTAAAATAAGATAGTAGAGCATTATGCATGCATTTAACTCTGCTCATTGCCAGGACAGTTGCAGTCTGTATTATGCATACTCAGCTGTTTATTTTTCTCTTTCTATCCGTTGCTCTTATTTTACTATTATTTTAAAGAGAAACTCACGGTAATAATATGCTCTAAAGCCGGCAAGCATACTGTTTTACAAACTACAACTCTTAATTTTTATAGTGAAGATACATAATGCACGATTATTGTACAACAGTAAACTTGTGATGAGCAGCCTTGACAAAATATTTATTTTTATTCATTAGTACAGGAATAGACCATGTAGAAAGAGATGTATATTGGTTTTTGTTATTTTTAACAGCTTAATATTTGCTAGTCGACTTTTAATAAAGACACTTTCATATGTGTAAGCTTTTCAATGAAGCAATAATGTAGTAGATAACCAAGCAGGTATAATATGATTTGAAATACTTCTAATACTACGAGGTACGCATATAAAAAGTTTTTGAAACTACTGCATGCATTGGCAGGTATAGCTTGAACATTACTTTTATAATGTTTGAACTGAGTGAGAAATTCTACGTTGTAATGCTTTAACAAATCATCAGTAGACCTTAACTATACATTATACAATAAGTCAAACTTTATTAAACGGTAATTTCACCTGTCGTATTCATGGGATTCCCCAAGAATCCTTCAAAGGCTTACGTTATGTAATTCTCCATAAGAAGTGAAATTTGTCGTTACATACAGCTGCTATCTTTATGTAACTTAAAGTTCTTGGTAATGTGATGTAAGTAATATTTAATACCCAGGATGAAGCTTATAGTTTGGGTATGTAATTATTAAGGATATGTCTCAATTATTAACCATTACTTCTGCCTACGACAAAAACAAATTTCAGCTGCAGTATCAATATATTTATATAAAAAAAGTTAACAATAATATATTGCATTGCAATAAAATATAATTTGACCTAAACTCAAGGTGTACCTTGATAGAAAAACGAACTTCATCTAATTTATAATTAAAAAAAGATACTGGTTGTCGAATGTCAAGATAATGAACTAGTTAAAACCGGTTACTGTTTATTGGAGGTAATTTAAAGTCCAGGACACGATAAATCATCTAATTTGCTGATGACGACCTTGACAATCAAGATTGCTTTTCCATTGAAAAATATGCAATGACGCGACAGTGACCGAGTTACTGCTTAGCTAATCCTTAGAGACACGCTCCGTCATGTAAAATTTTCCTATAGATTCGCAGACATCGTTCTGTTTAACTGAACATTTAGGTGAAGCGATTCAGAACGCAATCGAGTTATTCCATTCTTATTACAGTGTCAGTTGACAATGCTAAATAAAGGCTTGGGGCAAAAACAACAGTTGCGTAATCTTTGCGTATAAATTATGGAGCCACCACAAAAGTTAACATTGACATTGACTTTCAAACTTGCTTTTCTTCTCGACCGCTATAGAAAACCGTTTAGCAATGGTGGCAAGTTCACACTTTGTATTCATGAATGCTTTTTGTTATGGGTTTCGCATTATATTCAATACACTCCTGATGTCGGTCGACCGTGTTTTTTCTACTGATCTGTTGATACATCCGGAATAGGTGACCTTTCAGAGGACGATCAGATTAGATTTTGAAATCTTCTGTATTTTAAAGACACTATGGAGAGATTTCGCAATGTTGATTCGCTCGGAATTATACAAAGTTGATCGTTTTGTTCAGCTTAACTTAATCTATCGACAACAGTTGCATAATTACACGAGCATTTATTATGGAGCCACCACAAAAGTTAACATTGACATTGACTTTCAAACCCGCTTTTCTTCAGCCGCCATAGAAAATGATTTAGTAATGGTGGCAAGTTCACCCTTTATATTCGTGAATACTTTTTTGTTGCGTTTCGTATTATTTGCAAAAAACACTACGCAAACACTGTATACAGCTACACTAGAACGTACTCATATTATAGATTGTTTTTACAACTGATTTATCATGCTTTTACAATGATTATTCAAGGTCGCATAAGCATTTAACGTGTTATTCGCTACAATATATAAAGGAATGAGAAGTATTTTGTAATTTTTCGTCTCATAGGGTAACTTGATTACAGTATGTCATTTAACGCCCTTGTTCCCTTTTTTATATGAGTCACTTGTATACTTCAAACTTACAGGGTCGCTGCTGGGTACAAACAAAGACTTCATTGCACGCCTAAAAGTGAAGCTAATGGTGTCCGCGTAGGCCACTTCCGATAAGAAAATTTGTAGGTAATATTAATCTAAAACACGCTTTTTAAGTTAAAGGAAATGTTACTAATGACACTAATAATACCCACTGTGACAACAAGTTGTGCTCAATATAACTATTAATTCAGTGTACTGTACTTTGACCACTGACAGTCTTCCTGTCAATGGCCAATGTCTTTGTGACACACTATAAGTGGAAATCGACGTTTTGGAAGTTTATAGAACATCCTGAAAAGTTATTAGCGAACTAATGAACTCCCAAGTGTGAAGTTTCGTTTCAAGAAGGTTTTTTAAATATCCTAATCGATCAAGCAAAGCTCGTTCCTCTATAATTTCCTATACAAAATAATATTAATTTGTTTATCGAGGTTGCTTATTTTATTTTAATCTATACCTAAAAATGCCTTTAAAATTTTTAATTTTGCTGTAGTGATTCGTGTAATATTCATAGCATTTAAAATACTTTATATTGCCTTTAGTCTGACATAATTATTAAACAACATCGCTTACTGTAGCATTCAATGTGCTATAGGGCTTAGCAACCAGACTGTGACAACAATGATGAATACTCCTTGAGATAACACTGTAGCGTATTTCAATTAGAGTGTTATCTCTTCATAATTAGAAAAAAATATTATAAATAAACCGTTTATTATAATCTGATAACATTACCTGCCGAGACTGCTTTGAATAATAGTTACCTACACACCAAGTATGTACTATAATTATGATTTATTGAACCAGAAATGCTATGAAAAAAACGCTACGTCAGTAAGAAGAAAAACAGCAAGAGCTATACACATGAAAATAATTGTGAGAAATATAGCAAACAGTAAGTCAGTCTTTTTGGTAAAAAAATATACAAAAATTTATATTAAATGGAATATGACATTAAATTTAGATCAGCTATTTATTGAGAAATTGGAACAAAACTGTCTGGAAAGTTGCAATTTTATTTTAGTGAGGATCTCAACACCAATACAATATTATTTCTTATCGATGTTTTTATCGTTATAAGTGTAATAATACCATTTTTCATTCTTCGTGTTATAAGTTTTTCAACATGCCTCTTTTCCATATCACTAGTGAAAAAGAAATGTGTATAATTCTCCAAGCAGTTAAAAATATAGGTTTTTTTTACCAGTCTACAGTTCTTTGAAAAGTTCTTATGGAATTCTAATTTTTTTCACAGGCAACGTTCTACAAAACGTGACCAGTATTTGTTAAGTTTTGTCTACTAGAAACAAATCATGTCATTGCAAATACTTGCTCAACGTTTCCTCTATGTCTTCACAAAGCCATTCATTTGAAAGTAAGGAAGTTTATAGTTCAATATCGCTACATTTTTTTATAAAATTATATTGCGTTTCGCATAAATGGAGAAGCAATTACTGCACACGTTATTGCCAACAATTGAGTCCACAGTTTGCGCGACGCAAGAAGCCTGTGATGAAGCAAACTAATCGTTTCCATTTAAAAGAGACAATATACTTGCACGTCATGTTTAAGTGAACGTCTCTGAACTTGAACCTTCAAAGGAAAGAAAGACAATACATTGTTCTCTGGTGCATTGATCGCAATGCTTAGCAACAATAAAGCAAACGCTGACTTTGTAATGCGTTTGAAATGAAAGCTGCATCTATTGCATAGCTTGCACGACGCCTTTGAATACTGGCAAATCAACTGTTTATTCATGTTCGAAACATTTAATTGCAGTCGACTAACGAAGTTGTTTCACGGCAGTGTGTTTCAAGAGCAGTAGTCATTATTGGATGTCGTATTGCTCAAGAGGCATTTACTGCCAAATAGGTTCAATAATTGATGCCTAGATACGTTTTTTCTTTGGCAGTCTTAATGGCATATTGTGTATAGTTTAGTTTGGTCCAGCAAAAAAATATGCAAGTCTCTTCATAATATAAAGGGGAAGGAAAACTGTACAAATCAAACACATAAAGATATTCAGAGCAAGTCATATTAGCTTAAATCCACGTACAAAAACCGAACACTTTAGTTAGCTGATCATAAGATTTTGATAAATAGTCGACGATTCTTTATTGTGCAATTATTTTGCAGGAGATTTACATTCCTCTCATCTCATACGATAAGCATTTGCACCGCACCACATCACTGGCTTTGATTTACAGAGGCCTGCGTGTAACCAACTTGGGTAAACTATCGATGACTGATGATGCAATGCCACCCTTTTCACTTGCAGCCTAGCAAACACCAAAGTAAGCGAATGTGGTGGGGCTAAGCAAATACTGGATCAGTAACTGAATGTTCTATCGGAAATTTGTTGGTGTTGATTAAAGCAACGCGAGAGCTAATGACATAGCTGTCTAGGTCTCTTATTTGACTGTTATGCCATACGATTTTACCCTTTTACATTTATATTTTCAAGCTTATGTGTCATATCAACAGGAAACATAGTGTACATCTTAGCAAATGCAAGTCACAATTAATAAATAAAGAGACATCACCTACAGGATGACAATTGTAGAAATAAAACGCTGTATATGTTGAACCAAAGATTTTGATTTGTTTTGATTCAAACAATAATTATTTATAATGGAATGGTTCGTGCTACCCACTGAATTTTTATTTGAATTAATACTTGCAACGTTCTTAATCCTATTTTTGATGGCTCTTCCAGATTGTCTACGTCGGTTTTCTATAAATTTTATTGTTCTTTACCGACATAAGGTGAACACATTGGTAGTCTATCATTTTGTTTGCATAATACGTCATTGAATGTAAAATAGTGATTGAGTCAAAAGGTTAGAAACAACTACTGATAATTGTTACACCTTGTTCACAAAAGCTATGTAAGCCTTTACAACGTATGTGTATTGCACTTAGAAAATTTCTACAAAACAAGTTTCGAAAAGTAAAACTTTGTTTCACTCACTTGTGTCATTTTCCAAATAACCGATTCAAGTAGTGTGGTGGCAATGACCATTTAGATATTAAAACTATTTTTAAGTAAGAAGTAAATTTGCTTTCTATTCGATTTACATATTCCACTACAAATTGAATCATAAACTAGACCTTTTCAATAATTCATACCTGCATTAACATAGCATTGCACCAGTAAAAAATTTGCTTTAGAAATCAAACATATTTCCAACATTTTTCGAAAGATATAATGATATATGTGCCTACAGGCCTTGAACGCGGCATGTTTGCTAACGTGTTCATTAAACGAAAGTATATGTAGTTCAAGCGTAACCAATTTTAATTCTACAATGTAATATGCGCTGCCTTACTAGTTCACTGGTAGATCTTGGTATACGCCCATATGGTAATAGGTAATTCAAGTTGAACGACCTGCTCAAAAAAAGGAATTTTTCTGTTTCGAACGGTGCGGCATTCTTGAAAGTGCTTGGTTAAAAGCCACAAAAACAAATGCGTAACTTTGTTATTTGTTTACTACATTACAAAGGCAACGTCTAGTCTTTTGTTTGTTTATTTGCATATGAACAAGATTATCTGGTATCAGACCAATAGCAGCATGATTTGAGTACTGGTGGCAGCCATTTTTACGGAAATTACAAATAACACGTATCATTTATAAAAATCTGTATCTTATCATTTTGCTAGAAGAACTAGCCATTGCTAAAAGAATAGGGCGATTCCAATATTAATTCAGAACTTAAAAACTGACCCTTGAAGGGAATTTCAAAATTTGTAGAGGTGCTGATAGGAAAGTAATTATTTTCGCAATTGAAGTATGTATGTGATAAAGTAGCAACACAAAATTTCGTGATATTAGAATCGACACGGGTAAATTAACCTGTAAAACGCACGTTAATTTAATAATTATTAAAAAGCAAACGTTTGTTCTTTTATTCGTTTATCAATAAGTTAACATAACAACAATACGTGATATAAAATCTTACGGCTATTTATTACTACATCATTTACCTGCATCAATTACAACTACGTAGCATGAGGTGTCTGGTTACAATCACACAAAGTATAACAAGGAGAAACACATCGATGGCATATGGTACTTAATAGCAATAAGAATAGTTAGCTGGTACATCCACAGGTATCGTACGCGAAACGCCTGAGATCCCTTACGAAACTACCTTTATTATACCGAACAACGCAATCGCTTTATAAGCTGAATTACATACGTCGTTGAGCATCAACAAAGGATATAATAACTTCACAGAAATCAACAGGGGAATTGCAACCGCCGAAACAGGTCGCTGTCAATAACACATTGTTGAAGTTATAATTGCTTTCGATGAATAAGAGCAACTAGAAAACATGTTTACAACAAATTTTGATCATAAAAATGTCGATTTAAGATAGTAAATTGTCGATTCAGATATTTTATATTTCTAGTTACCCTTTTACAGTATTATTTACTGGTATATCTTCTCTAGTGGTAACTATGTGAATACCCTACAAGCTGCGGACTGCAAATCCAATAAACAATTTAAAAAATATCAAAAATTAGTGATTTTTGTTTGGTTTAACCTGAACTAATTAAAACCGTTTACTATTACTGCAGTCCGCAATTTACAACCATCCATTTAAATAATTCTTTTATCTATATACCTAGTTAACATTGACTATTTCCCCTTAATTTGTCGTCCCTTACAAAGAAGCATCCAAAGTTTTCACCCAAAAACCACTCACATTACTTATAGTTGAAATAGTCCTCGCTAACATCGTAATCCTTGTTTTCTGGGGAGAAACCCTTCTTAAGCCACTTTTCCTTTATGTAATCACTCCCTTTCTCACCTATCATAATGACAGGTGCGTTTGTATTTCCCCTCACGATAGTAGGCATGATGGACGCATCTATAACCCTCAAGTTTTCTATGCCGTGCACTTGCAGTCTCGGATTCACAACGGCGTTTACGTCTTCCTTTGGTCCCATCTTGCAGGTTCCCACTGGATGGAAGATGGTGGTAGTGTACGAGCGAGCAATGCATTCCCAATAGCCATCGCTTGCAAAAGGAAAACCCACGCAAGCGGGCAAAGGAGTGGTCTCTAACCCGATGCCTTCGCTTCTTAATGCTTGAGTTCTTAGCAGATTCAAGCTTTGCTTGACACCCTCTACGATGGCGAGTACGTCTATTCGTTCGGCGAAGGTATTGGCGAATATGAGGGGGGCGCCGAATATTGGATCGGTAGCATTGAGGGTGACCAAACCTCTGCTCCTTGGTCCTAGAAGGATCGGTCTGACCATCAAGCCGTCGTAGTAAGGTAAGGGCAAGACTGCTGTTTGTGCGGTCAGGATTGGATCGGTGATGAAGTTTCTAACATTGACGGCATCAAACGAGTATTGAATGTCGGGGCGGATTGGGTCTGAAGCGTATTTCGTTTGTACCATGCCGTTGACTTGTAGAGGTCCCGTAGATGATAAAGGACCTCTGTGTGTTTCTCTGTAACTGTAGATATCGTTTCTAAGCTGTTCATCGCTAACCTGAGTGGAGGTGCGGTTAGTGAGAGTGAAAATCACGCCGTCTATTGTCGTGTGATCCTGGAGGTTGTAACCTACTCTCAAATCTTTAAGTACTTGGATGTTGAACTGTGCTAAGTGCTCGGCAGGACCAATACCACTCAACATGAGGACTTTAGGGGAATTGATGGCCCCAGCCGACAGAATTACCTCCTTCCTAGCAAACACTTGCTGTATTTTGTTGTTCCTGACATACTCTACCCCGTAAGCTTTCTTCGTAACAGGATCGATTAGAATCCTTATAACCTCGCTGTTCGTTTCCACTACTAAATTCGGACGCTTGTAGCGAATGGGACGAATGAAAGCAACATTCGTGCTCTCCCTCTGTCCATCTCTAGTGGTGTGCTGCAGGATCATCGTTCCAATCTGTCTTTCGCCGTTTTGATCCAACCTTGGCAAACCGAGCTCGACAAACCCGTTCAAAACAGTGAACACGTTTTGGTCCTGATAGGGAAAGTATCCAACATCCAAATACCCTTCTGCGCTGTGATAAGCGGGATCGATGTTCTCGTCGTCGATGTTGTTGTTCATTTCTGATTTTAAGAAGTAAGGGAGCACGTCTCTGTAGCTCCAGCCGTCGTTGCCGAACGACGCCCATTCGTCGTAGTCCTGCGGTGTTCCTCTTATGTATATCATGTAGTTTATTGTGGACGAACCACCCATGACACGGCCTCGAGCCCAGTTACAACGATTCGCTGGTCTGGCGAGACAACTGTTCGGTTGAGGTTGGGTTTGGTAGCCCCAGTCGATACTTGACTGCATGAGGACGGGTGCGAATGCGGGTACGTCGGCGACTTCGGGTTCCTCATCTCCGGCCTCTAGTAGCAGAACCTGAAACAGAAATTTTGCTGTATTCTGTCATACAAATTTTATTCTGATAAACAACATACCAAAGAGCCTCAAGATACAAGTTACAGGTTCTGGTATACTGTTGTTTCCTTATGAGTTATTTAGTTCTACTAAAGGTTAGCTTTTTTAAGGACTGGCTTCTACATCTACCAATTCCTAATAGACAGACACCCTTTGTAATTAGTGTGAACGACTTTGAAAATCTTTTACTGCATTACAAGGGAAAGAATTGATAATCTCCTATATTGATAAAAGACTTACGGATCTCAAATGATGTATTAGTTTTACGTTAAACTGAAAACGGAAAACTATAATACATTTACATTTAATACAAAACAAAAACGGCTATATATCTAACATTATAAAATTTGACAGAACAAAAAATAACGAATGAAATCTTTACATTTGCAACTCATCTTGCAAATGAAAAAAAAATAATCTAGAAGGTCAGAAATAAGGGAAACTAAAAGAAGGGAAAGAGATGCAAAATTTTTTAAGATGTAGCAACTTGTATAAAGTTATATTCGTAGTATTGTTGTGTTAAGTTCAACTACATGCAGCTCCATTCAAGCAAAATTGAATGACGCAATATCCAAAAAAACTACTAGTTTACTACAACTTGTAACTCATACATCTTGAATTTTTTTAATACTTGAAACAGTACACCTGGACATAAGTGATAATTTTTAGAGAATAGAACAAGAAATAAGCGGGGCAAATAGGTTAGATGTCACTTACAGCTATGTATTTAATACAATATACAACATAATGGCATAAGTTAGTAAATATGTTCAAATATTAGAGATCAGAATCGCCTTGTTAGCGTTTTTATCTACATCGTAATGTTGGTTGACGTGCAAACTATGATTTTATCGGTTTTTAGTACAGTAAATGGAGATATGTCAAGCTTAACCTTCACTTGTTAAATGTAAACAAAGAAACAATTCTGGAACACCATACGGTTTGCCAATCTCAAGGTTTGACTTGCTAAAATATGAACTACAGCAAAAACAACCTACAAATTTCCACAATCCTAATTAATAGCGCAACGCTATCCTTTCATTTTTAGGCAAAACCTATTTACACATTCAAGTTCATTCTGCAAGAACACAACGCGTAGACCAGTTTAGAAACATTCACTTGCACTTATTATTATAATAATTAGCTGATTATTCCAACCAACGTGTTAAATATTCATGCAACAAGCGGGCGTGAAAGTTTGTAACAAAACATCGCTGTATCTTAGAACGAAGTGTTAATGACTTCACGTATACGTATCATCGTAACCTTCACTCTCTTATTTTTCAATGGATGTTATGAATGGGTTAACCTTGAACGAAAGCTGCATCACATAATAAGGATGACTCGCGAGTGGCTACACGAGTTAATAATGAGAGCATGGATGAATTAATTCATATATGATGAGAGCAAATAAAGTAATAACTGTTATTTATAGACAATGACGGTCCTGAGAAAAAACTAGGAGGTCCCATAAAGTATGGGCCAGAATCTTTGAACTTCATCAAATTTGAATCAACGCTTTTGAAAACACAGAAATTTCTTGAACAATTTTATTTTTCATTAGAGTGAAAACAACCACTGAACCTGGAAGTTTTCGCAGTTCTTTATCTTGGCCAAGCAGGTAATTAGAGTAAATGCTGCAACATTGAATGCTTTGAAATATTTTACACCTGAAATTACATGCCACATAATTTTTTTTTATTTTATTACCTACAAATTACTCGTAGTTATGCTACAAAAGTATTCTAAATATAAGACAGTGGAAAATAGCGAAATAACAAAAGTAAAACGTGTCCTATATACTCGCCTTCATAGCGAAATATCTCAACTCCAGTTTTTTATCGATACAGGACGTTGACGCTAAAATACAACGGAGTAACGGAAATTAGTCTAATTAACATCACTTATCCGGTTAATTATTTATGAATGATTCATAAGACGTACTGCTAATATTAAAAAATTTCCATTGGCTGTGGGCAAGTACATTCATCGAACGGCCTTTTACAGTTTTAAAAATCGCTGGCCAATCTGCATTTATAATGACCGTTTACATTAACTTTGAATCGATGTATTTATAGCTAACGAAATATAGTTGATCTTTACGGATATGTTGTCTGCATAGGTATCAGAAAAGAAAAAACCTTCTAATTCAAAGTATAGGTGTACACATAGTGTTGCTTTCTATGCAACAATTCTGAAGGAACAGCTCCATTAACGCATATTATTTACGTAAGGCACAATAAAGCATTATATCATATCTACAAATGAATTTACTGCTAAGCGGATCAGATTTGTCAACAGAACCGTCGAAGCGTGAATACTTCGATTCTATTATTGATGCAACTTGGGTGGTTAGTTACCATGCATTTCAATATTACGGATCCCTGAAACCGCGCTCGTTGCAGGGCAAATAATGCAACAGATCGCCCAAGAATCCGTAAAAACAACCGATTTCTGGTGACACAGATAAAAGCGCACATTTCCAATGATTTCGCTGAGGTGTAATTAATTCTATTCGCCAGACAGTTAGTTTTCAAAACTTAGATGCCGGACAGTCGCTTATATAAACAGCTCGACGAAGAGAAGTCGGTTTTGCCGGGGTAACAAGATTTTATTACGTGCGAAATAAATGTTGTTGCTAAATAGACACGTAAAAGTGTAAAAAAATAAGAATGCATTGATATACACTTTTTTCTCTTGGTAGACTTTTTACAGATTAATAAATGACTGTACCGAAGCGTAGCAATCGGCAATTTCTTGTAGATGTCATGGTAATCACAAAATTAAACGCATAATAGTGATTACTAAAGTATCCCAAATTAAACTCGACAAACTAAATAAATTTAAGAATTGCATTAAAAATTCTAGGTAAGAACACGATTAATCATAACTAATTTCAAAATACACTTAATAATCTAACACATATAATAGATCTAGCATCCAATTCAAATTGCAATTTTATGATTTATAATTTTCTAAATTCCAAAAAATGTTGCTTTGAAGTTAAATTTTATAATAGTACAATAGCATGTGGTTACTATAATTCATTTGGAATTTAATATTGTTTATTTATTTAATTAAAGAAATAGACTTTAGCAACTTTAAAAAGCTTTTTTATTGTGTGCTATAGTATTTCGTGATATACCCAGTAAAATTATTGCTTCTTGTAATCACTGGATTACAAAACAACGTATAACATATAATCAAGAGCTAATAGACCATTTGCAGGTGCGGTTAATAGTTTTTGCTGATAACATGTGTGCTAACACTAATATATCGTACTTTTTATACTCGACGAGTTAATTATTGACACGCATCATGGCATAAACGAAGCAAGCAATGGATGGCGAACGACTGAAGATAGAAATTTAATTCCACAAATTCATGCCACGGTATTTTATACTAACCATATATGGAAATTGAACTATTTTTTATTATATTAAACCTCAATATCCTGCAAAGAAATTGGGGATAGAATATAAAAGCTAAACTGAACCGATAAATGATGAAAATTCATTAACACTTAACGAATAATTGGAGCTCCCAATTTCTAATTGCAACATTTACAAACACGCGAACACGATTTCAGTGAAAACGCTTTTTTTATCAAATACGTTATTGCTTATAGTTTCTTAATGTCATTTTAAAGAACAATAGTACCTATAAACATCAAAGACAAAAAGTTCTTTTGTTGCTTATCGCCAAACCCATAGTTACTGAGTTACTTTTAGGCAAAACTGAGACATCGTCCGTATGGGCGATATGTATATTACTGTATATTTTTATTTGTATGTCAGCATTACTGTAGCTATTGTTTTCAATAAGATAAAAAATTATATGTAAGCAAGTGAAATTGTATCACGACCAATACTTAACTGTATCGTTTATCTACTTGGGCATATTCATGCGGGCTCATTACCATTAATAAGAAAGTTATACGAAGGACACCTGCAGCGGCGGCGTAGAAAATTTTAATTCTTTCTGATTTACCAACGATGTTGCAAAAAGCTATTATAAAACAATTTCTCACAGCTATGGAATAAACAAAACAAAAGCATCGTATTCGAAACAAATAATTAAAACCACGTTTCTGCATTAAACTGCTATTTTGGCAGAACAAAAAATCTCACGAAAGATTAGTCGTGGTGATATCAACTTTATTTTTTATTGTGCACTAGAAATCGTGATTTTCCCGTTGTTGTTGTTAATGGTTATGTAGAAAATAGATATCTGTTTAATACTTGTAAACGGCGTGAACTATAATTAGTAGGTTAAAACAATCCTATCACTGAATTCAACAACACAAAACACTAGGAAGTTATTATGCGCTAATATTTGCGCTGTGCCATAAAAATGCAGCTTATGCTGGCCATTTTCTTATATTGGATTAATTAGTGCAAAACATTTGCTGGTGAAAGCCAAATGTACTAAAAACACTAACCCAAAGACAAATGAAATAATTGATTTTAATTTCGCTGAAAGTTTAATTGACTCTGCAGTCTTGTATGAATTCATTAATGGTAGACCGTTTTTATTCGTTGTTTGTCCTCAATTTTATAGTTAAAACTGAACAAAAAGGTGCTGAACTAAATGTGAATTTTAAATGCGTGCTCTGTGTAAACTTTGCACTGCAACACTATTAAAATATCTGGACGTCTGATGTGTCTAGGCAGAAGTAGTTGGCAGTTAGTAACATCAATTGAAACAAGCTGGACCTCTACCTAACAGGACTGCTAGGTATTTTACTGTTTACGATCATTTAAAAATGGTCCAAAAATGTATACCAGTTGGTCAAGGGAAAACAACCTCGCACCCCTTTCGGAAGTAAAATACTATTTCATTTTTGGGATATTGCAGTGTGTTTATTTTTAATATGCCTTAATGTAATGTTCCATTTTTAGGTAAAAGTATTTGCATACAATACTCAATTATGACAGATATATATTCAATTCAGTAACCCAATTCAAGCGTGCGAACTTTTTTTAACACAACGTGCCCCATTGTCCTTTACAAATGCGCAATCTTTCTCACACTTTTCTCCTTTAACTGCCGATATTTGCATGCAGCGATAGGAGCCATTCTACTCTCTGAAATATTTTCCAACGCAAAAACCAACTGAATGGGCACAAATCAATCGGAATGCTCACTTTATGTCTGCTAACTGTATAGCGTGTACACAATGACAGAGGCGTGTCGCGAAATATTGATACCGACACTCCATCGAGAACAAAAAATACAAAATCACGCGCCGTTTACACGTTTTACTTTTCTTGGCCTTTCCGAATGCCTATACTAAACGATACGTGAGTAGGTAATTGCTCAGATAGAAACTATGACGAACGGTGGTTATTTCGAAAGTGATATCTGTTATAAATCACAGAAGTTATTAAATTGTATTGGTAGTGCCTGCTCCACACCTGGATTCACAGTAAAAGGTAATTAAAAAAGGTACAAGTCAAGAAAGGATTTTTCAACGAAATCTGATGTAATTGACCCTAGTTCAATTTAATGAGCAAAACATCAAAACATGTTATCAGTAATCTTCTTCTTCTTTAGTTTTCTTACAGTTAGACTCCATCTGTGTGATTTTGACATCTAAGAAAGAAATCTCATATCAATTATCATGTATTATACGGCATTGTTCATACTTTTAATATTTCCATGTGCTTCTTAGGATTTTCCAAGAACTAATGTCTTCAAACTTATTTTAATTAACTTTCATTCACTTTTAATTTTCTGATCTTTTTATGTTATCTGACATACTAGACTATATTTTATTAAAAACCACAGGCACCCACCATTATCAGTTCTACATAACTTCTCTATTAGTATTGACACTTCTTTAGTTTCTTTAATAAACAAATAATATACGTATCGGGCTCTACCCTTCGTTTATAATCCATCAAAGTGCAGGCAGAAACGAACCGGCTATAATGTCACTTTGTATTTGCAAATTACGTGGAAGTCACGGCTAAATCGGTTTAATTTCTTTGGTTAGTAAAACAGCATTGACCGCATTAACTTGGACGTAGTTCCTTAATAAGCGTAATCATCCATGTCTGAAGAGGAAGTTTAAAATTCTTTCACCAGCTTTACAGTCAGCGGTTTCGTCTTTTAACCGAGGTATTGATGTATTTAACAACTGGGGGTTCAACAACCCAGGAATACTTATTGAACCGATAAATTTAATCAATTAAATGGACCTGATCGTTAAAGCATCACTTCTTAATTAAGACCTGTTTTAAGTTCAAGGCTATACAGAACAAGACTTATATAATTGCAGCAGTATCACATTTTAAACTTAAGAGATGCTTTATAATGTAGAACTGGTTGAACTCTAAACGAATTTAAAAATATATGTAACAAAATACTGAACACTGGTACTTATATGTCTGACGAAATGCTGAAAAGTGTGCCAGTTTCCAACAAAATAAATAATTTGGTGAAAGTGCTAATATGTATCTCAGAGGCGATTTTAAATTAGCCATTTAGCTCACATTCATATTAAATAACGCCTTACCCACCCATATCATAGTCATTTAGCGTAATTGGGAAATTCATGAAATATTCAAGCAACTGGCGAAATATTATCGCATATTTTCATAATTTKGATTTATGMATAAGCTATTTCCTTMAAAAAAGTTGGTGTCTGCGGACACAAAATAAACTATTAGTAATATCCACAGGAAATGAAGTAAAAACTATTGTTAATACTACAACTTAAACAGAAAGACTTATAACTTTTGAAACTGTGTTTTAAATTAAGCATAAATCTAAAGATTTAAAATAAATTCAAAACATCCATCAAATTATTTATTACTTGGTCAGAGTCTGGGTTAAATAAGATTTCGTCAAAATCTTACTACGGATATTGGATAGTTAGATTTAGTTGCTCACGCAATATAATTGTAATCATTAGCTTCTTGGCTAACCTTTTGCAAGTTTACTTTGTAAAACAAAATGTATACGTTGGTGTTGGTTGTCCTAACTACTCGTTATTTTCATCCATGAATAGGTAGAGAATTGCGCTGGATTTTGTAAATCCAGTCCATACTTGTATACCTAGAAGAATATAACTTACATTTTCAGCACAAACCACTTAATCTAAATGATAATGATAAGACTACTATTTTTGGAGCGAATCGGTCAATTGTTGTCAATGCGTTTTTGTATGAAACTTGTATTGTTGTGAATCTGCATCGGCAGAAGGAAAATAATGTTGACTTGGTTTCACTCTGATATATACTTTAGACCAATGCGCTCAATAATTATACAAAGTATAGAAACAGATGTTTCTGCATAAAAGAAGGATTACCTCTCGTACCACTGTTATGAACACTGTTTTTTCTTCATCAAATCAAGATGTCTTATAACGGTATGAGGTGGTAAACTTGCCATCAAAGGTGAGGGTTGTATCTCCAGAAATTTCCTTATAGTTCTTTGTACTTGATTTACCCTTAATTCGTTATGCTTAACCTGTCTTTAAAATTATGCCTATAGGGTTAAAATCACCATGAATATTGAAAGCTAATGGCGATGATTATGACGTAATTCTATTAAATCTCTTTCATCTCATCTTTGTGATGAGCTGAATTCGATGATTTCAGATGTGTTGCAGTTGCATAAAGTATTGCATAAATCATTGATTGCAAAATTTTGAAAAAGCTCTAAAACAAGTCAAGTCAAAATAAATATATCTTTAAATCTTAAGTTACCTGTTACTTTAACGACATCCTAATGTAATCGAGCAGCCCTAACTTCACGAATTCAACCAGTAGATACATCAGCATCCGGGGTTAGTTGGTGAGGTTCACGGTTTGAGGTCAAAAGTCGCGACCTTATCGGTCGTAACATGGAATAGCTGATTATTACACGGGCAGTCCTTAACCCAGTTTGCTTTGCACCCATTCGCCAAAGAACCAGAAAGTAAAACTCTTATTAGACAGGCCCAAAAGCATTATGTTCCGCGCCATTGCGCTAACCTTCTTTTCAAATAATGAACAAAAACTTTCTACCTGGCGTTTATAATTTAAACTCATATAACAACCACGAGTTATGTAAGTATCCAATGTTTATAAATGCGAATTACACACATCAGTTTATGGAATCGGGTAGATTTAAGGAATTCTGCGTTGCAAGTACTACAATGTAGTTATATCAATTCACACTAAGTAAACTTTCATTACATGGAAGTATTCTCTTTAAATTGTTGTTTACAATTTGCAGAAAAACTGTCGACTAGAAATATTGAATGCACTTTTCTTGAGACTTTTGTGATGAAATAATAATAATTGAATTCCCAAATGATAATTGTGAAAATGTAATAGACAAAACAGTGTCATCATCTTAGTTACTAATTGCTTGAATAATCTTGGTATGATTGAGCAATAAAACATGAGTTGCCATCACTCTCTTTACAAACAATTATTAGTTGCTATTTTATTTTTCAGATATTAAGAGCATAATGACTGCAGCTTGTTATGGATAACGTTCTGAATGTCATTTTTGGATGGAGAATTGAAAATTAATTAAATTTGCCAATCATGTTTAAATTTGACAGCTACTACCGAAACATTAAATGGATACATATACTTAATCAATGCTTAACTGAGGACATCAGGTATCATACCGATTATCATATCACAAAAATGGAATGAAGTTCATTCAAGTAAGTAAGTAAATAAATAAAAAACGAAACAAATACAGTTCTCAAGAAGACCATCATAGTCAGAAAATAATAAAGTCTAATTTTGGAAAACGGTATAAAATTTTACTAAAAATAAAAAATATTATATGAGCTTGACTTTGGTAGCAAACCAGAAAGTGAAAATTTGATACTGCTGTGGTGGTGTTACATCTCTTATTGGTATACATCTGAAGATAAATAAATACTTTGTGGCTGACATAGGAAGGGATGTGAGATTAAAAAAAAATAAGAAATCACATAGATTATATAGAGAAGTTTGACTTGTCCCAAGACTAAAGAAGAAGCAAATCTAATTCGTCTGCTGGAAAGTATGTTTGAAAATTTAAATTTCGTGAAATTGAAAAGATAAAAAAGAAATCTGATAATCTAGTAGGTAGACTCATTGATTTGTACTGGCTTCCTAAAGACGATGATCTTAAATGTTTCCCACATTTTATTAATGATGTAAGAGCACATTTTTGACTCGTTATCCGGTGTCTAGATATAAATATAGTGGTTAAATCCAAACCCGCACACTATATATGGATAGGTTGGCCTTGGTAATCAATGAATTCTCTAAAACCGTTAAATAGCATTCACAGTAGAAGATTTTGGTAACTTCACATAATCAACCGGTTACAACGAATCTATTAATTCACTGACCGCAAAATGTAATTCGTAGTTTTAAATTAAATGATTGCAAGGTCATTATACTTTCGTAGTCTGTAACTGTACCTGTTATCACGATAGCAAGCTGCTATTGTTTACGGACAATTTAATTTAGTTCTCGAACTCCGTATAAACTTCACTTTAGAAGTATTATGCAATGCAGGTTACGCTGAAAGAAAACAATTAATAAATATTTATAAAGAATGTCTTAATAAATTATTATAATATATTTAAATATCGTCCTTGTTATGAAAATATAAGTATAAGGTAATAGAACTCGTTAACCAAATATTTATGATTAAAGAAACGTAATACTACCCCAGTAGTCAAGTTTATCTGTTGGTGTTATTTTAACAAGCTGAATTCTTAATATCAGTGTATTTCTTTAGTGATACAAGACTTCAAGGGAGAGTWGGATTAAACATTATTTGCTTTGAGCATTATGTAATATGTAGTTTTTTTCCCTGAACACAAAGCACTAAACTTGTTAAATTAGAACGCACAGAAAACATCTCAAATCTTTGTGTAACGCACTCCCAAAGCAAAACAACCGTTCAATATATAGTTTTCACTTTTTTGCAATAAACCATTGTTTATTGTAATTGCGCTTTATAACGCCTAAGAAAGAACAAATTGTTTTTATACATACCGACCTAGATAGTTCCATGAATATATTGAAACAAAATTTCTGTTAATTTCCCACGGCTTTCTTAGTATTCATAAAATGTAAATTAGCAGAACGAGTAATAGTAGAAGCACAACTGTTTTCTATAGCAAGCGTGTGATTACAGTAATTTTCCACCGATCGCATATAATTCAAACAATACACATTTGATATCAAGGAATATTATTATATATAAATCTAGGTTATTACTATTTATGATATTTCTCTTCACTGGCTTATTTTAGGCCTTTTGAAAATAATCCGTTAGAACCGAAAATTGCATTAGTATATTAGCTGGTCAGTACAAATTATGGACTGGAAAAACAATGGTTTACTTTTATAGATAATATAATTAGATTTCGTTTGTACTTTTATAATTATGGCTTCCAGTTTTAGCAAAGTTTAACAAACATATGTAGAAACAAGTTTGTTTCTACAAACAAAATAAAATTGTTAATTATGTTTCCTTCTTAGCCCGCCTTCTTACACATGCAGTAAAACAAGTAGGTTAAATTAGTGAATTATTAATTAAAAGTGTTGTTAACTAGTCTTGGCGCTTAATTCTGATCAGGGGTACTGACATACTTATGGTACTGATAACTTATGAATATGCAAACATAGTAATTGTCGTAATCGATCTTGTGACATTACTTTATATTTTTGAAAAATTTTGGTTTGAGTAATGTTGATTATTCGGGTCAGCATGAACAACGTGACCTTAGCCCTCATTTACACTCAAGAGTGAATGGTATATCTGCTAAATGTCTCAATTCAACAATTATATTGCATGAGAGGCAGATTAATGTATAATAAAAGCAACTAGCAATGTTATCAAGATAAGACTAATGAATACCAATGAATGGTAATAGACCAAAAAGGATGTGGGCCAACCAAAGTTACTTCTTTTTTCATATAAAGTACCTTCAATCTTAACACATAAATAGAAATGCTTTATGAATGCAATAGTCGTGCAAAATGTTTTTTTGTCTTGTCTAGGTCATAATTTGGCAGTTAGCAAATGTATTTGATTTGTATTTTACTTCCAAGTAGAAAACTGATAACAGAACCTTGTGTACTTATGTGCTTACAAAATATATTCAAAATTTTTTGTTATTAAATATACTGTTTATTTATAAATGTTGCATATGCAGGGAATCTGTTTCTGAAAAATATTTTGACAGAGCAGTATAAACAAGTAGATCCAAAGGGAGTTCCTAAAATATCAGTTTTTGGTACCTACTCTTCTTGTGTTTTTTCCTTTTTGCGATTCAGCAGTGTAATTTGCCTACGAGAACGGTATTGCTAAATAGAAAAATGTAAATAACGAGAACATTAGCACATTGTTTTACTATAGAATATACAATCTTTGCCCTTGGAAACGTACAAGAAATATATTTCTGACTAAGTCACTGACGGTAGTGTATTGTTCTTAATCGCTAACGAAGTAATCACAGCATGAAAAAACTTCTCAAGAAGTGTACCATTTTGCAGGATAATGCTGCTATTCAAAAAGCGTTTATATGCTACATAATACCGCTGAAATTTATTTTATTTGACTGATATCCACCCCAATCTTTGTATTTAGCACCAGCAAACTATTGGTTCCAAAAACTCAAAAAACGGAGAATTGGATTGCAGCTAAGGGGTACCTTGCGACCAAAACAGATACAGATTGTCTTGTGGACTTAGAGTTACTTGCTATATGGGTGTTCTAATAATTAGGCAAGCCCTAACGAAGCCTGCAGGAGCTTCTTCCAAAAGATTTCTAAGGACATAGCATACTCACACTCCATTCCGGAACTTCCGTTAGCCTGTTCGCCACAACACACCCAGCACTTCCAGCACCGATCACAACAAAGTCAAATTCTCTTCGACCAGCGGTCGTGTGTCCAAAGTTCTCGTTCCCGAAGCCGTTCTGGTTCACGAAATTGAAGTCGAACGAGTCGAAGCCGAAGGTTCCTCCGGGCGCGTCCCTCGACCTTCCGAAGAGCGACGTGACCAGCTGGAGGAAGAGGAACGTGGACGGTGCACACGTCGTCACCGTCGTGTAGATGGCGCAGGCCGACGACAGGTCTCTTGGTACCCAGGACATGTTCGCTGTCAAAGCTGGCACTGCACTGCGGTTTTCCGGACGAACGCCCCAGAAAGTAAACGCACCGATTTGCATCGGGGTTTTTTCAATTACCTCCAAGAAACTGCACCGTCCCTTCCATGTGCGAAGCCGGCGCGAGGCGGACACAAGAGGGAAGCGGTTCTGCTGCTGCTGTTCCGCCGATTAACTTCATCAGTCCAGACGCGCACTCATTATCGTACCTGTTCGAAACGAGGAAATGCCAGACACTTCAAGAACATGATTCATCGGGCTTCTAATTGGGAAAAGTAATGGGAATATTTCTTTCATGCCTCCCCTGTTAATTTTTTTATCATCAGAGCAGTTTTGTTTGGTAAAATGTCATCTTATTATGGGCAAACAGTCACTTACTGTAAGTTAAAGTTAAATGAAAATTTCCTCAACTCCTGGGTACGAAATGACAGACCAATGCCGCGACCTCCGCGTTCTCCCGATGTTTCGATTTTAGATTTTTTATTTGGCGAATAACTAAAAACAAAGTTTACTCCCGGAGCTACCAAAGAGTGAAAGACCTTAAAGAAGCCATTGAAGAAGATTTCATAGGAATCGCTAGATGTCCCATTAGTAAAGCGTTGTTTTGCGGTGTATAGATACAAAGATGATAATGGTAAACATTATTTGTTCATCAAAAGTTATAAAATATTTTGTTTCGCAAAATTGAAGACCAAAATACTTTTATTGTTCTGCATTATAAACGTCCAGAAACGTTGAAATAGTCTCGTTTATCCAGTATCACAATTCTATTTCCCTTGCTGACTTTCGGATAAAAGCAATGAGACTTTTAATGATTTGATGTTTTTTTTTGAATTTGGCATGCGTTTCTAATAAAGTCTTTGTCTGAATCTTTAACCCTTTTTTATTCTACGATCTCAAAATGTTATGCATACCTTGACGTTTCATTACTGTGGATGAAACCGTTAATATTGCCAAAATTTCGGAGAAATGCTTCTACTTCCTACAAACTTTTTCTCGATTGTTCGTGGTAAATTAGGGRTTCTTTGCTGAAATACTTGACACGCTTTGTTGGTTATGGTGCTGCAATTCAGGCTGATATAAAATAAATCCCAAATGCTACGGTTTACGTAATTATTTTGAATCCTTGTTAGGCATTGATTGTACAGGTTGCTAGTTAATCTGGTTATAACCAGTGGTCATTGGTCAAGGACAAACCGTCTGTTTGCCTTCAGTTTTTTCTGTTCACTGATTTCTCATTAACGGGATTGCTTTATATGAGTAATAAATGAGATTTAACTTTATCGATTTCAAATAAATACTCAAAAATCTTCGATGGGAGACAAAACAAGAGTTTGATTTTTACTTTTTGGGAGGCAAGATGATGAATATTGTAGATGAATTATACTGCAATATGTAGCCATCAGAGAGCTAAATAAACAAATTGATACAGTAAAAGATGATAAAAACGCAATCGCAACCCAAGATTTTTATGATGATAATTATATTCTGAAAAGCTTCGTTTTTGAGGCTTCGATATTGGTTAATAATGCGATTATAAGTCATATTAGAAGACCGTGTTCTCACATCTACTCGTATTTTTTTATAACGCAGCCCATATTTATGTCTGATGTAGTTTTAAAGACAACGATAACTATACAATGGATTGTGAAGAAATTGCATATAATACAAGTACAAATTAATTCCCACGAAAATAATTGAGAAATGAATTGCCTAATTTAGAAGGTAACAACTTAGTAGCTCATTTTAAAAATAGCTGCATTAACCTAGTTGATTTCTTAACATTAATTAAACTTTTGGCAACTTACCAAACAACAGTAAAAACCCCAAAAATTGATTAAATAGAAGTGGTTTATTTTGTACAAGGCATACACAACTCAACGTCAAAAATTGTTATGAAATCGAAGCTACGCATAAAGCTGAGGAATAGTGTTTCGCTCCACAATTTAGTTAAATATATTTTGGACAAATCGTATAATTTTAGTACCTTGCATTCAGAAATTACTAAAATTAAATAGTAATTTTGAAAATTTTATCTTTAGTCGTTTCAAATAACGTAACATATATCTTCAGAAGCAATTTTACATATAATTATTCCCAATTTTCTCAACTGATCTTGTCTACAACTACAACCGCAAATGAATTTGGACCAAAAGTCAAATAATATGCCGTCTTATTGCAAACAATAACAAAGTTATTTGTTAAAAAAAAACACAAAAAGTTGGTATAAAATATCCATATTTACAACTACAAAGAAACTACTTTAATGGTGATGTATCCCACCATTTACTTTTCAACAAAATGAGATTATGCACTAGGCAATGCAATTAAAACATCAATAAAACGAAATTTACGTGCTGTCTAAAATTTCATCTCTCCCAAGAGGAAGCAATAAACTCGTGGAATTAAAAGGCAAAATATCTCGTGAGTTAAGACTGAAGTAGAGCAGGTAGGAAAATTAAAGGCTATAACCCTACAGTGCACGTGCATAAAACTTTACGTAATAAGAGTTGTTGAAATAATCATTTTCATCACATAGCCAACTCGCGGGCTCCGGAATAGTACGTATCATTAGCGGTCTATTTCCTTAATAGATTTCCGGGACAATCAATGAACGTCCAAATTATCTGTACCGCGCAATAAAATTATTACTCGGAAATTAGTTTTCTATTAGCTCTCTTTCGTATATCATACCGAGCTGTTACGATTAAAATATCTGCTTACTCGCAGGTTCTTTCTTCTCAAAGAATCAAAGATTGCCATCTATTTAAGGTGATGCTTACTTTCTCATTTTTTTATTCGGAGCTGACGATATGCTTCCCAATCAGCATCAAAAATTGTGTTAATGCAAAACCTTTGTTTTCCATAAGTTCTTAATGTTAACTGTCAACAGTGCAAAAAATTTTTTGTGATTTTCTTAGTAACCAAAGTATCATGTTAGTTAAATAAATAAAAGGTCTGCATTTAGTGTTTCAGAATCAATAATCGCGTCTGTAAAGCTGTTATAAATAATTTACAGATTTTATTTGACTAGTCTTGAAGACACGTCTACTTTACATGTTATCTACAAAAAAAATTGTCGCCACTTTGAACGCCTTGTATTAAATTGTTTTAAAAATATATTTGTTTAACACCTTATATAGGTTGAATATATCCAATCTGACCTTATAAGACACGTTCCACAATCAAAAGATACTACTTACACTTTCTTATATTACATGCTAAATGTGACTGATTCATTTTTTATAGGAAGGAATAATGTACGTACTACAGTATGTGTATATATCTAAATTCAGCAAACTACGCTCTATAATAAACGCTTTMTTTKACATTTWATTTACGCGCTGTATAGCCAGCTTTAACAAACAAGAACAAAAGATATKCCATATACTGGAAACAGGGATAAAAAAACATCTACTACAAMAATTGCTACTCAATAACAAAACTGTATGACTACATTAATAAAGTGACTGTTGATATTCCACTTCGAGAGGACTAATTAAACTGCAGCTCTTTAAATGTAATTGACTTTGATCAAACACTATTAGGGAAAGCTACTGTAAAAAGTTAATTAGTGGAGTAATAATAAGTGCTTGGTTAAATACGTACAAGGTAAATGGATAGCACCTATCATGATTTACAGATACAGTTGTCCCTGAATAAAATCAGTACAATGCAGAAAAATATGCAGTCGATTGCAACTCGAACGGCTGCGATCCCCTTTCAAATACAAATACGGAAGCGCAATGCATGGATGCAATAACGCAATAATAAGTCCTCGTTATTAAGTAGCAGCATGACAGCAATCCATACATGTTGAAATTGAATACTGACGATCCCCAAAGGCTTACAGATCAAACGACACCTAATTACACGTGTAAAATGTACTTGAAATGAAGATTATTATTAAGCTTCCTGCTTTATTTATGTTGTGGTAATAACCAGTCTTATTCAGCATAGGCACACATCACACCGTGGTAGCAAATATCTTTAGGTKTTTTCTTTAATAAGCAAAGTAGGTGGGTACTTTCGCCAGCATAGCACCATGCAAAATTCATTTAACGTCATTGTACTCTTGACATTGCATAACCGAATACTTTCGCTTTTAATGTCAATTACATGTGGAGTTGGGCCACGCTTTGAGTGCATTCTTGTGTTGCAAGGGGTAGCAAAACCGTCAGGATAAATGTTTACAATTTTTAGCATGCTGTGGATATCTTGTAAGAAGATCGACTTATCGACTGGCACACACCTAGTAATACTTTGTCTATTTGGTTATGCTTTGTTGTAGATGAAAAAACTGAACTCCTAATTCGAAAAGAGAGTCTGTTTTAGTTACTATACAACGTTTATAAACGAGGGTTACATCTTTATACACTACTAGTACTTTGAATTTAATTTTAAGTTGCGAAACGCCTCTCGCAAGAACTTGTCAAAATGAGTCGAAGATCAAAGCTTGTAAAAGAAGGCATTTTAACTACTTTTTAAAAAGTTCCTCTAAAATTCATAAAGAGTTTGCGAACACTTGTTCCGCAACTTATTTGAATCTAGGGACAACGACTAAAATTACATTGCGTACGGTATCATAAATTAAGACGTAGTAATTATATTACTGGGGAATGCTGTAGAAGTTGTCTATATGCTATTCATTCTTATTATTATCATTTAGATTATTTCTACAGTATATATTTGAGATGAAATTAAGTATTAAAGCTGTTAAAACATTTATTAATATTTATATACTGCCAGGGGTTGCAGCATTATGTCGGTAGTGGAGATTTTGGGTTGAAAATATTGAAGATTCTAAAAAAGATTGATAAGTTAGCACAAGTCTAGATTTTAAAATATACACTGTTTATTTTATTTGCGCAGTTTATATATTGTATATTTATTTGTGTATACAAATTAGTACCTCAATTTGTAGATATAAATGAAACTGCAATATAAATAACAAGATAAAAAATTTGCTTAGTGGATTAAAATACTTTTGGTCTTTTTTTAACAAAAGTATTCAATTTCTAAGTGTGATTCTGGCTAATTTATTTACCTTGTACTACTACATACCTTTTATTATCTATACGTTGAACCAATCATGAAATATATCTCTCAAAATAGCTTTTCACTCGTTACCCAGGCCTCTACTTTCGGTATTGTGATGTAAACGCAATTACGTCCTTGGACGGTTATATCAATTATATCAAATTGCAAAATATTACGAGCGTGCACGATCACTATTCAGTAAATTAGCTACTTCGGACTATAAACAGGCGGCCCCAATTTAAATACGTATATCACATGATTATTTTATAATCCTGCACTACATATATTTAGTAAGGTAGATATTTATTGATAAATTTTCAAACCAATACAATATCTGTCGTTTTGTGTTTAAAAGTGGGGTATTAAATTCGAAAAATGTAGAAAAAAACAATCTACTCGTTGACACCTGAAAGCATTTTTCTAACATTGGTACTAGTTGTCTGATGAGTTTAAAATCTTCAAATTCTATCTGAGTGTATTTGAATAAGTAATACAGTGTCGTTAGCGTTTCTGTATTACTTGAAGAGTTGGCATATACTAAACAGTTGAATGCAAGTAATGCATATCAGTTAATATAGAGAATACAACCACAGTTTTAGACCAGCTTTGGAATGCCTTTGATTTTTGTTTTAAGATAATGTAATGTAATAAATGAAGTGACTAACAAATAGATTGTTGAACATTTAATGTCCAATGATCTCCACGTCTTATTTAGTCAAATGCAACAAATTTTGACTAAAACTTTAAACATGAGTGAGTGCCAAATTCGTCCCAAGCTTTTAATGCCAGATCAAAAGCAAGATCGCTATGCAGTCCACATCATGGTCAAACTCATAAATGAGCTACATAAAAGTAATGCAAAAATTGTAATTTTTGGTTCAATAACCGGTTTATCTGTCTAACCTTTCTTGTTGAACTTGTATATCTCACAGGGCTTAAAAAACTAAGGTAAACTAATTAGTCTTAATTGGCTTGGTAACGCAGTCTGTCTTCTGTAAACAGGTATCGAAGCCAGACTAGTTTAATTAGTTTATTTCTGAGGCTTAAATAAGAAATAACGTTGTCTTTAAACGCCGCTTAATGAAAGCCCGAGAGAAATTCAAAGAATTTCCTTTTGCTTGGCATTTGAATAGCACATTCATTTCTTTCCTCCCGTGGGCTGTTCATGGGACTTAAGTAATAGATTTTACTTTATATTATTCAAGTCGGACGAATTTTAAATAGCAAACAGAATATTATAAGTTAATATAATGATAGTGTCCTTTTTAGGCAAAGGCTAATAGCTAATAAGCTAATAGAAATAATACTCAATCTTAAATCCTATGAAAAAGTCATTAAAATTAAAAGTTTGCTACAAATATTGCCAATTGTTCTTTTCGCAGAAAGAGATCGTACGTTTTTTATTTGTCTTTATCTTTTGGATCATAACAGAGAGTTAGAAATAAAATCAAGAAATTGGTTTCGGATCCAGAAATTTGGAAATCCTATTGAGCACATTTAAAACATAACAAAAAGTACATTTTAAGGGTATTAATTGTAGTTGAAATTATTCAACAAATGTGCCAATGTAAGGTGGCATTGTTATTCGCTATTTTTACAAAATTGTGCTAAAATGTGCTACTGCTGTTGTATAAATCTTGAAAGGTTATTGCACGCCAGACAGGTCATCAACCGGAACCAAAATATGGTTTGGTAAAAACTTTAATAATGCACGTAAGCATCCATTATCGAGACAATTAAATCCCAGTTGTCGTTTTCATCTCAGAAGTGGGATTTTTATCGCAACAACAGCATTATGTTCTTTTGAAGGAAGCGGTACCAATGGTCCCCTTACGGTTTTTAAGTTGATTCTGCATCTTGCAGTGCCCGCATAAAATACATAGTATCAAGTGTGATTTTACATATTAATTATAAGAGTGTTCGGCTTTCTATCAGTTTTTTAGTTAACGAGAAAGTGGATTTTCCAGGATTTTAAAATATCTGCAAAAGAATGCAAAATGACCAATGCACAGCTTGTGCAAGGTTATTATAACGAGAGAAATTGCATTTTACTTATTAAAAATGCTTGTGGCTTAAGACTTCATTCGACCGCATACAACAAGTAAGCACCCAAGGCGTTTGCTAACATTGCGGTTATTAGTAGTGCATGTCTCGGGGAATTACGGGATATGCACTGGATGCCTCAACTGCAGTTTGAAACTATTACGAAATCGACTGCATTTTAATTTGTCGAAATCAGTTCGGCATAGTTTTGGTGTTCGCATAACCGTGTTTGGCTTAGCAATTTCATGAACGCATTTGGTATAACTGTAAAATGTAATTCAATGCATTCCCTCTGCTGCCTGTGAAACGGACGTGTTGCTATTTACTATTGATTATTATTTTTTAACATTGGCTGGGAAACTTGTACCTAGCTGCCCATTATACAAACCCTCTGAAGTTAACGGGTGGTGCTAGTGTGCCTATATACAGAGTGTTCACGAGAGCAGCCAATCTTTTCATTTAAAGTTATAGAATAACGGCTTAAAAATTAAAAAAAAAACAATCAAACATCAAGTAACTAAGATAACAACAAATCGAAAAGTTTTTCTTAACTGTTAACTGTTTGTTATAGAAAAAAATATGGACCGTTCTTTATTCGCGTTCACTACATTTGTCCTTGTTTTGTTCCGCCGTCTTTCATGATACTATAACACAAAGCTTCGAATCTGATTTAAGCGAAATTAAACTGCCAATTTTAACTAGTTTGCTGCAGTACCTAATAAGGAAGTACCTCCAGCTTTTCTAAACGTCGCTGTTACTTTCTAATAAAACTGATATACTTTTAATTACAATAAATGCATGCCCATACAATGCCAATTAATCACATTCATTGTTCGATATGTCACTAGATCAGAGCCGTAGATAATTACACTTCTGGCGGATATTTCACTGGATAATTTTAACACGTTACCGCGCCTATCAGTATAACAGGTGCTGTAGTATGTAACTAGGCTCCAGGTGCTGTAACAGGAAAAAGTACCACAGACCCTCGTCTGCAAATTGTATCTCCTTTCATTAGTCGAGGACCTTAGATTTGCTGTGCTCTTGCGGGTACTGAATGTCGTTGCCTGTTGCTCGATTGCCCGTTATAAAAATTACGAGCAGACTGGTTTGATTTTTTGCCACTGACATGTAGGGTAAGGCTTGGTTGGCGTTTAATAACGGCGCCTACGGAGTATTGCTAGGTATTGCTGGTTTTCAGAAGTACGTTACGAATAGTCAAATGTTATACAAGATCCGCAATTGAAGTACATAGTGTATATTTAAAGCACAATAAAACATTGATGGTCGAAATAAATAAGTTGCCAAGTATGTCATATTGATATCGTGATTTTTTTTGTACAGTTTCTGCGTCAGTGTAAAACAGATTGCATGATTTCGTTGCCTAAATATGGTTGTTCACCTTAGAGTTACAAACATTTTACTATCACTTTCGAAAGTATTTGAAAAATGCATATTCGCAAATTAAACGTTCGACAGCACGATAGCGTGTGTCTAATTATGTATTACTGCAATAAGCAATAAAATTTTGATACCCTGGCTTTATTAAACTTTTCTAAAACTTTCAACCACGTTCACCGTCTGGCACTATTCGCATTTTTGGGCCTCCACGCCACTGTTGTACTAAGCCTCTATAATATAATCATAATATAATATAATATATAATATACTGATACACCAAAGTCAAAGGACAGCCCATAGTTTAAAAAGTTAACACTTTCACTATATATTTTGTTTCTCCTTTACAGGCTGAATTAATTGAAACTACAGACACTGTATTTTGTCAAATGAAATCCTAATAAATAATGATTGAATGATGTTAACATACACACATAAGTATATCGATGTTAAAATGAGAAATATTTCCCACATTTGCCCCTTGTTTTACATACTAGACCTGCCGGACAAATTCCAGTTCACAATGCCCCAGTTAGAAGTAATTCGTTTGCAAATTTTAATGAGAATGTCAGGAACCGTTTTGGCCACCCTCCCCAATTGTATCGTTCCGGTTTAATTAATTGTGTAATAACTCGCGGTGTTGCACAAAATGCCGCTTGCAATATCGCATAGGGAGCAAGGTGGCGCGACAGTTTAATAATCAAAAACAATTAAAAAAAATAGGAGTAGGTACAATGCTGAACGAGTCCCGGTGCTAACAAATTTTTGGCAATCGGGCATGACCGTGTTAAAGTTGTTTCTCAAGCCGCCATAATTGGCCAACACTGCTGAGCAATTAGCATTATAATATCTAGTGCAATGACAACAGCCAATATCCGCAATTAACATAATTCCGAAAGTAACATGTACTTATGGTGTGCTTGTTCTTGGTCTGGTATATACGATGTTGCAAAGGTACGCAGATATTTTTATAACGTTTTTCTATATTCATACACACTTTATCAAACAAATTAACAGAGGTAAAACGTAAGGTGTTTCTCAACCGGAACCATTTTATTCAAAATTAATAAAAGCAACTCAAAACGTAACTATATAGATTTTTTTTCACATTGTTTACTCAGTTACAAGAAATTAATTAATTTTTTCTATATGAATTTACAGGTGTATCATAGTCAATCAAATTATATGAAAGTTTACTTTGATATTCTAAATGCCTCGGTACTTTACTGGGATACCCCAGCAAAGTAGCATTTAAAAGCTGCTTCAGGTCTTCAGACACCTTTAAAGGACGCTTTTTACTACGATTCCAAATGGATTACCGCAATTTTATAAGAAACCTCGATAATCACCGAACTTGACTTCGCAAGTGACCATGTCTAAAATGTGAACCGAATTGTATTATTTCTCCGAAATCGTTACCTAAAATGTGACAATTAATAAGTTTCTGGTATTTTTACATCAGTAATTATTGTTTCTTTTTCTTTAATTGCTTGGAAACCCGGTTATTGGTTATCAAGTCTATTCATTAGTAATATAGGATTTAGGGCTTTCTCTTTTATTAGGCAAACTAGGAAGACACCTGTATTTAAACTGTATCCTGGATTTCTTAGTTGTTTAAGTAGAAAAATTGTTTTATTGAAAATCTTCTATTACAGTTTACGATTAACTGTCAAGAAGTCATTCTGTCCTTATTAAACTATATATTACAAATTCTCACCGCAATAATTTAGAAAATATAAATACGTACTTTGGCAACTAAGCTGCCATCTTCAGACTAAAGCCACTTCTTTAAAACACTGGCTGAATTTAACCAGAAATCTAATCATAGCCACAATTACTAGATTATTTCTCAAACAGGTTAATGCCACCATAATATCGAATACGCCTTCGACCTCAAGGCTGTATAGGTAGGTTTAGCGCGGCTAAATTTTTCAACATAGTTTGAATTGTAAAAAGTGATTACGTATGTCCGTAATAATTATTTAATTTATGCATACGTCATACGCACTATAGGTTTCACGAAATACGTCGTAACCTGAAATAATTATTGATCTTATGCAACCTGCTAATGGTTGTAAGTTCATTACAGTACCCGTATATATTCAAACCGCACATGGCCCGAATTAAATTTTTATTGACGAAATATTTGGGCCTAATTTCACAAGGCTGATAACGTTTATATAACCTAATATCAAATAACGTCGGTAAGTGCACTTTTTCAACAGGTTCTTTGTTCATAATCAATTTATTTAAAATAGGAGACCGCTTATAGAACACGGACGGTTTATTTTTGCAACAAAACCTATAAAATTCCCTCAGCCCTGGTTTTCGATCATGCTTTTATTTGCATGAGTAATTATTATGCTATTCTAAAGACCCTTCAAATTTTCATGAACTCTATAACTTAAATTACAAAAAGTGCGTTGTTTCGCGACGATATGTGTAGCATACCAGAGCTACGCAAACGATTAAGTTATAAATAAACAATGGCGTGCTTTCGAAAATTCCTATTTGTGGAGGTCAACATCGGTTAGAAAGGCCCACCTTTCATTGTTAATTTAAGTCTATGCTGCACTTACGTAATATTTTTAGAACGTTGCTACACAGTGCAGTTAATGTACAACCACTGACAAGAGCATATATCCTATTAGAAACGCCCGCGAACATAATATGTGACCAACGGGCTATTAAAGGCATGCCAGTAACAAGTACAAATAGTATCTCAGCATCTCATTCTCGAGTCACTGTGTTCAGCTATTCGCTTCGCAAAGATGTAATGTCTTCTGAAGATGAATTTTGAAGTACCAGAGGATTCTAATAAGTTATTCATGATAATAATAATCTTCTGTAAAAGTTACATCCGCTTTATTTACAATTATGGGAAAGCGCTATTGACTAGCTAACTACTATAATCAATACAGAATAAAATAAAAAAGAATTTTTGCAATTAGTTTTCAATTTCTCAAATAGATAAAAGCAAGCAAACTTGACTTGTTGTCAACACCTGTACATTTATTTTCCTTACCTCTGATGTAATTTTCTGTCAATACCACTAATTTTGATTTAAAAAAGTATCCTCAAGTTTATTGGTCAAGTTTCAGTTCTCGTGGATTAAATACTCCTTTTTCCAGATAGCGAACTTTCTTGTTTTGTTCATAACAAAGACAAAATTTCAGTTTTAAATCTTTCTGGCGTTTATAATTTCTTTTTTAATAAAAAAGTAAGGAGCATTTAAAATAATCCTTTATTGTTAAAAAAGCATACTAACAAAGTAGGTATGCTAAATACTGGCATTAGTTGATAGCCTGAGGAATGTTTTTTCTATTTTGAAATGATAGTCACCTGAAGTCCGAACTGTACTTCTCAGATATAACAAAAAGACCACACTGTTGCTTTGTCTGATTGCTAGGTGTGGCACCGCATTTTATTATTTTGCATGTGTCTAGCGCATATGAGCGTTGAACATTCGAGACCACGCCATAAAAGAAAGCAGCAAATCCATAARAGCCCTAAAATGTCTTCGTGTGTAAAAACGTCTGCAGTTTACGACGAAAAATGCCATTTATTAAGAACTTTGTGTGCATATTACGGAACGCCATTTTATGCGTCCCCTTTAAGGAATGGTTTGGAACACAAGATCGCGATAGCTATAAAAGGCGCAAATCGAATGCACTGCAAGCTTGACAGTTGTGTATTCGTGTAGGAGAAAATTTGCATGATATTCAGATTATTATTGAAAAGAAAACGAATTCTTACTCGTACACTGCTTTCACTAAAAGATGAGATAGTTTATACAGCATTTTGTAATAACTCAATTGAACAAATAAGCGTGATGACACTTTGGCAATAAATTCTATTCTACGGCTTCAAATAAGAAAATTAGCTACTACTAATGTTACATGATGAGCTGTCATCCAGTTGTGATGGTTTGTTGATGACATAAAGCTTTACATGTCAACAAAATTGTGCTGAAATTGATTGTGCTATAATAATAAAGATTTTGAAAAAGTTGCAATTTAATCAGCAAATACTGGTTTTATGTGAATCGGTTGCAATACTTAGTAGTCTAACTGTGCCCATTACTATTAACAGCAAAAAATTAGCAATGATGTCTAGGATCTAGACATGCATATAGATATGCATATCCTATAAACAGATACTGAAGATAGACGGTAAGGCACTACTTTACAAGTTCTATGGGCAATTAAAGAAATCGAACAAAATTTAGTTAAACATTGGGACAGTGGAATTCAAAGAAAAACAGAAGATGCGTAAACGTGTGCTCATAAAACTGTAACTCTTACTCTTAGTGTATTTTTGTGCTTTCCACCACCTTTCAAGGCTTCCTAGTATTGTTTCAATTCCCTCAGAAAGTGTTGAGAAACGATGCAATTCAAGCGGAGCCAGCRCCTGCCGAATGGCGAATAAAGCGAATCGTTTCACTGGCAGACGTGAAACAAGAAATTGCCGTAAAAGTCAGTAACTTTTCGGTTAGCAAGGGGATGTCCGATAAAATGCGCATAAACGAAAATTCTTTCCGAGTTAATAACCGATTTTTCCGATCTTTAAAAGCGTGGGCGGCGAACGAACGTGAGATATAACAGCCAAGGGGTGTAATGGACGTGGGGCGGTGGAAGTCGCAAAAATGCTTTTTCCATTCGGGAAAAATTACACCGTAATTTCGTTCGATGCAAATATCCTGTTCAGTATTGGCCGAAGGAATTGAATTTCTGAAACTACAATGCAGCTCTTGTGTTCGTGTTATCATAAAAGGATACAGAATGTGATGCATTTTCAGACCGTTACCGACGATCACGTATGCATATGTATAGTTCGACCAACCATTTAGGGCCTTTTCAACTTAACTTTTGACTGAATTGGGTAATCTTAGAAAAACGATAATAGATGACAATGGATAAAAAAACTATTTATCAAGATCTTTTCTTAAAATAGGTGTAGCTAAGACAAGGTACATGCAAGGAAACCAAGAAAAAACATTAAAGATAGTATTAGAAAAGTGTATAGAAGTGAGTTATGAAAATATAAAAAACGGCAGCTTCATAATATATTTGAGAATATTAATAGGTAATAAGAAGTGTAATGACTCGAAGAAAATAAGAGGAAGGGTGTAGTAAAAGGTGATTAATGTATATTGAGTCTAAACAGTTTTTTGAAATAAAAATTTGCTTCACGTAAAGCGAAAATGCATGTATACAGAAGAATATTACGACCAACGGTGATATATAATTAGGAAACCTATTTAATAACAAACTCTATAGAATTTTTAATAGAAAAAAAAGCAGTAATGTTGGTTAACATTACCATTTACAAAAAAAAAATTAACATTCGTCAAAAAACAGATATTGAAAAGAAAATTTGTATCATTGATTACAGTATGTTCGCTTATTAACCCACAAAATCACAAACATCAGCCGTAGTCATCTTCGATGAGTTCACAAATTTTATGAATCGTGTATGTATTGAATTTGTAAACTTTAAGAACACTTTGGATAGCAATGTTAAGGTACTTGATATGTCCTTCTGTCACTTTTTATTTGCTTGAGAACAGATCGTTTCTTAAAGAATATTGATTCAGTTTAAAACCGGATTTCTTGCTAACCACTGCAAAAAAAAATAAAAAAAGAACTATTTACTGTAAAGAGACCTTAATGGATTTAAAAGTAGAATCCTGTATTTTAATAAATTGAATCAAAATATAAAAAACTCGGTGGATTATTTTTAGTAGGCCACTCGATATATAGTGTAGAGCATAGAAAATAA
Source organism: Rhyzopertha dominica (assembly GCA_025024175.1). NCBI lineage: Eukaryota > Metazoa > Arthropoda > Insecta > Coleoptera > Bostrichidae > Rhyzopertha > Rhyzopertha dominica. The sequence continues at coordinate 63,634,140 of QCXZ01000064.1, forward strand.
TAATGAGATTAGAATGAGAAGTATAACAAAACTGCTACAGCAATTGTATAATGAATAATTGGAGCTAATATTTTTTTAAAACTTTCAAACAGAAAAGAAAAGATAAAAAACAGAAGATATATAACAGTTATATTTACAATACGTTTATTTGAGCATTTCTGGGTAACAGTGCTTTGATATTGCAAACAGCACTTTATCGAAAAACTGCAGATCGATGGGTTTATCACCCCTTTTTATAAACTCAAAGGAAGTTGCAGCGAATGAGAATTTAAGGAAGCAATACATTAAAGGTCAAAATAAAGAACGTGATAGAAACGTGAACGCCAAAGTAACGGTGAGTAAATATCGGCACGTGTTTTCTTATATAAATGGGAAGAGCAAGTTGCAGTGATGCATTGTAGTCGTTTGGGTTTGGCAGCAAGCCATGAACTCAGCTCACACACTCATGAAATACTGCAGATTCGATTGGAAAGTATAAACTACCTGCTAAGAAATTTACATTTTAACTAATTTTCTTGAGGCTAATAGCCCCAGATATAGTGTTTAATTTATCAGGGATTATTACTTGATGTTAACTACTTTACAGAAATAAAAATGGGTTTCGTTTGTTAATAACTTTGTAAGAACACTCCATACAAACAAAAAGTTGTAGACGATAAGTTCATTTTGGTTCAAAAACTTTTTTAGCACTGTGCTTTTTTCTGTCATGCAAGCTCAGAGTAAAAGATAGATATAAAAAAGCAGTATGAATTATGCGTGCCCCAACAAAAGATAAATAAAAGGATTTTAAGGAGACCTTCTAGCATAATAAGATGTAAAATTCGTAATGAAAGACTATAATGCGAAAGTTGGGAAAAAATCGATGTAATATAAAGCAGTTATGATTAATTGTATTGTATTAATGTATTCTTTGGTACTGACGACAGCTCATAAGCCGATTAGCTACAGATGATGTAGCAGTACCTCACTAGATATTAAACGTCTAGTTTTTTCACACATCAAAACAAGTAACTAATTATTAGCCCTGCTGTACTTCTTGTGATAGCAAATATGAGTATATAGTGCTTCAGTTTTAGGCGTCTGTTTTTTTTTGTTGATTACATCGTTTATTTTTGGTATTTAGTACATTTCTAATATTAATCTTTTGTTGGTGTTTCCAAATCCAGAATTTTGACATCATCCCAATTTATTCGATATTTTTTATCCATTCTGTTGTTTGTCCCACATACTATCACAATCAGCACAAAGCAAACTGTATTTGTATTTCACTGAAGTTTTAGATTTTAGTTTACTGAAAAGGTTTCTACCAGTTTTTAAGTTTCTTATCGCAATTTTGATATTGAAGTTATGTAATGATTTTATTTCGTTGTTTGTGAGCCCAGTTATGTTTAGGAAAGGTCTATACATTTGCAGTTCATTCTGTATAGGTGCCTAATAGTTTTGTTCCACTGTATAAGTACTAACATTATTTTCAGATGTTATTCTTTGAGGCTCAATCACTATATGGGCAGGCTATACCGTGGAGTAAATATTTTATTAAATAAACTTTTTGTATTTCTACTAAAGTGACTTCATTTGTTTAATGAAGTTAATTTTGATTTTCTTGGTGTGAACTGACAAAAAATAACCGTATCTCCCTGAGAAGATTGGTTTCATGTGCCAGTCTGGTATTACTTTGTTGTTTTTTCAAATAACTCTTGTATTCAGAAAGGGCACTCCAAAATTAACTTCTTTTTCTATTGTAAATTTGATGTCTGATCATATGAGTTAAATTTTTGCCTAATTTCTTCTATTCCAGCTGAGGGCAAGACTAAGATGATCCATTAACATTTATTTTTAATATAGGAAGAGTGAAAGATACCCTGGGATTAACAGGTATCCAAAAAATTAATTATATATTGTGCTAGGGCTAAGCGTCGAGCACAACCAAAAATCCTCATACATCAAGTAGTTATATTGTCTTTCCTAAAAATATGTTTCTTATATTGCTCTTGATGTCATTTTTGGACATCTATAACCCTCATAAACAAATCTTTTGAAATGTTACTACACAAATTTACCACAACCAGAGATATCACTTCATGATTTAGTGAATGAATGTCATTAACTATTTCAGCAAAGGTGAATGTATCTTTTATGTAATAACTGTTGTTTTATCTTTGAACAAAGTTTGTGTAGAATCTCTCCTCAAAATGCCTTTGAATCAGATAATATTTCTTGCATTTTCTCTTGGTAGTGTCCTATCAAAAACAACAGTTATACCTCTTTTATTAATAATAAAAATTAATACATTTTCATGTTGTTTTAAGAATTGTTATGTTTATTTGTAAAGACTATTTGTTTTGTCTGCGTTCTCTTAATTTTTATGTATAAAATTTGTTATTATGTTTGTGATTTTTACTCCATAATAGTCTCTGTCTTGAGTAAGTTAACAATATCTGCTAATACTTTATTAATATGTATGTCTGAAACAGTAGTTTTAAAACTGAATTTAGGACCTATCCTGATATATACTTGATACATTATATCGTATTTCCCTGATATATTACACCTTGTATATTATATTTATTTTCCTGTATATGCGTCACCATCTAGTGGTAGTAGTTTTAAGCTTGCTTGGTTGAAACCTGTACTAACCTTCAACTTGCAGAAATCTTTTTTTCAGAAATATTAGAACATGTAGTTACAACAAATTCCTCCTTGGCTAACCATTTATTGCTTGATAAGCATTCTACCAATTTTGATAATGTTAAAATTCAAATGTGAACCTAAAATTTTACTGCAATTTTCTCAGATAGGGTAAATTTTAGCTACATGAACAAAGAGTAGCTATTTTTGTTTACAAGCTCCAAAGATTAAAAGTACACATATTTTTGAAAAAAACACCCATTGTAAAGTTAAGGGTTAAAATTTGGAGGCTCCCTAACACATTTATTAAAAAATGTATGCATCATTTAAAACAGCTTCCACTTCAAATAATTATAAGCAAAATTTGATGAAATTACATCAACCTGTCTAAGAGATATTTTTGAGCCTGTTTCTCTTTCCCAATGTATAAGAGGCAGGCATTATTTAAAAAAAAATTAAACTGTAAAATAGTGTTATTTTTACACCAGTATTCAGATATAAATATCGTGAATTTTCGAAACCCCTGAAAAAAAACAAAAGAAAACAAAATGTAATGTTTAATAAACACTTTTAATGTGAGAATTATTTACACACATCGTGTTGAAATTGAAAATACAATAAAACAGTCTGTCAGAGAGTGATATTAATGGATAAATCAACTGGCAATAATCGCATGGCTCGCTGGCTCACATGGTTAGCTCCATAATGGCATTGACTATGTCGTTCTGGTTATTTTTGAGAGCTTTAATTGCTTTGCCTCGACTGACATTCGCCTGCGACATCACGAGCTCGACGTCTTTGTCTTCCACTCCCGTGTCATCCACTTCCTCATCCTCCGACTCTTCCGCAATGGGAGCCACGGAAGTGGTCGGGTTGCCAGAAGCACCGTCACCAGCCGGGTTGACTTCCTTGAATTTCTCAGCGGCAGCCACTTGCGCCTGCTGTGACAGATCTTCTATCTTCGCCTCGCCGAACACAATGTAGGTGTCGCTAACGGGATTCTTGTAGACATCAGGTTTGTTTATCACAAAAAGAATGTTCTTTGATTTGCGGATTGTTACCCTGTTGACGCCTTGCACCTGAAACAAAAGCACTTATTTGAAAAATCGCACCGACTAGATTTGAAGATTTCGATGGGAAGAAATCGGGTCAGTCTGCCAAGAATGTCTTCAATAGCTATCAGCCAAGATATTTTGCGAAACCTTGGAACAATTCATCATGGAATGTGATAGTTTATTAAAATGTTTTTAAATATTTTAAAAAGAAGTTTGGTGGTTTTCTGAACCAAAGAATATAATAACAATAAGTGCATTACTTTGTGTCCCAAATAGAAACAAAGTTCTGATCCAGAAAAACAGCAACGAAAAAAGTAAATGGTAGTTATGAGAATATTAACAATAATCGCAATTTCTGAAAGTGTTGCATCATTATTTTCACTTATTACTAGTGTAGTAGTAAGAGAAAATAAACATTTAAAGGGAAAACAGAAATAATTTCGAAGCACTTTTTTGTTACAAACAACCCGACCCTCAAGTCCTTCATTAGTATACCGGGATCGTCAAAGACAAATCCCAAACAGCAATAAAAAAATCGCAGTGTTAAAGAGAGAACAGCAAAATCGGCATCCGTCTATTGCCAAAAAGGAATGAATATTTTCCGCCTTCATACATAAAATGTAAACATTTTAATTAACTAAGACTACACAGCAAATGGATAGATATCTGGGCATTGCAGGTAGCAAACCCTCACTTTTTAACAACACATTAGTTAGGATGGTAAACGCCCAATTTTTTTTTTTAAAGTGAGCTTTTCGACAACTTAAGTTACTTAGATATTGTGTATGACAATCTACACGTCTTAAAATAAGCATTTCGAAACTGTTACTATCTAAAAGCAAAGCGCCGTAGCCATAATAAAAACAACTGTACTTACTGGCTTCAAACCTAATTTAGACATAATTTTCCTGGCTTTCTTCTCGCCCCTTGACTGCTTTGCCTTGGACACCATGTCCAAGGGCAAGCCAGAGGTGGCGGTTCCAGGAAAGGGTGTCGCACCAGCAGCACCCGTACCAGCATCTTCTAATTCTGGAATATCATCGTCAGTGTCGCTTTCCGTAGATGAACCACTGTGTTGTTCTGGTTTGGCTTCAGCCACCACGGGCTTTTCGACTTCAGTCATTTCCGGCATCCTGCAGAACGAATCAATCAAAATAGGACATAACCTTGAAACTGATATTGTTAAAATAAACTGTTCCAGCAACCAGGAAATAAATGGTTGTGAGTTTTAATTACACAAGCTGCGATACTATATTGCCTTTTCTGCAGTACCTACTGGGAAAACATCGAAAGTGCATTAATTACCCGGTATCACGATGTGTAATCGCTATACTTGTGAACCTAATTTCGATAAGGCAAAAAAAAGAATATGATTTTATAATCTAACTTATAACGTTGTCAGCGACATGAAAACAACCTCCAATACTAGAAAATACTTCTTGAAATTTATAACAGCAAGGGATGATCAAAATAAACATAAATTTACCTTAAAAATATATTTTTCTTGGAATATGGTTACAACCACGAAAAAGCCCGAACACACAAAAGAACGATGTCGTGCATGGACTCGGATTCGTATCGCAATCGAACTGCAACGCAAATGGCCAAAGTCTCTATTTCTCAATGATCCATATTCTCGAAAATGGAGACGCAAAATTCGATATTTAAATCAAACGAATTTTAAACAATTGAAGTAGGTAAACATTGTACTAAACACGCAATATCTACGCCTAAAAACTTTGTAAGCAACAACTATTACTTTTCTATCATGTTAACGTTAAGCAAGTATCTAATTATATCATTACCTTTAAAAAGCGCTATGAACGAATACCTATTGTTTTTAAAACTGATACTATGTCGTGATGCTGCAAGTACTAAAATAAGTATTTAATTAATAATAGTCCTACCTTAGGAGGTAAAAATTGTAAACAAGTACTTACTTTTAAAAAGAATTTATTTTTGATGCTGATGCTAATACAGCAAGTTCAATGTTCAAAAAGTACTTTTAGAGAAAGCATTCAATCGACATTACACCTTTAAAATAAGAACTATAAACAAATAAATAATAATATAAACAGCTGCCCTAACTTGACATGCGTGATCTGGATCGTGAACGTCGTATGTTACGTAGTTCTTCGACCATCCCCGTAAGCACGTCTTGATCAATATTAGGCGGTGGTGCTGAAGTAGTGGATGTACCATTAGTTGTACCGCTGTATTACATTTTTGATGAGTCAGCGTCAAGTTTCACTTGCTTAAGCACTCATCGTAACTATAACGTCTTTAACACCTCGTTTGCTACCTTATTGGCAGTAAGGGACTTCATATGTCACACGAGTTGGGTGCATTATCCGGAGAATGATGACAGAACCGTAACTCATCAGTAAAGAGAACTTTGCTGTATTGCAGTGCAGTCAACTAATTGTTTCTCGCTAATTTCAATTCCTCACTGAGTTCGAAGGCGATGTCGGAGTTGAACTAGTGCCAGTCCGCATCTTCCTAATGTAGCGAACACAAGAAACAATGACCGACAGCAGGGGAGACATGGAGACGTTTGTTTCTAAGCGTTCTTCGTTGGTGCTGTCCGTGGCAATGGATTGTTAATCTGTGAACGCCGACTTCAATGCTTCATACTTATTGCCTTATGTAGAGTTCCTAAAACGCCCAATACTTTCTCTAAATGCGTAGAGATACGGTCACAATTACATTCATCTGATTCCATTGAGTTACATGCATTTTTAACTGGGTTATGGATGTTTTTTCCAGTCATTATGTGATATAATGGGCAAAATAGAAGCTTATTGATTAAATCATAACTATTGTGTAATAATTCTACCAGTTTTAATTAAAAAATTGATAATTTATACTAAAAACGCTTTAACAACAAATTCGTAACCTACAAATTAACTTATTTATTTGATCTACTGGATGCGTGGAACTACACGAAAAGTACGAAACCACCAACTTCGAATTTTATTTCACAAATATTACTAGACAGCATCTTGTCACCAGATTTATCCGGCGGCATCCGAACGAAATCCCATAAGCGCAATGTATAATTTCAAGTTTTGGTATCAGGATCGCAGAAGAGCGCATGGGTATTTGTCACCAGATACCGGTCTTGGGCAACAGTTGGTACTAGTAGGTGCAATGACTCATAGTTGGTCGTTCGAACGGTAATAATTGACACATTGACAGATAGTCAATTTTTGAGGTTATCACTACGTATTTAGCGTTTTGGAGATGATTTTGAAATATAAAAACAATAAATGTGGAAAATAGCTCAGGATTCTGATAATTTGTATCAAGGAAGAAGTCCCGCAATACCAGTGATAGTCATACAAACGCGTATGTTAAATAGCAAAACGTGTTAACCTACATTGCAGCGTTTAACGCTCGGTATTAGAAATAACATAATGAAAGACATCAAACAGTTACCTTGTACTGTCTGTTATAGAAGTGTTTATTATTACATGATAATCTTACTGTCGCGTTTCAACACTCAGCGTTCACACTCTTTTCGAAAGTGGTATCCTACTTGTCTACGCTCACGGTTTTTGTCCATTCGATTATGTCTCAATCAGCTAGTAAAAGGTAGCGTCGAACAACTATGTGGTGTATTTCGTTTTAAAATTCTGACACGCTTATGGGAGAATTTTTTATGATGTCAGGTGAATAACATACATACTTCCACGATGGTATCTGAAGGGCAAACGGAGCACTTAGGGAAGTGAATACTTAAGGTTGATAGATAGTAGATAAGGTAGGTGGCCTCATAACTGGCATGACCTCACCTCACGGGATGTCTACCGTACGAGCTGTGTGAATGAATTTAGCGGTTCTGTTGTTTGTATAACGTTTATTGATAGTTTTTTCTACATTCATCGCAGGAACGTCAATATTGCCTTTTTTCAAATGCCAGGGATGATATGTAGCGTAGCTATTTGCAAAAATAGCTTCTCTCAAGTGAAGGGAAGGAAACCTAACCTGCAAGATTATGCCGCAAGCATTTCAAAGCATCTGATTGTTAAGATGACATTTTAAAGTTATGGGGACAGAGCCGAGGCGTATGTTAAAAAGCACAGGTAAAGTTTTCTTATTATTAATATGTATGTTGTACATTGTACATTGGTATATAATTTTTAGCTGTACTCCATTTGTTGTTGAAGCCGTCAGACAAAAAAGATCAAGCACTAAAACACACGTGCCACCTTATGACAAGACTGCAAATATAGTTTGGAAGAAAATCAAACCATTTGTGTACAACATAGTTAATATTTATAATAATATTTAGTGTAGGTACATTTCGAATAATAAATACTGCATACAAATTTCAAACATAACAGTACATAAATAAATATGCAACTATTTTTGTGAAAAAAGAGACCGAATTATGAATATATAACCTATGAGAGTTTGCTGTAGCTCGGTGGAGAAAACTTCTTCCGCAGAAACTTCAGTATGTACAGCGGCAAACATGAAATCAAGGTTATCACCAGCACCTTCCAAAAGAAGTCGGTGGTTTGTATGAATTCCGAATCTGAAACGAGCGATTCCGAGGTAAGCGAATTACAAAGCGAACGCTCGGCATCTTACCAAAATAATCGTGAAGCACGACCAGGGACAGGCCGTAAAGGGCGAGAGAAAACAGTTCCGCCAACACCATGAGGTAATGCCACGTCCTGATGTTCAGAGCCACCATTATCAATTCAGTCAGAATGAGAGAACTGAAGCTGATGGCTACGATGTGGATGAATTCATCCTCGAACAACAGCAGGGCCCCATACATGATAACACCTCCTGAAATCATATTTTAATGTAAAATACTGTAATCGAAAAAATAAAGTTGGAAGCTTGGGCAGTAAATAAATCTTGGAAGACATTTTGCACTGTAACTAAATTAAATACCTACAAAAATAGATACAACACAAAATCTTTCAATCAAATTATTATTTATATTATTAATTATTATATATGTATATATTATTTGACTTTTTGTGAGAGGGCAGTGGAAAATTTGGGCAAAAAGTCACTCATTTGTAAAATAAGGTAAATTTCTATCCAATAGCAAAATAAAATAAAAATGTTATATTTATTTTGATACTTTTAGGTTGCTTTGATTACTGTTAGTAAGTACAGCTCAATAAGTCCTAAAGTAGGTACGACTTTTTTCATTCTTTAGCCGTTTATTTCCTTTGATGTGTAGGCCATTGTGGGAAAAGTTTTAAAAAGAGTCTTTGTGGTACTAGTACACACAAATTCTGCGGTACCAACCTTGGTATATGGAGATCAAAACCCACATGAAGAACGTCTTAAACGACAGGCTGCGTCCCTTCGCCAACTCCTTGTACAATTCCGGGTAAGTCAAAGCGATCTCAGCACTGACATCCTGATCGAGGACCAAACTGAATACCTGAAATGATAAAAATTACACACCAAGAAAGAACCTTTCCACCATCATAATACCGGAAACATGGTGTAAACAGTGGCGTATCCCACCATCAAGAATCCCTGATAAAGGGCGACAGAACTTAGATAGAAGACGCTGCRAAAAACTGCCTGCATCGTCGATATGATCAGGCCGCGGTGGACCACGAACTGCGACAGTGAAGCGGACCTGCAGATTTTTTTTTATTATTATTGTATTTAAAACAAATCAATTCAACACGGTATCTTATACCTTTTGTAACTTCGCCTGCCGTGCACCAACAACAAACGTGCCAGGTGGGAAAACTGGGGTATACTGAAGTCTCCCGCCAGACTAGCCTGTTTACCTTCACGCCCCTCAATGCCGATGCCGGCATCTGCCTGCTGGATCATGCTAACGTCATTTCCACCATCGCCGACGGCTGCCGTTCTTTTGCCCGTGTGCTTTTGGATTAACTGTACCTGGAAACGATGAGTCATCATCGTAAAATTCAAATAAAAAGGACAAGCAACATTCAGCTTAAAATCATCACAACTCACCACTTGCGCCTTCTGGGTGGGTGAACATCTGCAACACACTACAGCAGGAGCAGCCGTGGCCAGTTCCATGAATTCTTGTTGATAATACGATAAACAAATGTCCAAACTTTCACCGCTTATAACCAAGGCACAATCCTGTTTCCTACGAAAGGCATTCAGCTCCAAATGTGCATCCGTCCTGGTCACGACTTTCTTTAGGATGTGCAAACCTAAACCCAACAGGAAAAACGATAAATAACACAACGGTTGTAAAACAGGCACGTACCCTGAGTCCTAGACACCAATCGAGAACTTTTCGCTATGCACGTCGCTGTCTCCAGTTTATCCCCTGTCAACATCCAGATTTTAATGCCAGCATTTCGAAGGAGCTCCAAAGTCGGCCTGACATTGTCCTGTAGCTTGTCCTCGACCCCAGTGACACACAAAAGTTCCATCTCACGCTCCAACGATTCTACCACTTGGGCAACACGAGCCACTCTGTCCGAGACAGACATTTTTGCTGCGTTGTAACGCGTCTGCAATGGCAAGTTAAAAAAAAATGGAGAAAGTCTATGTTGCAGTTTGCATTAAAATGTTAAATTAAATAATGGGTGATATCTCGAAAACCAAACCTGGCATTCAGAATATGTTAGAGAGGAAAATTCTACATCTCTTTGATACCAAACGCATTAGGGTAGAAGCACAGAAGAAGCATAATTTATGTAAAGAWAATAWTACCTCAAAATCCAGGTACTGMTCCTCCGTCAGCATTTTCCTAGCAACAACCAATGTMCTCAGTCCCTCTCTGGCCATGTTKCCAACTTCCTCCTCCAGCCAATCAGTGTACTGCACGATGGCACCCATCACGACGTCGGCACCTTTCAAATAAAAATATATCTCCCCCGTATGGAGATCCTGCAAACGAACCGTTAAACGAAATCCATTCGCCCAATAAACCGATAGCTATTACTTTAACGATGATGCCCATTCGTTTCGTCTCGCTGGTAAACGGAAACACCTGAAGGATGCTATAGTTGATCACGCGACCGTCTGGCGCCAGCAGCTGCATCGAAGTGAGGTCTCGTCTGTTAAGCGTCAATCCGACTTCCTGCGTCCATTGGACAAGGGCCACTTCGTCGGGACTTGACGCTTGATAAGTGACAGTTCGATCATCGGAAGCTTGTAGATGTTGATCAGCTTCTGTTTCGGAGGCTACCGAGTCTGTTAGAACAAGTTTCATTTATTTATTTAGTAGCTAGTGATCCATTAGGTTAAAAAAAAACTTATAAGTACAAACAAAGCTCTATGAGAAACTATAAATAAAATTTGCTACAATAAAACCAATAAATACAGGTACAGATACAAGTATCAAATCAAATACTTTTCAAACTGTGGGCTTATTTCAGAAATGGAACAATTAGAACCAGTATTCTTTAAAATTAGACTTTGTTTATCTTACTTCTTATAAATGTACATTAAGTTGACTAGAATACGATTTACATTTGTAATATAAATCTTCAATTTCTGACTGTACAAGTAATAAGTATTTTTCAATAAATGACCATTCAACTCATTTTCAAATAGTGTAAACTAACAAACAAGTACTCACTAGTCTCGCTATTTTCACTGGTCTCATAAACAGGCGTCACATTATGACACAGCGCCAAAGCCTGCACTGCATCCTTAATTCGAGTGTTCTCAGATCTTCTAAATTTGCCCCCGACGGGCGTCGAAGAGCCGGCTCCTTCCGTATTGCTGAATGCAGTCTTCAAAACCGAACGTACCTGCTCAGAAACGAATTGAGCAAAAACTTCCCTTTGTTCACTTTCCAATCACTTACATCTTCGAAGCTGTCACCGGCGTAGCTGACCGTGCCCAAGTGCAACCTCMTCAGCACCATGGAATTCTGAGTGAGCGTACCCGTTTTGTCAGAGAGAAGATACGAGATCCTGCCTAGTTCTTCGGGTATCGTGGTACAGCGCACTTGAGTACCCCTCATGGCGGGATCGTGCCCGATCGACCACGAATAAAACGACTTGCCCATGTCCAAATTCACCCTCAAACTAATAAAAATTCAATTTAAAGGTGATAAAGTCACGATTTGTCGATAATCAAAAAGACAGCCAACATTGCTGCCAATGGATGTCAGTCAAAACTGTTTAACCTGACGAAAACTTTGATTATAGAAGGTACTTGAAATAAATTCAATCATACAGATGTACTTAATTGTTAAAAGAATTAATTAATCATTAAAACAACTGATCGAACAATAAGAAGTTTTGGAAGATTCTAGTAGTGTACTACAATGTATTCACTAAATGATTTTGTAATTCTCATACACATACAGACATAATAGGTCACAATTTAATTTTTAGATCAACAATACCATGTTGTATAAGATATATATTGAACTGTTTCTTAGAAAAAGGAATGAAAATTAATATCAGGGAAGGAAAAACAGCAGAACTGAAAAACATGTATGACAAAAATGCAGTCCCAACTTTATAATCTATCAGAGCTGGATTTAATGAACAGGAACTCGAGTTTAGGTACAGAACATTTAAAAATTATTTTCGATGAAACATTTATGGAACTTTTCTTTTTACCTTATCGGAATGATGTAGGAAAACAGCAGTATAAACCTGAACATGTATCGGTACCAAGGTCCACCGAATCCCTTTAATGCCATCATCAGCAATGCCAATCCAATAACGGCAACGAAAAGCAACTTGGTAATTGTGTTCAGTTCCATATCCAATAGACCAACTTTTGATCGTGGAGCTGAATTGTTCATCACCGAACGTGTTTCGGGACCCGTATATATAACCACCCCTAAGGCCTGACCAGACGCAATTACACAGTTAGTCCACAATGTATTCTCCAAATCCAAGCTTTCATCGCCATTAGTCGAATCGTGCTGCAAGAAAAAAAGTTGTAAAAGCGCCCCGACAACAGTTATCACACAAGTTACCCTCGTGAAAGTTCCAATGAATGAATGTATGTCCCTCTGAGGTTTCTCAGCATAAATGGTGACGTTCATGTCGAAAAGTTGATAATCAGACGCCAGCTTTTGAGTAGCTGGGACGGCCAATCTCAGTTTCCAATCAGTTTCACCGTCCAACTGATCCGTACGGACAAAGACGGAGCCGCTTTTTTCTGAGGTGCGCAGAAGCACTAAATCCGCAGGTACCCTTTCATCTTTATCCACGATTATTAAATCACCCACCTGGCCAATAAATACAGTTCAGTTTTAAAAACAAACATGACTAATTGTGACACTGTTCTTTTTTACTGGCCTACACCATTTTTACAATATCAAATAAGCAAAAATAGTAGTAGAAAAACAAGAGAACAACATACTAACCTTCAACTTTGACGCAGGAACAATCTCCACGGCTCTGTTATGATCGTTCAGCAATCTCTTACACTTCTGGCTGTTAACCTCTTGGTCTCTCTTGTGTCGCCTCAAATCGTCCACGGCTTCTCGACAAATTGTCACGAGAAGCACAAAACACTAAAAATTGACCAATTACATATAAAAATAAAAAACAGATCATGTGCATCTTACCAAAGGGCCCCAGTAGGTATACAGATACCCTATTCTAATGTCGGGCACGAATTGGCTCATCGCCATTATCAAAAAGTAAAGGTTTAGAAAAAATTTGAACTGCTGATACAAAACGAGCGGTAAAAAAGTAACAATATTGTATTTTTGGTTCCGGATGGTGTTTGCCGGAAACTGTCCCACCGTAGGCTTGCCCAGGTGAATCGTTCGTGAACGTAGTTCCCGTGGACCGCAGCATTTCCTCCAGAGGGCACACCAGCAACTAAAACAAACAATACCTGTACCTTCCAAGGTTTATAGCTGACCTGACAATATTTAACTTGAAAATAAACGGTTCTCTATGTGCTTTTGTGATCAGAGGGATGTCCTCTTTAGACGTACGCTTGTTTAAACTAGTTTGTGATTCTGTGTCCATTGCAGTGCAATTAACTTGTCACCTTACACTATAATTTGAAGAAGATTACATAGTTTAATCATTGTCTTACGATATCGCAAGATAAATAAAAAGCAAGGAAAACAAGAACGATAATACGCAGTTGACAGTTCTTGATTAACATGACAGCTGATGACAGCTTGACATTGACAAGTGACACTGACGCGCAGAGCTACCACCTTCAAATAAATTAATGATTTAAGACGACACTTATGACGATTCTTTTCTCAATTTGACTTCGTACATTAAAATATAGCTGGTTTATGCCAATTTCAAACGCAAAACGAGTGGTTACAGTAATATGGGACATGAACAGATGAAGGTACAAAGTAACAAATCCCTACCCGCACAGTACACCAGCTAGCCCTCTTCTGCGATGTGGAGCTCTAGACGTTGTCGTATAGTAATTATCCATGTCGCTACCATTATTTCTTGACGTCCCTCCTAATAAAAAATCCGTTTCCTCGTCTATATCGAAATCCTGCATCGGATATTCCATACCACCATAACCACAGTTTATTCCACGCACACTACATTATTACTGATAATCACGGCCCCAGCGCACCAAATTCCTCTCATATAACCTTTTTTGTCCTTTTATCGTTGAATTTAACGATGAAAAGCTTCGAATTCTAATAAGGCTGTTAGTGTCGCACTCATATTTTATTTTTAGGTTGGCGACAAATGATCTACGATGCACGTGCGCTACTGTCAATCGCAAAAGAACTACTCACTAGTATAACTAAAAAATGAACTGATTACAGTGATAAACATAATAATTTGTAGGGATTTAGCTGATAAGGCTGATTAAAGTGAATGTTTCAGGAAGAAATAACGTTATGTCTGATTGATGTTTTATTTTTAGCATATTATATCCATTAATAAATTATGTAACATATTTTCACAAAGAACATTTTTATAGATTTTTTTATACAAAGCTTTTGGATTACATGATAAAAGAGTTGAAATAAATAACTATAATCATAAATCCTTCCTAGAAAGCATTAAAATTAAGAAATTTAAATTTAAGAAAGTACAGTTTCAAAGAGAAAATACATAAATAAAAGGGGCATGCTACATAGAAATGCTGTCACGCTAATTTTTACCAATACATTCAAATTTTTACATTATGAAACATTATAACTAAAAAGAGAAAATACAGTTACATATGGTTAAGTTATTAACATACACATTTTTTTTTAGATTACAAGTGCAGTAATATACTTTATTATATTTATGGAGCTCTTAATTCGGACAACCCGGATCAATTTTTTTTTATTTATCACACCAATACATGGTTAGAATTATAGTGCCTGTTTTGTCAAATTGACATGAATTTTAAACAATATAGGTACACATTTAATATGTGAAATACAGCAACCTAAAATCTTTGATGATTATTAAAAGCTGGTGATGAAATTATATGATTGTGACTATAATTAAGCCAAACTTTACTATTTTAGACAACAATATAATAATACTCATATATAATGGTTGTACTCGCAATCTTAAATACAGCAACTTTGCTTCTTCAATAATAAATGTATATTTAAGATACATAGCCTTAGTACTGCACGCCATATAATAAAAGAAAAAAATCCTTAATCTATTGCTTTTATACATTTTGTCTGAATAAAAACCCTACAAGTCATTGCACTCATTAACTATATGATTTCATCCAACAAAAAAGGTTTTATTTTTCTGATTCCAATGTTATGTAACAAATTTAATTTTTGCTTTATAGTATTTTTGTTAGAAATAAATAACTTAATTTCTTTTGTCAGAAGCATTAAAAAGTTTCTCTCATAATAATAATTACCTACCTCTCAAACACACTCCAATGTATGACAAAATGTTATAAAACCTGTAATCATAATGTACTGTCGCTTGGATACCTTTATTGATCAGGTGATTTCCAGAACACCCTAATTTGAGCAAAAATATGAGGCAAAATTTATTTTGTTACATATTATCGGAATTATAAAATTATTCTTTTCTCAAAGGATTACTTTATACATATTTTAGTTCAATGAAATCAAATAACAATAATATTATGCCATACAGTTTTATTTTTTTGCAAAGCATATGTTAAGAAATTTTTCACATCAGGTTTATTTAGTAAAAGTAATATTCATTTTCTGATGTAGGTACACAGTTTTGTATATGCAAAGGCTAGAATATTCTAGGTGCAACAAAAACAAAATATTTATTTTGTCATGCAGAAGAAAAAAGAAACAATAAAGGATGCAAGAAACAGAATATATTTTGGAATAACGAACATTTTTTACAACTTTTTGAAAAGCAACATGTACAGAACGTGTTAAGCTACAACTAAACAATAACCAAACAGAACACAAAATTTACTACGATTCAAACAAAAGCAACACAAAATCAAACACATTTAAAGGAAAAAGGAACGTTTGTTAAATGAAAACAATCACCGATAGACATAAGAAACTTAAAATTAACATCTCTAACCTACACATCTGAACGGAAACAACTCGATAATAGTTTGTCTTGTGTTGCCGTTATTGTCAAATTATCCATTGGCAACACTTACACGTGCCCACGTCACTTTGAAACTTGGGCTAGTCTGACTTACATTGTAACATTTGAGCGTTGTTTAACAAATGTACGCTGTTAACAATGTGTCTGCTTCGGATCACAGATAGCTTGTTTTTACGATTGCTGAGGTGGCATCGTATCATACTCTTTTTTTATCACATTGACAATCACACCTTCGCGGCATCGTAGCTGCCTGTACATTTCAAAACCTAAATTGCACTCTCTCTCACCTCGATTAAGTAGATATAACTCTCATCAAACACATTCTCTTTGTTAATAATGCTCTCAAGACTAGGATTATCGTTACAACAGCGGACTACAATGATCACTCATCATCTCAGGTACTAGTTGTTCGCGGTTTCTATTTACAGGATCATTTTGCACTCCTCCATCTTCGTTGAGTAGCGATTCGGGGAGAAGTCACGAACAAGATGGCAAAAATTAGCCCGATCGTGATTTTTCACCAAAAAGCTACCGAAATCATTTATAAAAGAACAATTCACAGGAAAAACTGTAGAAAACATCTTGGAATGCCTACAATCCTAAACCGTACTTGGTCGTTTATTCTTTTAGTGTCTCATTAGAATAAATATTTTCAGACACATCGTTATTGGGTGACCACTGAATGAAATGATTGAACAAACACAAAAAAAAGCATAAAAACATCAGTTCGATTGTTAACGTCATTCGACCAACCTAAGTGTTCGTGTTAACAGTAAATCTAGTCAGTTCTTCGGGAATGTTGAAACACACTTTGATTGGTTGAGACAAAACAAAATTTTGTAGTTGTAAATACTGTTCACACTGGGACTAGAACTATGGCAACTGCTTATTCTCATTAGGAATGGTCCTGGTTAACAATCGCATTTCTTTTGTTTATCACAGCTGTTGATTACCTTAACCGCGACATGTTTTCACGTCAGACGTCAAAACTACCATTTCACATTATTTTATTGTGTTTTGTGCCTTTCCCGATTAAAACATCGACCTAATTGCACTCTAAAAAAAAATTAACATTTACAACATATGGAATACCTCTCAAAAAAAAAAATAACGTAAGCTACAGGTTGATAACAAAATATATATGTATGTATTAGGGTGATTCCTATTTTCTGTAGGTTAAGAGTAGGATAAGGCGGTGTTCTTAAACTTACTGAAGGTCGGCCAGTAGTATTGGCAAAATGTATTCGTCGGAGTCGCCTAAGTTCGGATCACAGATTACTGGGTGAAGTTGGTTCCTTTGCAATGGGGCCCACGGTCGTTTCAGCAAAATGGGCACCTCCTAACAGAAAGTTATGTTAATCAAAAATGCAAATAATTTGTGAAAGTATTCATACATGGATTATCCGCAATACCTCCAAATATTTCTTGGAGAACTTGTATTACTTAAATCGAAGTCTCAAACATAAAATTTCCCTAACTGTATATGCCAAGATGATAAAAAATTTGCTGTTTACCACAATATAACAAACGTATTTCTAATTGTATCACTTTATAAAAACACATAAATGTTTGTCGTTTTACTTACATCTTTAATGCTTACACAGTGATAGGCATCCTGGTTGGTAAGTATGATATCGTTCCATGTGACATCAAACACCTTCAGAGTGTCGGTGCGCAGCCTAGCTATAGCCAGCAGGTTCTCCTCATGATATTTGTACCCGATGAGTACCATCTCCTCAAATTTGGGACAAAGCCACGCTATCATCACCAACGGGTCAGGTTCTTGCCCGTCCTCAAACACTGGCTGGTCTAATAAACCCCAAGAGGCAGGATTGTCGTACTGAGAGAGGCAATCGACCCACACTATGCTGCGAAACGTCTGACTGTACCAGCTCGAGATGTTGTGCAGCAACTGGGTGTTTATCTGAAAGTTAAAAGAAAGTATGCATGGTAATTTGAACAAATAAAAATAACAGAGAAACTATTTATGTACCCTTGTACCAGTCTACAAATCATCTATTAATAATAATAATAAATAAAATAACCAAAAATCCAATGAAGTTAATAAATGTGGAGAAACTTACGCCTTCACAGAAGAACACCTTCAGATGAGATAGAGGCATGTTCATTTTGAACACCCTGTGAATATCGTAGATTTGCTCGTAAACATGTGTGACATTCACCCGCAATTCACAGTTTGGATGGTTCTGAGTGAATCTTTTCCATTCAGCGTCAGTTGTACCTGGATGCTGATCATCAATGACATTTATATGGATCACTAATCTTTTTAAATGAGGAGCCCAGCCCAGGTTACAAAGGAACATATCATCGAGGACTTCATAATCAACTGTCAACACCTGTAACAATAATAATAATAACAGTTTATTCATACTATGAATAAAACATGAACTGACCTGAAGATTAACAAACGGCTTTAAAATATTCCTGTCAAACTTCAGGCGGCTGAATACACCCGGTTCTTCTTTTATCGAAGCCAACCCTAAGTGCGTCATCGTATTAGCACTGGATAATGTTAACTTATCTAATAAGTTGGGAATGTGACTCGTCAGCTTTTCCAAATATCCCAAGCTGAATTTATCCATTGGTCGGCAGCACAATTTTCTTATCGTAGTAACTATCTTGTTCAAGTCAGCTTCTTCGGGACTAAATCAGACCATTGACGTAATACAGATACACATTAAAATAATCAGGTTTACCTGTCAGCGTTATTCGCCACTTCGATTCGACAATACTTGGCTTCTAAAACTAAGGACTTAAGAAAATCATTTTCAACCAACATCTGCAGCAACATCAACAGGTCGGCGACGTTTTCTGGTATCATTAAGTCCACCCGCACTGTTGCGTTGGTAACAATACTGCTAAACATATTTAAAAAATACCTCGTTCTCGTGGCATTGTTCTCGTCTATCTTAAAAATCACGTTTCGCCAATACAAAGGTCGGTACAGCGCCTGCCTCCAGTTTTTACATGTGCTCGAGGCGTTTAGTCGATCGTGGAAGCTTAATCGTTCGTATATTTCATGTAGGATAACGGTGGGCAGGTAGTTCCATGTCGGTTCGCTAGTGTCTTCAACTGACGGTCTCGATTTCTTCGGTTTTGGATCGTAATCTATCAACGTGTTTAGACTATCAGTACCCATACTTCTACAAAGAGAATTTTACCGTCAAGGACTACTCCCAGCTATTGCCTAAGTGTTTTAGCACAACAAAAAAACACACTCAGTAATGACAAGAGGTCTTTAAATGTCACACGAAATTGCGACGTAATAATATGAACGAAATATCAACATGCAATTACTCAATACTTGAAATGACAAAAACTTCAGCTACCTGTACACGATAATCGATGCACTAGTAAAATTAAATCAACATGATACTTGAAATATTATGCTCAAAAACGAATTAAACGTTACATATGTTTGCTTTTTTTGTGTTTTTGTACGTGACTTGTGACGTTGACACTTGACAGCCAATGCTGCCAATTCTACTTGGAATCGAATTAATTGTATTGAGTACTTGTCGTCAAGAGTATATTAGTTCCGAATTTAGGAATTCAGTTCAATAGACAGATGATAGCTGTTTGTTCTAACAACTTATATTATTATCAATTAGCTTATTAATTAATTAAGCTTCGATATTGAGAATCGATAGTATTCAGTACAATTGCCTATAATTTCACATTTGTTAGGTTGGTGACGCCATCTCACCTGTCAAGTTTTTAATGACAGATGTCATCTACATGGCAACTTTGCTGTCAAGCCAATCAGCCGGCCAGGCTGTTACAGGCTGTTATACCAGACTTTTTTATCTATCTAAAATTGCAGTTTATCAACATATAATAAACCTTTAATGACACGTACACGTTCCTGCATAGTTCGGATAACCTAAGACGATTGCGATTTTCAAGAGTGATTACAAAAAAATGGCGTTTAATTCGGTCAGTGTAAGATGAGGAGATAGTGTTTTCTGATCAGTTCGGTAAAAAAAGTATAGGACATGCTCCCGCTCTCTCACAAAGACACCCTGCACAGGGGGTTCGGCTCTAGGATAAAGGAGAAGCTTAACGGATGGTTACGATTGATTTTCGCGGACAGAAATTCACGTAACCTGTTTTTGTTCCTTCTGCTTAATTTGTCGTTTGCTTTTGTGGAACTCAGCTACGGAATATGGACCAACAGTTTAGGTAATGTAACGAGGAAGAGATGGAAACGTCTGTTTACATTGATTTGTTGCAGGATTAATTTCCGATTCGTTTCATATGTTCTTCGATTGTACGGGTTTGCTAGCCGGCCTAGCTGCTTCTGTTATAACGAAGTGGAAGGCAAACGACAAGTACTCTTACGGTTATGTGAGAGCTGAAGTGCTTGCAGGATTCGTAAACGGGTTGTTTTTGTTGTTCATAGCGTTCTTTATAATGTCGGAAGCTGTAGAAAGAGCCATAGAGCCACCAGAGGTAAAATCTTACAGCACACGTTTCATTTAGAAATATTCTTGTGTTTCTTGCAGGTCAAGCACGAACGTTTGTTCGTGGTCTCCATTCTGGGCTTTTTAGTCAACCTGGTAGGCATCTACGCTTTCCAACATGGCCATTCACACTCGGGAGGTGGTTCGCATGGGCACAGCCATAACTCCCACAGCCACAGTCACAACTCGCACGGTCACAGTCACATTGACATTGATCTCAACACGGGCAATTCCCAAATAATGAAGGGCGTATTCCTTCACATATTAGCGGACACCCTGGGCAGCGTAGGTGTAATTATATCAGCCGTCTTGATGCAGATGTTCGGTTGGATGATCGCAGATCCTATATGCTCCATGTTCATCGCAATTTTGATCGCGTTGAGTGTGTTGGCGCTAATCAAAGACTCGATAGTGATACTGATGCAGAGACAGCCTAACGCCTTGGATCATGTGCTACCGCAGTGTTACCAGAAGGTCGTGAGTTTACCGGGTGTTTATTCGGTGCAGGAACCGCATTTTTGGACATTGTGCAGCGACGTCTATGTAGGGGGATTAAAATTGGAGGTCAGCAAGAACGTGGACGCGAAATATGTCGTTTCACACACGCAAATGATTTTCGCTTCCGTCGGAGTACGGCAGCTGTATGTACAGCTCGATTATACGCCAATGTGATGTCAAACGGTAAATTCATGCCCCGTCTGTTTGAGACACAAGCATTCGGTGGTTAGGAGAATTTTTGCAACTTTTAGATAGACACGTGAATAAAGGTTGTTTTACGATTCCATGCATTTACTTTGTTTGAAACTGCATATATTAAATATCTTTTATAAATTATAATGTTTTGGATGGTTAGTAATAAATTTTTATTATTATTATTAGTAATGTGTTTAATTTAAAGAATTTCTTTAATGTTAACAACTACTTTTTAAACACGTTGTTCCAGAATAGAAGAACTCTCGAAGGTACATAATGTTGTTTTAGTGTTAAACAAGTACAAAATATACTGAGTAATCAGTATCGAATCAAATACATCGATATTGTGCCTGTATAGAATGATCGGTTTTGCCATCCCTAATTGATTCTTCAATGTCACGTTGCTGGCTGTCAACTGTCATAATTGTCCTTGTCAAATGCGTTAGTGTCGTGGCAATAAACTGCTAGGTGATCTCCAGATTCCAGAATTAGACGAAATTTTGACATAAAACGCACTTTAATCTCGGTCTGGCAAGGGATTAAAGCCGTGATTCGCAAAATGCTGACGCGAAAATACTTTGTCACTCTCGGACTGTTCGTCGTTTTACTAATTACTTGCATTAAAGCTAATGGCGACGACGAAAAGGCAAAGAAAGGACCGAAAGTCACAGACAAGGTGAGTTGCAAATACACCGACTAAGATCATTTCTCCACGTGATGATTTCAGGTCTGGTTTGATATTAAAATCGGCGATAAACCAGCCGGGCGCGTAGTCATTGGGTTGTTCGGAAAGACCGTGCCGAAGACTGTGCGAAACTTTGTCGAACTAGCGCAGAAACCAGCCGGTGAGGGCTACAAGGGCAGCAAGTTTCATCGTGTCATCAAAGACTTCATGATCCAGGGAGGCGACTTTACCAAAGGCGACGGCACTGGAGGTAACATATTGTAACGTCCCGTCTTCGTTATTCTAAAATTCCACTCGACAGGTCGCAGCATTTACGGTGATCGCTTCGAAGATGAGAACTTCAAGCTGAAGCATTATGGCGCGGGTTGGCTGTCCATGGCCAACGCCGGGAAAGACACCAACGGGTCGCAGTTCTTCATAACGACTAAGCAGACCTCTTGGTTGGATGGTAGGCACGTAGTTTTCGGGAAGGTGCTGAGCGGAATGGACGTCATACGAAAGATAGAGTCGATGAAGACTGACGGTAGGGATCGTCCAACGGAGGACGTTGTGATTGCTGATTCCGGGGCCGAAACTGTTCCGGAACCTTTCGGCGTTAGTAAAGAGGATGCCACCGATTAAGCGCTGTGAATCTGATATTATGCAATTTGTGCTCTTAACAGTAATGTAAGGTTTTTTTTAAATGTGTGAAGCTTTACAATACAGAAATTTTATAATCAAGCTGTTTCTATCGTTATTACTATAAATGACGTCGTTTTGTTGTAATACTTAGTTTCAAAACCTGCAGCATTTTTTCGGAAGGTAAAGATGTGTATCAAAACTACAGTTTTCAAACCTAGAGAGTAAAGTTTTAAAACTATCCTTTGATTACATCAGTTTTAATCCAAATCACCTTTAATCTTTTTGATTTTGGCTTAGGGCAATCCTGGGTGAATTTTTAATTAAATTCTTTTGAAATGAAATTGAATATTTGTCATTTTATTAATATTGGTGTTCATTGGAACATAACTTTTAAACACAGATTTGTATTTTCCACAATGCGATCTATAGTTCTCACTCGCCCTTTAGAAATAGTGTTGCCATTGTTTTTGCTTGTTACGCTTAATGTTCCAAAATTTTGGAGTCATAATAATAATAAGTATAACATTAACTTGAAGATTCAGTACTCAAAATCAGGTTGGCCCAGAGTCAACAATGCCAAACCATAGGTATGACTCATTATTTATATTTTGTGAATTAATGGTAACCATTAATTGATAATAAACGGCATATTATAAGAAATGGGTTATGCTTAGGATGTTAAATACTGAAGGTATTATATTATATATTATTATATCCTTTAAAAATCTGCCATTCAGTGATTCTGGAGTCAATAGCTTCGAAAGTAGATACCGTTCTTCTATATTTTTTTGCCATAAGGGTCTACACATTAAAGGAAATAAAAATCCCAAGAATGAAAAAAAGAGTTGTTTCTACTTCATGAGTTACTGAGCTGTACTTACTAACAGTGTGACACGAATAGAACCTGATTCCATTGGTTTTTCATTTTTTTTACTATAATGGTGTACACCTCAATTTGATGGGGAAAATGTGAGAAAAATGATGCACGGTTAACTTGAAGATTTATTGAAAACATGGTAGTAAAACTGAACGTGAGATCGTCAATTATAGGACGACAGCGTCCAAAGAATCTCCTAAAAAAGAAAATAAAAGCCGTGATTATATTGACAATTTTAGCTTCTGTCGTTTTAAACTGTCCAACAATTTGTGCAAGCACCAATACCGCTTTTAAACTCTAATTGCAAATACTATATTTTAAAATTCAAATCGGATGGGAAACGAAAGCGTACGGCTTCGGCAAACTTTCAGATTTCGATCCCCACCCCTGGACATTACAATATTAGTAGTTTTATATGATTTAGGCACGGCCTGAAAGCAACGAGGGGCATCGTTTCCAAGCCGCCAGAAATGTTAAGAATCTAACAGTATTATGCGATTTAGTAAGAGAAAGT
The DNA here is from genome assembly GCA_025024175.1 of Rhyzopertha dominica. Lineage (NCBI taxonomy): Eukaryota > Metazoa > Arthropoda > Insecta > Coleoptera > Bostrichidae > Rhyzopertha > Rhyzopertha dominica. The sequence goes on from QCXZ01000064.1 coordinate 63,658,149, forward strand.
TCCGGTAAATGTGGCAACTACGATATTTGGTCGAACTTAAAGTTTATCGATGACAATGGAGGCGAATGATTTTTGGTTAGTGCACGGTCCCGAGGGCTGTGTGCCATTGGAACGATGCTGTTTAAGTTACACAGGCATGACGTATGAAATATAATAACAAGACCGTCTTTGGATGTCCCTTAAGCACTTTACATTTCCGTAAATTATCACAAAAAGAAAAAAATAAACAACAGTCCATATTTGTAAACACAATTTCATAACAATACATATATAAACAGGAGTGTATACATTTCTTAATTTATACTTATGTACATAAGCATCGACCTTACCCACGACGCGTCCCCTCTCTAAGTACTCTCGGTGGCTAAGTACGATTCTTAGAAATTTAGGTAACAATCGTTTCAACAAAGCGCGGAGGGCGAGCGTCACGGGCCAGAGCGATACCAGCGGGAAGGCATTAACGATGATGACCTTAGCGTAACTTTGTACAAGTTGCCGGTTTCTCTCGGACTGATGACGACGGTTGAGGTCAAGTCTTTACTACACACGATGAATGTAACCTTTTTTGTCCTAAATTGTTTAATTAATAAGTGTGTTAATAATAATAATAACAAGTAGCTTCACTGCCGGTGCCTAAGGTTCGCCTCTTTTCCGTGGTCCGGTGTGTTTTTCCTGGAAACAACGCAAAATGTATGACAAGGCTCGCCCGTTTCATACTGTTAAATAAATTCATTTCCATTTCGATTTTCTGTGGATAATTTACGTGAACGTCAAATATTTTGATATGATTGAATGGAAAATTGAAAGGTCGATATGTCAGGATTATTCAGAGATGTAAAACAAGAACGTGCAATTAGTTTACTAACTGATAAAGGTAATACTTACTGGTCTGGACTCTGGTCTGTATCACTCTCTTCTAACTCAGTTTTGTTACGTTTCTTCTCGTATACGAGAATAATTGCACATAAGACAAACACTTCGGCGCATATCCCCAAGAAGGGCCACAGCGCAGCGTACTTATCTGAAACAGAAATTAATATAACATGCGGAAGTTATCTTCACGCTTTCCGCCATATCCTTACCTTTCACTCTAACCATAGTTTCTTCCACTTCTCTCTGCTCAGTCACGTTGGATTGTGCAATGCACTTGTAGACACCCCTGTCGCTCATCTCGATACTGTTTATGATGAAAACTGCATTAGGAATTTTTTTGTCGGGATCCTCCTGGAGCGTTACCCTGCCCCTCGACTCCGTGTAGGTTTCGTTCTCTGTGATATAATAATATTTAATATGTTTTTACGCAATGTTAAGGGGCGTAAAACTTACGGCACTCCCAAGTGATTATGGGCGGGGGCTTGGCAATTACAGCACACACAATGCGCAATTTCTCCCCCTCGACTACGTTAACGTTATCTGGGGTTTTAATCTTGATGGCACCTAAAATGAAAAGTGTGTTATGCATACATATTTTGTAAGGATCTTCTGTGATTTTCTATGACACTTTTTCTATAAAGTATCATAATCATTAACATTTTCAGCACTCTCTAAAATAATCAAACCTTTAAAGCTTATTCTAGGCAATATGTAGGTAGTGTATTTCTTTTATAAAAAGCAAACAAATATCATCAATCAGATATCAAATAAGATTATTTGTATAATTATTCTACGTAAATTTGTGTATCATGTGATATTTGTAATATTGTACAGAAAATTCCTTCAAATAAGTAAAATAAAAACATGTGTTTCCCAAAAGTATGATATAATGATATTAAAAATAATATAGTAATAGTAAAAATAAAAATAAATATATCATGCAGACACAGGGCGACACAAATCATTTATGATATATGAACTACTATCCCTTTATGTAGTTTGTTTTGTATTACAGATATTCGAAGCTTTTGAAGTTTCTTTACCCCAAGTGTTTCGGAATATTTTATGGTATTTAGTTGAAAAAACATAATCACTTACAGATTGCCGTTATAACTGCATGGGCCTCTTCTTTGCCTTGCACAAAGGCTGCACATTTGTACTCTCCTGCATCATCTTCTATGCTGTGGTCCACTTTTAAAATGAACACACCGTTCTCATTTTTGTAGTTTACCCTACCAGATAGTGATTTTACTGTGGTTATGTCTTGATCATCTTTAAACCTGGAAATGAAACAAGCAGACTTTTAAATATATGGTCAGTATTTCATTCACTTGCAGCAACACAGCTGTTTTTGAAAAAAGTGGTCACTAGGTGTTAGATCTGGACTATTGTCTTAAACGGCATCCAACGTTAACATTACTTGTTTTAATTGGTTAATCCTCTTGATGCCAATAAAACCCATGATACTCATTTAAATTCGAATTAGCAAATAAAAACGTCCCTTGTTTTTGCAGCCCACTTTTAATGTGACTATCAAACTCCGCTTCGAATTTTTGACAATATTCTCATTAGCATTAGAGTAGCTTCCGAGCGGCTGCTTCTAAATAAAACCTACCGAATGCTTATTTATAGTTTTTTGGCTTGGGTATCGTCGATATACATATGGCATAGGGGACGTTATTAACCTGCCTAGTAGTCTAAATCGTCGCTTAAAGAAAAATAATATCTGTTGACTCTAAATAGGCACAAATATCAGTTTTAAATCGGTTATACCTCACGAAAATTGAATTGATTAAGGGCATTTTATAAACATCTGGTTAAAAATACCGAAATACACATACCATGTGGTAGCCCTACAAACGAAAAGAAGTTAAGAATCTCATTACTTCTAAATATGTTGAAAAATTGTTAATGAATTCGACGAATGTATTGGCTAAAGCAAACAGTAAAATGCAGACGTTCAAGCATGTTTTTTCTGCAAGTTTCGAGATTTTGAGTGGCAATGGATACAATTTTCTTAAAATATATAGGAAAAAGTAGTTAGGAATTAACGTAACGTTGTCAAATATGCGTTGGCTTCATTGAATAAACACATCAAATGCCGTGTGTCATTCATTTAGGCGCTAAGTGAAACGAATGCGGCCAATTATAATCGCACACAGCCGTGTCATAAAATATTCACGGTAGCCTGTAAATTAACGTTAATTCCGCAATACTGACGCTCCATGGTAATCCATTTCAGAACAAAGGGAATAACGTTAGTAAATTGACTTATTTTTGGAACAGCCAGCTGTAAAGCTCCATGGCCTTTGTGGACTATGGCAAATAGTGTTTGCTCGCAGATGTAGAAATTGCTGATAAGATATTGAAGAAAAATACGATTATAGTAGTTTGCTTTGTACGATTCCACAAGTTCTGGAACTTGCTTAAATCGCAGAATTCGGTTGTTTTACTCATAGACTTCGGTTCATATTTATTAATTTTACAATCAAGACTTTAGGAAATACAATAGAAAGTAATAGGTACTACACAGACACTACCGGAGCAATTTCACAGGCGCCACTGTATAAACAAGAAGATTATAGTCATCGTATTTCCTTTCTGATGGAAGCGAAAATCAATGTCGCTACATGTTCAAAGGGAATAATCTGTTGCTAGGCAAAAAGTATCGGGAATACGTAAAATCGCTGAATATTATAGCAGGAAAAAAGTAGATATGAATTGATGGATTTTGATTTTGAACTATCAACGGAACTCGGCGTAACACGATGATAAAACCAAAACGAATATCAATCGTTAATCCACTGTTCCACAATGTATTGGCGTCATTTTGAATTAGTTAATTACTTAATCCATCGAGTTTTCGCCACAGAATTGCGTGACGACCAATTAGGTATAGTAGTTCGTTTATATTTCCCTAGAACGCGATCGTTACAGTACTACGTTGAAATGAAGCCTAAAGTGAGAACTAACTAAGTACATAATCGTTAAAAACTGCTCGAAAATAAGTTCAACCTTGCCGATGGTACGGTTTTATTGGCCAAAATTACAGAGTAGCGTTCTTATAATTAAAAGAATTGCACGTAATGTGTCGTATGTTCCAACGAATTGAAGCAACCACAGCGAATAGCGTTACCAAAAATCGCACCTGCTTTCTGTAATTACCCATCTTCGTGGTCGTTAATTACATGTCCCGTAAACAGTTTACGTTATCTGGTTTAATTTAATTTAAACGGATCGATTTCGGGTCGACCTCCGCCAACACCTAAAATCATTTTAATCCTCACCTTGTTAAGTTTCGAAACGGAACTGCACTTACATTAAAATGCTTCTAGGGTTTCGTCGCTATTGCGGTTTTATACGCACTTAAGCAGTTAGGAGTTTATTGCGTAATAAATATGGAAAATATAGTTTCCCAGGCGCCTCTAATTCTGTGATGGATCGATGGGTCTTGGAAATACGTTTATGACTCGTAAATGCGTCAATTGGGAACACAATCAAGAGCTTTTTGATAAGATGCGATGTGTGAGCATCAATAAATGGGGAGATAAATCTATATACAGACAGTACTATTTATTCGCGAAAAAACTAAAAAAAAGGATAGGAATATGTGTTACTACTGGTTTCTTCAGAAGCATTGATGGTAGACGAACTGCAGACGTAAACATCTTTCAATTATAGAACCCGTMGRGTTTAGAAAACAATGAATTCAACAGCGGTTGTTGAAATTTTAAGGATGTAGKCCTTGTTAATTGAAACCATGCTTATTTACTTTTCTCGTTTATGGTCGCGAGCTACACGCAAAATCCCCCACATTAATTTTTCCGCTTAAAATAAAACTATACACCAAGTTCAATACCAGACGGACATTCTCTCCTAATTAATAATTATCATATATAGATACAACCAAAGTTCAACTTCAGTCTTGTAATTGTTAAGCTGATAAAACAGTCGTGTTTTATATTTCCACGTAATCAATGACGTCAGTCTTGACTGAGACGTTGCTAATTTTGTGTGGAGGTCCCGATCCGCGTATTGAAGATTATAAGTAAATCGTGCCAAACACAAATAAGGGTAGCGATAACTCATTTTTTCGAGCTACGCGGTGTAATCCATCATAATCGGTTATGGAGACGTCAGATGTGTTAAAACACACTGACCATAAAGCAACCGTTCGGTGTCGTCTTCAAACACATGACGCAATTTACTGAAACGGGTTAAGCACATTTCTCTGTTGTACCATATCTTGATTATTTCACAAGTCTCAATCAAACACAGTACATTTTTATCGTCGTAATCTGATTGGCTGAGTTAAGACCACTAGTTTCAACATGCAAGTTGCAAAAATAATTATTTGAATGGATAAAGTCAGCTCTACAGGTAAAAAAGAGATATAAATTTTGGAAGGTTTTGTAAATGAGCTCTGGGAAAGTATAGACACAACTAAAAATTTTACAAATAAAGGAATTTCAAACTACTAACAGTGCTATATCTAATTTTGAACAAATCAATTTATTTGCATTTGATATTTGTAAAAGTACAAGATCCCAAAATAATAATAATCTCATGAACATAAAAAACAAGATGTCTCTTTACATCACAAAATGTAAATACTCCATATTGAAGCATTATAAACTCGATAAATAGTGTATTTCAGACAGTAGTGCTGCAACGACAAGTACGAGGAAGAAATTCATGTTAATTTCACTCACCATTTGACTGTGGCATTAGAAGGCCCCGTTAGATTACATGACACTTCAAACCTGCTCCTCACGTTGAAGGAGACCAGGGGATTTTTTGGATCACTTGGTGTTATACTGACTGAAACTGACAAAAAAGGTATGTTATTTAGACATTTATGTGATAAATCAAACACGCAAAAAATTAATGAATAAATTGAAACTTTGTAGAAGTTTCAAATTAGAGTAACTTTTAAAAGGGTTTTGTTGAAGTATTACAAATTAAATATCATTTTAATGTTGTCTATAGTTTAGATAATTTATAATCGAAAGGAGCTACAGATAAACTGCAAAATTCTCCAAATACCCAAGTAAAAGTACTAGACATAAAAGAAAAAGAAATTCCGATAGATATATTATTGGTAAGTGAAGAGAATCATTAGAAATACTAACAGAAAATATCTTCAAAAGGTAAGCTTTATTAACAGCCATACAGACATCTTTGAAGAAGTGGACGTTATAATATAACTTTAGATGCTCACTCTATTTTATTAAACTTAAAGATAACTGCTTATATAATTATATACAGGACGACTTCAATAAATTGCTAACGACATTGTACATACTGCTAAGCTGGATATCAACAAAAGTAAACGTGGTAAGATAACTTTCAAACATGTTAATTAATCTATAAATTGACAATTCCGTCATTAGTTTATTTTCCTTATACTTTAATATTATCAACAAAATGGAACACTATCCTATAAATTATTGAGGTGCATCTCCTTTAATTGCTAAACATGTATGTGGTATGCAATAGAATATTCTTTGGAAGTTTTAAAAAAAAGTTCAGTGTGTGTTAACAAAAACACAGTAATAGTTCAGAACGTTTGGAATTACAATTTAATATATTACCTACAAAGAGTGTATACGATTATCATTCAATAAATATTGATATTGGTGACTCAAAGTTTTGTAACAGGATGCTAGCAACTTTTTATGGAATAAGTTCAGTAAGTAGTTTTTTGCTATATCTAAAGGTGAAAAACTTGTTCATTTTCACTCTTGTGTGGACAAAAAATAGATAGAAAGAAATTCTTGTATGTCGGTAAAGAATTTAAACTACAGTACTGTTCAAATCAATAACTAACAAATACCAGCGCCACCCATATTGTCCTGACTTAGCACCATGGATTTTCATGTGTTTGGTTCATTCAAGAAGTTTGATGGTACAATAAATATTTTCGTCTCAATATGGTGAAAATAAACATAATTTTGGTCCCAAAACGGTTTTTATCTTCAGTTACTAATCCCTGATATCAGTACATAAAAAGAATATAACTGTACATATATAGAAGTAAAGATAAAAGGTCAAAAACCTGCTTTCATTGTAGGTATATCTTTACTCTCGTTACTTGTTTATTGCTTTATGTTTGAAGCTGGATCCTCATTATCCACTTAAATATATTACAAGCAGCCTTTAACACAAAGACTCCAAAAATAAAGATGACAAGGGAACAAATGTGAACACGAGGTTCAACAGTACAAAGCCAGAACACTATTATTAATATCTCTATAATCAGCTGTTCATGGCAGCTAAAGGAAATCATTTTGAGTCATCCTACATAAGAGTCAGCAATATCGTCTAGAATAATTTGGCAACTGCACCGCTTATTGAGACCTATTCGAATTTTGTAGTTTCTTTCGAATAAACCCAATAAATAGCCAAACAAAAAAAACTGATGTTTTCAAATTATAACCTCTTTTTTGACAGTTAGCCTTCCGGGACCCTTTGCCCAAGCTCTCGATACATAAAACTGAAATAGACACGTTAGTGCTTTTTCTATATTTAGGTAAATTGCAGCTAGTTCAACTTTCGAGCGATAAATAATCCGTGCCACTTTCTTATCGATTCTGACATGTCTGCATTTCCCGAAATTCCTCCATTACCGACCGTCTAGCGGAAAATAATCGAATGCACCCCAAAAACTCACCCGTTGCAACGAGGCTGGTAAAAAATAGTAAGTTCAAGGCGGCACACAACACAAATAATTTCATTTTCTAAAGTGTTCGTATTATCGACTAAAGGCTACAACATCAACAACACCTAAACGGGGAACACAACAATCCACTCGCACACACGCACGGATGCTCGTGTTATTCCATTTAATATAGCGCACACAAGGTCCGGGAAAATGTAAAATGGCGATTATCGGAAGAGTCACGAGCATCCACTGGGGTTTACGTAATCCTGACAGTAGTACGACGACGCTTGCGCACCGACGATTAGTTTTCAAAATTGCGCCAGTTTTAACTAATCTGAACAGCCTGAAATCACACACAACGTGGCGGAATGCGGTATGACGCAAATGCAATGCGGAAAGTACTGATAAAAGCATCAAAAGCTGATAAGATTTATTGCAATGCGGTAGCTTTCAGTCACCTACAAGCACCGCAGGAACCCTCCATAGCCGTTAAAATGAAGATAAACTGCTTTTTTATCGTAGAACGATTTTTTTGCTCCTAGAATTTCGATATACAACGTCAAAATTACATTTTTAAAAAGAATTTTGATAGACTACGATAAAACAGGGATCTGCACGCTGAGTTTAGAGAACGACCGATAGATGGCAGGAGCTAGTCAACGCCGCTTCGATGTTGCCAGGTTGTAGAATTTTTCTGTGCTTGTACAACTTTTATAATAAAATTGCATACATTTTTTTATAGGTATATAACTTTAATTTAATGTACTTTGTATTGCTTTTGATGATTGAAAATAATAAAATTGAAAAATTGAATTAGTACTTTTTTTTTGATGGTTTAAGAATTTTCTTGAAGTGTATTACTATTTTTAAATGTTTTAGATAAAATTTTCACATACTGATTTATGAAGTGTAATAAAATACAGGATGTTGTAAACAGTTGTAGTTCTTCAAAAACACATTTGGGTAAAGCGTTTCAAATCTGTTTTCATAACAAATTAAAAAATACATAGAAGGAATTTAAATTTTTAATAGTCACAACATAACACAATAAATAGGTATATAACAAAAACATCTGATACAGATATAACTGATGATCGTACGATTTAAAAATTTGAATATCAAATAAAGCTTACAGATGTTAAAATAATGAAACATCTGGTATTTCAGAAACAATCAAATAGTGTGGTGTTATATAAATTTGTTTGTATTGTTCATCTGTAATTGGTAAACATCATGACTAGAGTACTGAAAGAAATACATCCATCTATGCTGATTAACATCAAGTTAAATATGTCTGTCTAATACATAAATTTATGCCCATACCTGCAAATACAATGATCAATTAATTAAAAAAAAAAGTATTATCATTTAACATACCCTCAAAGTGTAGTCCCAAGAACCCGTTGATAAAGCCGTACCATCAGGTGAAACTTGTAGACAAGAAACTCTGTTTTCGTGTCCATACAAGAGACAAACCCTTACACACTTCAGAGTATCCCAAACGTTTACCGTGTAATCATTATATCCAGCAAATAAAAGCCGACCTGAACCATATGTGAAGGTAACCTTCGAAGAGGTAACATACATACATTTTCTTACCCGATACTGAAAAATCAACTGAATTCACCCCGAAAATTATACTCTCCTTGTTGTAAGTGGCGACTTCCTTGTCTGCCCTGAGATCAAAGAGACGACACTGTAATTCAATTAAATTAAGGACAATCATCGCTTTAAAAGCTAGTAAAATAATTACTGTTGCATCATCACTGCCCGTGGCAACTGCATCTCCACTAGGGTGAAATTTGACACTGTCCACGTCCGATTCGTGGCCTTCGAAGGACTGTACGCATTGGCCAGAACGCATGTCCCATATGAGCACCATTTTGTCACAGCTCTTAAAAAAAAACAGACATTTCTTGCAACTACATTACTCAAGAAGTTCAATTTTAATTAAAATCATGAAATCTGTTTTAAATTTGTTGATCATCATAAAATTTGTTAAAACCTTAAAAACACTTGAAAGGGAAAGATACTACTACTAAGAAGCCTTTAAATACCTACCCCTGATACAAAAGTATTCCCAGTTTCCGATGGCGCCAAATCTATCGACATAACATCAGCCGTATGTCCGTGAAAACTCTGCAACAGTTGTCCCGATTCAACATCCCAAAGTGCGCAAGTGGAATCACCGCTGCCTGTCAAGATCTGCTGGTCGGAATTTGGAAAAATGCAGCAGCTCATGTAGCTCGTGTGAGTGCCAACCGTTTTCTTTTTCAAACTGACATCCTCTTCCAAACTCAACGGATAAACGGTCACCTTATTATCCAAACCCCTGAAATTGAATATGAGTCAAGCAAAGCGCTTAGGTTAGCGGAAGAAAAAGATACCCGCAAGCCACCAAGTTACCAGACGGAGCGTAAGCACAGGCCATCACCCAAGTAGTCGGCATTGTGACCGCGTGCTCTTTGTTAGTCGTGAAAGCGTCCCATATGATCATTTTACCATCCTGATAACAAGCGTTTTAAATGGCAATCCTACTCAGCTCAACGATATCTCACCTGAGACGAAGAGACTATGTGACGCTTGTCTGGCGACCAGTCAGAACACAACACTTTGGCCTGGTGGCCCTTCAGTGTCCTCCGGGGTTTGATGTTCATGTAGTTTATGATCTCGAGGCGTTCTGCAACCGTTGACACTGCAAGAAGGCCGTGTAACATTCGGCTGACGAGTAATAAACCAACTCACGTGTAACATCGTTCAGTTTTTGTCGCTCGTCTTCCAATTTTTGCTTCAGAATCTCTGCTTCTTTAGTCAGCGACTCTATGGTGTCGACTGGGCTTATTTTAACACCACCCTCGGACGACATAATGTTTAATTTATGAACAGGCTAGTTTAGCACTCCACAAGGTTGAAAGTAACGTTACTTCTGCCTTTTATTAATGTGCATTTGCGTTTTGGACTTAACAGGAAAAAATCAATTACAAATTCGTGACGTCTGACAACATTGTGACAACCTGACAATGACAACTGACAAGTGACAAGTGGCGCTGGTTGCGCTATTGCCAATTCTATAATAATACTGTATATTTAAAGAGTTTTACCTACCTGAAGTTGTAAGCTATAATTCAATAAATACAATAACATGCTTTGGAGTATTTTTATTATGTACATTAAAATCTTCTTACACAGTGATCTTTTCAACATTTACCCATATTTCTGACGTGCCCAAGTTGAAGAAAGGTGCGTTCAGTTTTAGGGGCACTTTCGTCTTTTCGTTTAACGTTATCCTAAAGTTCCTCAGCATGACACACAAAGCGACTTTCGTTTGGATAATCCCAAAACGTAATCCTGAAAAATATATTTCAGCACTGGACATACAACTTCAAAATAGTTCATACCTATGCATAMTCTGGGACCTTCCCCGAACGMTAGATACGTGAACGGTTTTATATTTTTCTTGTTTTCATCGCTAAACCTGTCGGGATCGAAATACTCCGGGTTAGGAAAGTTATCTGGGTCCCTGTGGAGGGCAAATGCTGATATTTGGACGTGAGTGCCTTTTTCTATTACGACCTCCGTGCCTGGTATTTTGTAATCCTTCACGCAGTCTCGATCCAACACTGGGAGAGGAGGATATTTTCGAAGAGACTCTGAAAATGTGTATAATTTACATTAATAATAATCAAACTTTAATTTGCATTATTTTTCTTTACCTTCGACAACTTGGTGCATATATTTCATCTCCATAACAGCTTCATATGTAACTTTTCCACCGTGCCTCCCCAAAACCTCATCAATTTCATCTCTCACTTTATCTTGAATCTTTTGATTCAATGCCAACTCGTACAGAGCGAAAGATGTAGCTGCAGATGAAGTTTCAAAACCAGCTATGTAAAAGACGAACGCTTGTGCAGCTAGCTCCTCATCACTGAGTTCAGTGGTACCTTCTTTTGGCCCATTCACTCTTTTATCGTCGACCAACCTTCCTCTGTTCTTTAGCTGCAGTAACAGATGCATAAAATCTTTTCTGTAGACGTTGTTTTCTTCCCTGTATTTAATCGTATCGTAGACGACAGACTTGAAGAACTTGCTCACTTCGTTGTTTATCAGTTTGACTCTCAAAGCCCTTAAAAAATTCGCAGAGAATGCTTGCATGAGCACCACCTTCGAGTAGTTTTCTGCGTTGTTAGCGAAAGTGAGTCGACCATATTTTCGGAAATCGGTGTCAGGGTTCACGAGGGTGTTGCATTTTATGCCGAAAGCGCAAGATGCTATTATGTCTGTTGTAAACCGAGCCACGGTATCTCTGGCATCCAGGGGCTTCTTGTTCGAGTGTTGCTCCATTACTTCCTCAAGTGTATCTCCAACTTCCGTTAACGTTTGGAACATTATTTTCATCTGACCCGATGTAAATGTCTGGGTGAACTTCTGTCTTAACGGCTTCCACTTGCCTACGTCAAGAGTGAAAAGATGTCCACTAAGTGGATCATCCCTTTCGTTGTAATAGAACCCACGATTGGTGAAGCTATCAAAATCGCTTTGTAATATCCTCTTGATGATTTCGGGATCTCTGGGAAGATATATGGGTCGCAAGAAGAAATAGATCCCTATGTGTCTCCAAGCATTGGCTCTGGCTTCGTCGTACAAGTCTTGTAACACTTCTAACGTGTTTTTCTTCATCACCAATAAGTCTTTCATGTTTCCCAGTGGTATGGTAGCTGGGACGCTAGGTACTCCTCGTCTTTTCCAATAAGAAAGTGCATGCTTGCTATAAACCACTAGCGCGACTAGAAAAACAAGCAGCCCGCTTATTATTGTTGACCAGACAATTTCGACACTCATGCTTGTTGATTAGGTACCTATACTGGCTTTTCGAGAAACACAAGTGGGATTAAATACTGATGTCTGTTGCGCAATGCGATGCTTTTATATTCGTGGTTGTACTGCAAAACTTATGCAAGTCATAAGATGAGATAAATACAGAAAACATAATTTCGTTATTTTGATTCTACTCTCAGAACAACGATAAGATCGGTTTTTTTCCACATTTAATGTTTTGCTCTGGATACTGAATTACACATGTTCTAATACACAATCGAAAAATTCTTTTTTTATAGGTCCCTTGTAACAGCCCATATTTGTCGAATTTTTTATAAATATGATGATGCTAAATATTTATAAATCTATATTCATAAATATTCCAAGTTTTATAAACTTAAAATTACGTGTATAGCTTGAAAATGGGATAAAACCATAGGTACAGTTTTGTATATCTCTTGAATTCGTTTAATAGATAATAAAACAAACATAATCGTCACAAGCTTGTTTTGAAGATATCTAATTGAGTGATAAGGACACGTTCAATATAAGAAGGTTTGTAGGTCATTGTCAAATAATATTTAGAAGGCTCTGCCTCTAAAGCATTATACAAAAGTATATTTTTATTGGTTTAACGGGTACGGTACAACGTGTAATATAAAAATTTAATTTAACTTAGTTACGTTAAGCCAAATCGGTTCCTTTGTTGAGAATACTAAAGCCGTTGGGTCGAATTCGAGAGGAACTGTAGTTTTCTCGTTGAGCGTGATTTTGTGATCTTGAAGCATCGTGACCAAAGCCACTTTTGTTTCCATTATTCCGAAGCGTAATCCTGGAACAGAGATTCGAGCTATATTTATAAAGACTGGAAATTGGTCGGTATATGAGACAAGTATAGTTCAGTTTGCACTTCTTCATTGTTTCGATAACTATAAAAAACTATGCTCCTATTTTACTTGCAAGGTAAGAACAAACAGTTATATTTATAATGCGTCAGCATTATCATTAAATCTAACAGTATTTATTTACCTATACATATCCTGGGTCCATCCCCAAAAGGCAAATAACTGCAAGATGGCAGATTCTTTTTGTTATCTTCCGTGAAACGATCGGGATCGAAAATATCTGGCTGAGGGTACAAGTCTGGATCGTAGTGTATTCCTAAAACCGGGATATGGACGTGGGTGCCCTTTTCCAGAACCACATCAGTTCCTGGCGCCTTATATTCTCTCTTGCAGTGCCTTTCCAAGATTGTAACTGGTGGATATAGCCTTAGCGTTTCTGCAAAGAGGAAATTGAGTATTTTTATGTATTCAGCAAATTTATTATGGTATGGTACCATCGATGATTTGTTGCAGATACTTCATTTCAATGAGAGCCTCATATGTTATATTTCCGCCGTGCCTTTTCAAAACTTGGTTTATTTCATCCCTCGCTCTATCCTGTACGGCTTGATGACGTGCCAGTTCATACAAAACAAACGATATGGTTGTAGAGGACGTTTCGAATCCCGCTAGATAAAACAAGAACGCTTGGGCAGCTATTTCGTTCATGGTCAATCCAACCGATCCATCTTTATCGCCCACAATCTTCCCATCCTCCACGATCTTCCCCCTGTTCTTGAGCTGAATGAGCAAGTGCATGAAGTCTTTGCGGTGTATCCCGTTTGTCTCCCTGTAATTCACCGTGTCTTCGACTAGATCTTTGAAAAACTTTGTGCCGCTGGGTCGAAACGATTTCATCCCGAAAAACTTCAACAGTTCGTAGGGAAAACACTGCGTGAAGACTATCGTGAGGAAAGACCACCAATCCTGAGAGACGACCTCCTTTGCTTTGGCTCTAAACTCGGAATCTGGATTTTTTAAGGTGTTGCACGTGATTCCGAAAGCTGTTGATGCTATCACGTCAGTCGTGAAACGTGCTGCAACTTCTTTGACTTCCATGCCACTGCCGTTATTGCAACTTTCGTTCATGATTTGTTTGAGACCCTTGCTGGTTTCGACAACAGTATGAAACATGTTTTTCATTTGGCCAGTAGTAAAAGTCGGCGACAGCTTTTGGCGAAGGACTCTCCATCGTTCGTCTTCTAAATTGAACATGTGGGCCGTTAGGGGATCGGATTTTTCGTTATAGTAGGAACCCCTACAGAGAAATCGTAAATTAATATACAATAAGGGTACTGGAATGAATTGTTTTGCTTATAAATCTTACCTGTTCGTGAAGACTTCGAAATCGCTCTGAAGAATGTGTTTAAGTATGTTCAGATCCACTGGAACGTACACTGGTTTTACAAAGAAATAAATCCCAATATGGGGCCAATCGTTTTTCTTCGCTTCATTGTAGAAGCTCCTTATCAATTCACCTATTGACTGCTTTTGACGTATCAGATCTATTACACTACCAAAAGGAAACTTTCCGGGAATGCAGGGCACGTTTCTTTTATCCCAGTAGGAATAAATCAGTTTAGAGTAAACTAGGAATACTAGGAAGATTGTCAGACAAACACAAAAGATCTCCACCAGCATTGTTGCTTGTAACTGACCGTTTGTCGGACTGAATATCCTTTTATAAGTTTAGGTAGCTGATCGATTGTTCACGTGGTTTCACTATACATAGTATTTTATCTGCTGTGATGAGGCAGTTTTATAGAAACGTAAATAATAGTGTTGTTTACATGGTAAATATGAGTTCAAAATCCTTGCGAATTCATGTTAAATAGCACAAAACATAAAAGAAATCCTACAAAAAATTAACGAATAAGTTAATTGTGGGTGATTTATGATATAAATATTCTAGTACTAACTGCGATTAGATTAGAACATTTACAGAAAAGTTGGTAMGMGATAKAGCAGTTTTCATATAGAGTGAATCAGCAAGGTTTATTTGCCAGTGCTGGTTGATAATGGATACGATGACTTCAAGTTTTATTTGTTTGTCTACAGTAAGGGACGCGGGCCGTTTGGTAAGATACGTTATTCTGCAACTATTATAATAATCATTCATTTATTTACAACCAAAACAAAAAGTATTAGTTGCTACTTGCTACAGTCACGAACACACATTTATATAACAAAGAACGCAAGCAAAGGTCTTCAAAGTGTGCTTCAAACCTGGTGATTAAAATGATATTACGCAAATCATAGCACGCACGTGTTTTTTACATATTCACGGAGCATTATTTAGACGCATCAGGTGTATTCGAAGTCAAAATTATGTCCGAAACTTCGAGTTTCGATAGCTTTCCGTTTCAGATCTTTACCGCTACAGAGAGGTGTGTCCACGCAAACAGTTTGGTTGAAAAGACTGTAGTCTACGTAGTAATATTCATCTGTTTCGTCCTCAACGATGCACGGTTGAAATCTGCGTCCCCACAGGATCTCGCTGCCTATGTAGGATGATTGGCTTTTGGACCTCTGGCCTGTCAAAATCGAGTCTCCTTCAATGACGACGAAAATTTCAAACCTAAGGGAGAGAGATGTAGGAAGTAACATAAAATTTTGTTATAATGTACCTGGAAGCAGTCAAATCAACAGCGGATACTTCCCACAAAGGACTGTCTTCGTCTATTTCATGCACAATCTCTAGTGGCCACATTAAAAGACCGTGAAATTTCAGCTTCAATGGTAGGAAGCAGTCCGGAATCAGTACCCCTTCGTCAGTGCAACATTTTTTTATGAAATACGATTTAATTTTCGTTCCCACTCTGTGTTTTCCAATCCTGTCTCGGATTCGATATATGAAACACAATCTTTCGTCCCTCAGGCAAATCTAAAGCGGACCTTGTATTAGCACAAGAGGAAATTTTTATGTTAAACTTACTACTGCTGTTTTGCTGAAGAGCCTAGTAGAGTCTTTAGTTAACGGTCTAGTCACTTTCACGTAAACCATAGTAACTAGTGCCCCATTTATAGTCACATTAGCCAAAGTTTCTAACATGAGTATGACCCACACTTGAGAACAATAGTGTAATGGATATGTGTTTCCAAATCCTACTGTTGTTAGTGTTTCTATGCTTAATAAAAGATATCCTACAAAAGATAGCGTATTTTATACATACCTATAACTAAACTTTAGTTTCGCAGTTTGAGAATGACAAGTAAATAATAATTTATGAGAAAAAAAAGGAATTTCATCCAGTTTGGCCCCTTAGCAGTAAAATTTACCGGTGAAATTGGTGGATCCTTTAACACAGTAAGTGTGGTTTTCCCCGGCATTCAAATCACCGTTCGACCAGGATAGTAACATCCACAGTCCAGCGAATAAGAAGTATGCCATTGTGTTTACGATTAGAATGGTAAGAAATATCCACCGCCACCTTGTATTCAATAAAGTGTATCCCAGGTCCTTCAGGTAACGCTTTGTCTTGTCCGGAATCTTCTTCAGGGCTACATTCAGTTGACCTCGTTTTCTTATTATTCTGTTGTGAATGGCGCGTCCTATTTCGTTTCTACATGAAGGAAAGTATGCTATATGTAAGTATATGAAAGAATAGATATTTTTCCTGAAAGGATCCATATTATACATATTCGCAAGTAMAATGTTTATCTCYCATTAAAGAATTATAAATTATTACTTATCATGATCGTTTATACTATTTAGCTTACTTACGTTTTTTTCCATTGTTMCTTTACCCTCTTAGCAAGAGAAATCTCTTCAATTTCATCACTACAACGTCCGTTTATGCTGCAAATCACTGTATCTTCCAMTCCTTGGGTAGTTTAATAAGGGTCCAAGTGCGACTATACATACCAAATTCATATGCAAAGATGCAAAATTGATAAGGTATCTTTATTGAACCCACAAACAAGTTAAATGTTTATTATATGAATCAGATTACTGCGTGGATTATATACGCGATATTCACACTATAATCACGTTTACCATCGAGCTAACTATTAATCATATTATTATTGTTTCGTGATACAATTATAATATTGTTTTCCACGTAATATGGAATTAAAACAAAATTAATAGAAAAACTTTATTGAAGTAAACTGTAATTAGAGATCTGTCTCAGTAACGCTTCTTGAAGATTGTCTGCTAAAGATTTGTTGTAAGCTGGCCAAAAGCATCTCGCTGTTCCTCTTGATACTTCCTGGTCTGCTGGTGTTCTCCGAGCTCTTGGGTCTGATGAAGCTAAAGGGTTTTCTCCTTGCGTACGGGGAATGGCACTCATCTCCCTCGTCTACGTAATCGAGAAAATCCTCTACGCTTCCGCTCTCGAATTGACTCCCCAAACTGATGGAATCTTGTGTGTATACAAACCCAGCTTCTTCTTGATGCCCTGGCATTCCTGATGCCTCGCCGTTGTCGTAATGGACCTCCGCGATCGCGGTCGTGTGCTCATTTCTCGAACTCGTAGGGGATGACAGCTCGTTTTTGAAACTTCCGATGCCGGAAGATTCTTCTCCATCCCATTTTCTCACGTCGCTTATCGCAGGGCTGGACAATACGGATCTGGCGGCGGAAGAGTAGGATTCTTTCAAGACTTCTTGCAGCCTCTTTGCACTGCACAAGGGTGTCGTTTGTTCTTCTAACTCGTTGAAGAATTGCTGTTCCACCAGGTAGCCGGTTTTGTGAGGTTTCACGCAAGATTTGAAACGGCTTCCCCAACGGATCTCGGTGCTCATGTAAGAAGTACTGGTTTTCGACAAGTGACCGGTTGATGAGGACATTCCTTCCATTGTTACTACCAGCTCGAATCTGCAAATGGATGACACAACAGATTTTGGGACGTACCTTAATGACATATCAGACTTTCGAACATGCTACAGATAATGTTACTGTTACAAGAGCAGTATATTTTTTGGCTCCACTATTTGTAAGTGCCTAGTTATGATATCGTTTCTTCATCCACAACAGAACGAGGACACCCTGATGAGTTGCTTTCCGAGGATATTTTCATTTTTTAACACTGTTATTTAATATTAAATTGTCAAGTCTATAAATAGAAAGACTCAAGGTCTGGTGAAGATATATGTTAGATATTATGGAAAAAAAATTAACTCCACAAGTATATACCTTTTCAAGATGAGATCTCTGGCGGATAGGTCCCAAAAAGGACTCGATTCTGTTATTTTATGTACGACCTCCAAAGGCCAAATAAGGATTCCTAGTGGCTCAAGCTTGATAGTCTTCAGGAAAGGTTCTTCCAACCTGTTTTGGACCAGATAAGCGTTGACTTTTGTCGTGAATTCATAGCGCTTCCTGTCGTCACGAATTCTGAATATCAAACAAAGAACACCGTCACGAAGGCAAATCTAAAATGAGATCTTCTTTTATTATGCAATAAGAGAACATACAGCAACAATAGTTAGTATTTAGTATTTAGAATAGAAGAGTGTTATGAACTTACCACTGCATATCGACTAAAGGAAGCCCTTGGACTGTACTTGTGAGGGATCGTCATTTTAGCATATACGATGCTGACCAGAGCGCCACAAAGTCCTGCCCCTAAAATCATTTGCACACAGAGAATGAAAACTGCTTCCGGACAGTTATGGGTTATTTCTCTGTGCCCATAGCCCAATGTTGCTTGAGTTTCTACACTAGAAAAACGTTCAATGTATTATTTTCTTATACTAATTGTAAATTAATATATAGCAAGTCTCACAACTAGTTCTATTAGTTTAGTATCAAACAATGGATTTAATGCAATACTCTTAACTGGAGGCAGTGTAACATTGAACTTCCTTTAAGGTATTTATTGCTCTTTCGCGACCTACCTATATAGTAAATATCCCCAGAATCCCTGAACTCCTGTTAGACAAGGTGTTGTCACTTCTTCATCTCCATCACCATTGGCCACTGCTATCAGCATCCACACACATGCAAATATAATCCAGGTTGCGAAAAAAATAAATCCCAAAGTGACCACAGTCCATCTCCATCTGGTGTTGATGAGAGTGTTCCCCAAATCACTGAGATACCTGAACCAATGTTGAGGTATCTTCAGTCTGTAGACTGTGGCCTTACCATTTTTTCGAAGGAGCCTCCGGATTTTGTTAGGTTCTCGACGGAACTGGTGTCTGAAAAGATCGTTCTCCACACCTTTCCTTTCCCAAATAATCAGCTTTGTTACCTCAATGATCTTCCACTGCTGCGTCTGCTCAAATAATAAGGAAACTGAGACGATTCCTCCTCATTTTCGTTGATTTCTTGCACAGTTTCAGTAATATCCGCATCAGTGACACTCCTATTCGAATCCAACATATTTCACTTATTATTTATCAATAGTATAGTTTAATACAATCTTTAAACGAAACTAACAACTCGCACATTTTCCTGCACATTTCAGCAGGTTCAACGCCACTTTTAGGTATCACAGCTAAACTTATCTGTGATTTATAGTCCGTTAAGATAAACCTAAGCCCATGTTTGATTAGAGGTGTTTTGTTTAATCATTTCTCTTGAATAACATTGGCGTCCCGCGAGATTACGAATTGTGTCAATATTGCCTTGAGGTGTGGGACATTTATGTAATATTTGGAGAATACGATCATATAAATGATTTTTTGAACTTATTTGGCAAAAATCAAAGCGATGTGCGCATTATTGTTACATCTCGCATTCGAAATATAATTTAGGCAAATCCTTTTCTGTACTGAAAGTGTCTTTTTCATGTATATTCTATTTTTATCCAAATAATGATACAATATAAGTAATCAAAGTACAAAAATTCCAGCTAATTAATCTATTTTTTTTATTTTTAAAAGCCCATTCAACTTTTAAATTGAATTTGAAAATCGGCGCTTGCGCATGAATTTCATCGTCTAGTTCTGTTTGACTACAGAGCCTTGGCAACCCTGCAAATGCTGCTCCCTGTTTTACCTACCGGTATGACATTTGCTAGGTCGGCAATCAAAATGGCGTCGCTTTTTTAGCGAAGTTTACTAACAATTTTCCCATTGTGCTGTGAATTGTGATGTGCCCGGCGTTTAGAACGCTGAAAAGAGTACTATCTATCGCATATTTATTTAATTCTGGAGAAAACCCTCCATAGAGGACTTCAGAAATTACGATATCACTCCCATGTGAACATTGTTTTTGCATATAAACATCCAGTGTTTTTGGTGAAGATGGACAGTGCATTTTTATTAAGAAAGTTTAAGGTAAACGCCCTATGATCGGTTTAAAATGTATTTGCGGTGTAGAACCGAGGGTTCATTGAGTGTTCGAAGTTTAAGAGTGTTAACGCAAACCCTTTTCGATTAGAAAACCAGCAGGTTTAAGATGGAAGTAGCGAAAGTCCAGGACTTCAATGTGGAGCAGTTCGAAAAGAGACTATCGACCCTGAAGGATTCTCAAGAAAGCATCAACAACTGTTGCCACTGGTGTCTCGAAAACAGGGCCCACCACAAGAAGATCGTCAGTTCATGGCTGAACGTACTGAAACGTGTAAAGATGGAGCACAGGCTCGTACTGTTCTACCTGGCAAACGATGTGATACAGTACTCAAAACGGAGGAACTACGAGTTTGTCGAGAGCTGGGGGACCACTCTGCAGAAGGCAACTACTATGGTTCGGTAAGGCACAGAACTAGTTGAAGTAGCATAATAGTACTGCGCACTAACAGCAGTTACATTTTTGTTTGTATCAAGCTGTGTACATAGATTAATTATTTTGCAATTCAAATGCATTGTACTGTTGATACCATTGATGACGTCAAACAGTCAGAAGAGGTTGTTTATTTAATTACTATACAATTTATTAATTGTATCGTTTTGAAATATGCTGTTCTTATTTATATTTTCTACTACTATACGTAGAATAAACCAGAGCATCATATTACACCATTTGTTTTACTGCCTAATCTATGTTTATTGTTAGTTATCTGTATTGTGTATAATGAAACACTAAACTAGTGGCCCCTTTAATATTGTGTCCACATAATCATTTGTTGATTTTTAGGTATTTCCATGCAGCCTTTCAGTTTCTAGTGCTTTCATTAAATTTTGTATTCCTTGCAGTGACGAACGAATTAAACACAAAATCTTAAGGATATTCAAAATATGGGAGCAAAGGGGCATTTACAGCGAAGAATTTTTAACGGATCTCAGTGGACTGATAAGTGCCACAACAGCTGCTAGAAAACCCGACGACCCACATGAATTTCAAGTTAGCGACCGTAATAATCACCAAGTATTTTGTCTAACTCACGATCTTTATTGTAGTCCTCCTATTTAATAACAAAGATAAGGAACTGCAGTAAGCTAGAAAGTGACACCGATGCCAAGTTGAAGGTTTTGAAGGATCACAACCCAAAAATACAGTTTGACAACGCCGAAACTCTCTGTGCCTCCTTAAAGGATCGTGCTCACCTGGATGACGTCGAAAGGGAAATTGACGATTACGTCCATCACATGGAGGCTTATGTGAATGCTCTCAAGTTGGAAATTAAATCGAGGAGTAACCTGATATCTTTGCTGACGCAGGCAGATACGCAACTTGAGAGCGACAGGAAAGATGTGAAGCTTGTTGCTAATGTAAGTTTGATTCATTTGCTTAAGGATGTGTCGTGTATACTGGTTCATTAGGCGTACCGAACATTTGGGACTCGCATAAAAAATGTCAAAAAGAAATTAGATGAGCTACTGCCGACGTTGGTTAGTCCCATTCCCTCGCCTGACATTGACGCTCCTTCGCCTAGTCCGGATTCTGATATAGAACTGCCTGTCACCGACACAAATACAAAGAACATGAACAGTGAGTATTAAAAAGTTTCAACTTTTGGACCATATCAATTGTTGATTTCATTTGCACATTAGAACTTATGAAAGTGGTACCATAATCTGATTAAAAAAAAGTTTTATTATACTATTGTTAAATAGGGTTTGTTAAAAAGTGAATCTTATTAATGTAGCAGGCATTTAACTACATTTATATTCCCAATAAAGCTATAACAACAAATGGAGATCCATCAGGTATCCATTTCCAAAATCCTGGATATTATAACCCCTTACAAACGACGACATCAGAAAATTCCGGCAGCTTCCTTAACAACGGATTTACCAGCTTCATCGGGTCTAACATGCCCTTTAACGTTGGGGTAAGTACAAAAAAAAATATCAAAGGTGTCGTTTTCCACCTGTAAACCTTCCAGAATGATATTTTCTCCTCGAACACCACTCAAGCGTCTTTAACGAACACGACGCAGACGACGAACACCTTCAACCTCAGCGATTCTATATCCAGCCTGTTCAGTTCGATCACCCAGCCCCCACCACCCCCTGAAGCTGTGCCGCCTCCCGTTGATGGTCCTTATCAAGCGCTGCCTTTTCTCTCTTCTACCGTGGGGGTTCCCCCAGTGGCAGGCGTGCCCCAGGGCGTTCCGCCACCCACGACGGGCAGTTATAGGTTCTCGTCGACGCACATGCCTCTGTTGCCCCCGCCGATGCCCCCCTTCAGCAAGGACAGCGCCTACGGGAACGGAACTGGATACACGGACGTTTATAGCAGTTCGAACGCTGGAAATTACGGTAAGCTGGTATTTGATCAACTATAAATGTTATTTTAATGCTTAGGTTACAATGACTGCAAGGTTTTTTTTAAAGGTCGAAGCAAATCCAAAGATGGTATATCAATAATAAGCGTTAAAAAAATATTCTGAAGAAAACATCCCAAATATAGAAAAATTACACCATTTATTTCTTGGTATCAATTTTAATCCCTCATATTTGATTACCTATATTTCTACACTATCTACAATATCAACAGAATTTATTTATACCTTATCCATAAAAAATCCATTTCCTCCAAAAATAATCGGCCGTATGAGCTTACATTTTGGTGTAACGTACATGATAGTTTTTTTTTTTCAACAAAGATCCAACATTCTCATCATCGTCAGCAGCACCATCGTATCAGGATCCCTCCTACCAACAGTCTGTCGATACGTGTTTCCCGCTGTCTATCGATGCTCCGTACGATCAGATAGAAACCAATCCTTACGATCCGGATGATAACAGTTGGATACAGCCTGCAGTTGATACACCGGAGAGTCCTCCCATGTTTGAGAAGGAAGCTTTTGGGGGGCCCCAAATCGAATACCACGATAATGTTGACCATGGCAGCGGCGCTGCTGATGTTGACCATAGGGTTTTGTTACGAATGCCGTCACCACCTGTTAAGAACAGTAAGTGTCATCCTGAGTTCAAGTCAAGTCGTCTTTTTTTCAAAGTTGGAGGAGATTGATATGTCTAGTACATATGTCATGTTAAAGCATATTTTACTCGCATTCGTATGAACTAAAAATGGACGTTAATTTTTATGACTGTAGCAAATTTATGCGGTTGAATATTTAGGGGTGGTTTTTAATAACTCATTTAAGCTTTCATGTAGTTTCCTGAAAAAAAACTGAAGCAAGCACTTGAAAATCTGAAAACCTCTGATTCAACACTTTTTGGTTTAGCAAAACAACTTCTTTTGTACACATGTTTTTCCTTAGTATCGATGGATAAATGTATCAATAAAAACCTAGGTCTTTGTTTCTTGGAGTGTAGGACCACCAATTTTGGGGACGTTTATGTCCAACTTTACTATAGGTATCTTTGTGATTTTAATCTCATTGAAGATATTGTATCAGATAACAAAGAATATTATAAAAAACTGCTTCAAGGGTTTTTTGAATTGCTCGCATAATGTCTTCTTCCATCCTGAGAAATTTTATTGCAAAATTTATGTATCACTTTGTCTTTATTGCTTCGTTAAAGAAAAACAATTATTTTATTGTGTAACGACTGAGATCATCCCCTAGCAGCATTAATAGACTGTTTACAGGTTCATCAATATGATTATAGGGTTGGCGGGCTATCAAAAATGATCTTTATTTTGATGCAGGTATAAGGGGAAAGGATATCGACCACAGAAATTTAATTTCTTTAACTGGATCACCCGCAGAGAACACTCCACCAGCAGAGCTTCCGGAATGGGAATCACGGTCTGATCAGGTAAAACACGAGTTAATAAAAGAAAATTTACATGTTGTTGCCATTTATTTCTGTTATCTGCTGGAAGCGGTCTCTCTGCCCTTTTTTTATTAGAAAAAAGGGATTGTTTTCTGTAACCTATCACTCCCCACCTTATAGGACTACCGTAATCCACCCCCACCGATAACAACCCCCACACCGACAGATCAGGATTACAGGGTGCCGATAAATATTGAACAGCTCAAACTGCCACCACCACCACCCCCACCACCGAAGTCGAAGAGTCCCAAAAAACCGGGTATGTCGCCCAGAAAGATGCAGGACAATGTCGAGAGCATCGACATGGACCTGAGCGACGACGAACTGCAAACAGCCGCCGATCTGAACCTGAAAGTAATCGTCGACCCGTCCCGTGAACAATCGACAACTGACAACATGCTGGAACCTCCGCCTCCGTTCCCGGACCTCCCGGAAGACGTCGACGCGAACAATTTCCTCGATGATCTCGACAATGAACTGAACAGCGGCGATTTCACTTTGGAGGACCAGCAGATGGGCCAGTGGGGTTTCGGGACGGACGGGCCACCGCCCGTCATGGGACACCCGTCGGGCATGATGCACCCGCCGCCCATGGGACCCCCGCCCGTCATGGGCGCTCCGCCGCCGCCCAACATGGGTCAGCCTCCGCCCAACATGTGGATGAATCCGCATCACCATCATCACCAGGACGGTGGTTTCCGCGGTGGTAGAGGTAACAAACGGGGTAATAATTTTAATGCGAGAGGCAACAGGGGCGGGGGGGATTTCGGAATGAGGGGGAGGGGCGGAGGAATGCGTCCGCCCTTCCGCGGCGGTCCATTCAGGGGTGCGCCAAAGAACCGCAACATGAGGGGGAATTTCAGGGGTAGGGGGGGTCGGGGGAATTTCCGTGGTAATTTCGGATTTTGAAGACCAAAGTTTTTCGATTCGTGAACGAAAAGGGATGTATTAATTGCATTTTATACCATTATTTTTTCTCTTTTGCGATCTAGTGAATTTGATTTTGTTCTGTAATAAGATTCATGAATATGTTGGGGTAACGATTTAAGGCTTTAACAACATATTTGTGAATGTACTTTGAGATCTCTCCGATTTTAGTAGACAAAAAAAAGTACAAATTAATATGGCCATTTGCGGATTTGAACTTCAGAGTTTGAATCCTCAAATGAGGGGGCTCCAAGAGTAAACTAGTTTTCACCTTATTCTTTTTGCGAATAAGGCGCTAAAGTCGTGCGGTAAGTTCCAAATGAACCACCCGTAATTGTTTCTTAGGAAGAGAATGTAAGCTGTTTCTTTTGTAACATAGTTAAGATGATTTTTGTACATATGAAAAAAATACCCGTTGACCAGTTGAATGGTGTTTTTAATTTGTTTTATACAGCCCGTTGGTCGACTGCCAAGGAATCCCGACACTTTTCACTTTGTTTTGTGTGTATTTCGTTTCAGTATGCAATGTACAATTGATTTGTTTAATAAAATGTATTACTGGGTTTATGTCATTGTGGTAAACATAATAGTGACACCGGGAGACCTTCAGTTGCATGAAATCAATAAATCGTTCTACACATTAAAAAAAATTGTAAATTTTGGGCAGACAACACATGGTTTGATCAAATAATATGGTGAACAACTTCAAAAAAGTAATAAAAATCATCGTTGAATCTTTATAACTTTTTCCTAATCCATTTTTGGAATATGCATTTCATTATCTTAAAGACATTAAGGCTATAAAACATTACGAATTCTCATATTATAGAGATAAATTTGAGATTCCAAAAGTCGCAAGATAACAAATCTAGGTTTTTTATTAAAGAAATAAAAGAGCAATGTGCTCTTCCAGTTTTAATTTTTTTCAATGTATATCTTTTCACAAAATTAAATTAAAATTCTGATAACACTTCCCAAAGCTGTGCTTGTACGATTCCTTTTAATTAAAAAAAATCATAAAGGAGCATTCTTTAGAAGGTTCTAAAGACACATAGCACACTATTTATTCGTTCACTTGTTACTAGAAACCAAAAATATTTGTATTCTGTTTAAATAATTTAGTTTACGTTTGGGTTGTTTCCTCTACACGTTATTGAGTGATACATTAAACTAGTCATAATATTTCGTGTGTTTTCTTCAGGATGTTTCTCAAATTTTAGAGGTTCCTGGAACAGATCCAAAACTGTCATTGTATTCACCATATTAACTGATTAAACCTTATGTTATGCAAGTTGTTAATAATCTCCAAAGCAATTTCAAGAACAAAACTTGAGGAAAGCGAACTTTTTTTAGAACTTGATTATAGAACAGAATTTTCCAGTTTACCATTACAATTTTATAATAAATTTAGCAGCAGCAAGATTTTTTAATGTCATTTATACACAATAAAAGGTAATGTTTTGCCTACTGGTGTCCACCATTTGTGAAGTTTTTTGCGTTAAGTTTGATCGTTACAATAGAAAATGTACGATTAATCTTTGAATTTGGCGCTAAAACCGACGCGTCGCGGTCGGTATGGCAGAGCGCACGAAAGTCATTGAAACTGCCGCTTTAACTTCAAAAACATTTCGTAGCGATTCTTGATGGTATTTTTAAATGAAAACTGATTAATATCGATTTGGAAATAAACATATTACATCTATCTGCTTAAATTGTTGTCCTACACACTCAGTTTTAATATAATTTAATGCATAACTACTGTGAGACTATATTTCATAGAAAAATGACAATAATAGTGGCATAAAGCCAGTAATTTATTCAAACAAATGGAACATAATACACACAAAACATTTACGTGACAGCTTGCTGAGATTCTTTCATTCCGTGAGGTCCGATCATTTTTAATTCGGGGCCGTCCCCCGTTGATCTCCTGGCAGGGGCGTAGCTGATCGACTCCAGAGACAAGTTGGCCATGTCCATCGCCAGCCCAGCCATGTCTCCGTGGAACGGAAACGGCTTCTGGGCGGAAGAATTCGTGATTATCCGTTCTAAAATGTCGAAAAGACTGGAAGTGACCCGTTCGATTTCTTCGTTCTGGTATTTGTTCGATATCTTGGCTATCTCCACGTGTTCCCTMGCCAGTTCTATATGCCTCCTGATCCTGGTGTCGGAAATGTCATTTTCTAACGCGGCGCTGACCAGTGTAGCCAGAGATTTGCTGCTTGTTCGTACTTTCTTGCTTGTCTTTCTCTCCATGTCGAATCGTATGTAGTCTTTGACCGCCATGTTGAGAAGGCGTTGGGCCTTCACGAAGGAAACATCGTGGAGAAGGCAATAATCTCCCGCAGATAAGACATTTGGTCGTGGAAATCTCATCTGTTCAGGCGGAGCGACTGCCGAGACGAAATCTTGATCTTCGATCGAATGATCTTCTGTTAATATCGACAGGGTGGGTCTGCTGCCGTTTGGGGTACCTGGTAAGTAAAAATGCCCCCATAAACGGACGAGATTAAACCACGTTTGCCCTACCTTTATCATTGCTCATGTAAATGATCTCGCTCAGAGCGGGTTTGAAGTGTATCTTCCTCAGTCGAATGTTCCCCACGTGATGTTGCAGGATGCCATACATGAAACATATCGTTATGCCCAGGATCACCTCCAGAGAAAAATTTGGTGACGAAGTGATCTCTACCGTAATCTTTTTCTGCAGGGATGCTTGCAGTTCATCCCCCAAACGAATTAATTTCTTTTCCATGTTAAACGCGAATTTTGACAACCCCCCGCGAATTTTTGACGCAAAACCTAAGCACACTTCGTTGTGGTTGAGAAAAAGTGGAAAAAATAATTTAGGTCCCACCGAGATTTGAACTCGGATCGCTGGATTCAGAGTCCAGAGTGCTAACCATTACACCATGGGACCGTTGTGGAAGAAGTGTCGTAAATAAAAGCTGATTATGTTTATAGAACTTTATAATTATTATGTATATAAAATTACTTTTATTTAATTACAATTATATTGAATAAGCCACAGTAATAACAAATTTTAAGGTATTTATTTATTAAATAATGGTGAAAAGTAAATGAAGCAGTTGGCTGTGTTGCGCGTGCGCTCGTGCGCGTCTGTCAATTTGGGCGCGCTGTCAATTTTAAAGTAGACCAGTTTGTCTTTTACTGTATTTTTTTATGCAACAAATCGGTATTGTACCTATTTATTTTAACGGATGCGATATACTAAAGTAGTTTTAGAGGTATTGGCCTATTGGCACATTCACTGGCGATAAAACGACGAATGGCAAGAATTAACCTATATTCTCTTGCAGGACTATAATAATTCTTCAAAACCATGATTATTACATGTGCTATATGCCAAGAAATCTTCGTTCCTGCTGCTGAAATATGCGTCACTTCTTGTGGACATGTATTCCACTATGTCTGTCTGGTGCACTGGATCGAAAGGTAATTCGTAGAGCAGGGATGGCAAAAGAAACTCTCTCTTTTTGTTACAGGATGAAAACTTGTCCGGAATGTCGAAATCGCACCACAGAGAAGACAATTCACAAGATATATTTTAATTTAGTCAACAATGATAATCAGGAAGACCTCAGCGTTTTACAGTGCAAAATGGATAACTTACAATTCCAGTTGTCGCTGCGAGATAACGAAGTGAAGAAGTACAAAGAGAAATACGATGATATGAAGCAAAGGAACGCCATGTTAAAGTAATTTACCTACTATTTTATTCTTTATTCTTGTTCACTTAATGGATTTAGACAGGAAATGGTCCAAGTGGAAGACAAAGAGAAAAATTTGCAGTCCACGATACATGCACTCAAAGAACGTGTTGCTGAACTGAAACGCAAGTGTCAGGAAGTCAACAGGTTAGAGGAAGATGTCAGTCGGCTTCGGCACAAGCTGAACGAGTATCAAAACGTCGAGGTCGTTCTTCAAGGTACCAAGGAGCAGGTGGACACTTTGCTTCGGCACACGGCCGACAATAAGCAGTTGGCGCTCTTGGTGGAGACTTTAAAGAAGTTAGGATGATGATTTTCCAGAGCGGGCGTCTTTTACTGTTTTGTTCATTCGTAGATCTTTGACTGAAGCAACCAGAACGAAGCGGGAGTATGAACGTATGCTTAGGGAGGCAAATAACGAGGCTACTAACTGGCGGAAGAAGTCATCCGAGTTGATCAGTCGAAATCAGAAACTTTTGTGAGTATACAAGTTCGTTCGGTRGGCACCAGAAAATATTTAATTGTTTTAATGGAGCAGTGTATTTCTACATCAAATCAGTTAATTTTGAAACAAAACACTTAATTAGATCAGAAAACAGATTTCAAATACAAGTTCTTTAATATAACAGGCAAGATATAGAGACTCACAAAAACTGTGAACGTGAACGTCAGTACCTGAAAGACAAAATAGCTCAACTTACGGGATCATCAGACGATATTAGAGAGCAAAACACGAGCATCCAACGAATCCAAATGGAAAGCCCTGCACCTTTACCGAAGACTGTGAAGTTCGTAAACGTCCACCAGAAAAGTGAAAAGACCGATTCTCCCTCTGTGGTAAAGAGAAACCAACTTTTCAATTATCTCGAATTCTAATGTTTTCATTTCAGCAAGAACGTGTGAAAGCAATCAGGGAATCCGATTCTCCGTATCTCAACCTGAAATTCAGCGGCGTTGGTTTGGTGGGTGCGAAAGATAAGGTAAGCAAGAGTGATTTTTTTGTTTTGTTGTCAAGTCATCTTTGGGGCTTGTTCCAGATGTCGATTTTTAAAACCAAACCAGCGTCAGCAACGGTAATCGCTTCTACCAGCAAATCCTCCACCGAAATGGTTTACAACGGATTGGGAGGGCACAGCAAATATGACACGTTTCCCACGCCAAAGCTGACACCACCTGTTGGTAGCAAACGGCCAAAGTCCATGTCGAGCATCAATAATGCGAAGTTTCGAAAACTGGCACCTGCCAATAATAAAAAGATCGACAGCTACCTGTCACCGAGCTGAAGACATTATTTTTATGAATTTATCAAAATGTATAAATCTGCTGTATATATTTTTTTGTTTTTTACAGGCATAATTTAAATATAATTTTTTTTAATGACAAATTATTCTTCATAGATTTTTTTCCAAAGCTTATCAACCATAGATATTAGTACAACTTTCCCATTTATCCGTTTGGTCTATCATCTGGTTCTCTTAAATAACAAACTTTTACCAAACAATATCTTTATTTAACGTAAGGTACATCACTCATTTAGCAGCAGCAGCCTTTTCCGTCTTCTGTTGTMCAGCTCTCTTCTMCTGTTTTGCCGGACTGAGGTTATGTCTCTTTGAGAACCTCTGATTCTTCAAAAATTTGGCATCCACCTAAAACACCGCATATTTTATTATTCGATAGCAGCGTGAGTCTCAAAATACTTACGCCTAAAGTAGATTCATGTCTAAATCGTTTGGGCTTCTTAATCCCATTGCGGTGAGCCTTACGGTCTAAAATAGAAGTGAAATTGATTATTTTTCTCTGTGTATATCATTAATTCACTTACTCTGATTGTGATTTGTATGGTTCTTCGACTTTGCCATGTCCTGTAAATTTATGCGAACTACAAATACAAAAAGGTAGGTTATATCGACAAAATTTGCAAAATTTATTCAACATCGACAAAAATATACGTCGCAAAACATTTTGCACGACAAATACTGCCTTGTTGGATTTAAAAATCGATAAATACTACTAAGATTACACAAAATAAATGGAATTACATACCTAACGAAAAATGGCTAGTCAAACATACGCGAAGATAGCTTCGAAGGGGTAATAGAGATGTGATGTGTCTAGTTCTGCGGAACCGGTTCCGTTCCGATATATTCGGATACATTGGAACCAATCAGCAAGCCGTACCCAACTCTAAAACAGAAATTCCCTAGGGATATAACGTTTGTGTCTGCTTTTGAACTTGCATAATGTATTAAACGTTACAAAATTGATAATTAATTGCATTATTCAAAATTAAGTCTCCTTTTCTGAATTCTGTTCTGATTCTATTAAATGTATTGGTGCCATTGTAGTCGCGCGTTTCGTTGGTTGTTGCTATATTCATTAAATTCAGTCTGCTGCGCGCACTTGACAGGTTGACACATTCATCTCAAGTTTTACAGTTTTGCGCGATTAACCACAATTTTTTAGCACCTTTTTGAAACACAACGCCTTTCCTAATCAATTTCGTCACAGTGAATTCGAGTTTTTGTGCAGACGCCGCCCCGGAAAGCATGTGATACGAGAATCTCAAAGCCGAACAAAACTAACCTATAAATGAGCCAATCTTGCCAGAATTCCGGTGGCAAAACGGCGTTTCTTTCACTTTCAGGCGTATTAAATGGCAGATAATGGCATTGCCACTTCAAATCAAAACACTTCCACCCTCATACAATCGTCGAATTTAGAGTGCAAGAGTCTTTATGATTATTTGAAGACAAGGCCCCAGCAGGTCCTCGAAAGGCTTTACAATCATCCCATGATATGTTTGGCTGTGTACAGGTACTTTCCGATGGCACTCTGGCGAAGGAGGTAATTGTTGACTCATTGTTTACAGGGAATTACCAGAGTTAGCTAGGCAGTACGTTATAAGGATCTTGTTCGTCGAACAACCAGTTCCGCAAGCTGTTGTTGCGTCTTGGGGCTCTCAAGCTTTTTCAAAGTGAGTTAAATTTATGTCATAAGATTTGATGTATTATGAAGAAACTGGTTTTTAGGGAACATATTAGTGTTAGTAAGGTACTTACCGAGTTGTCAGTGTGGCATGAAGCTGCTATACCTGGTGGGCTCCCTGGATGGATATTATCACCTACATTTAAGAGGAACTTAAAAATTGCCCTTTGCGGTGGTCCTGTAAGGTAAGCTAGACCTACTAGTGTATTTTTAATAATTGGTCGATTTGTCAGTTACATTATTACAAAATGATTCACATCCTTTAAATGATTGTTGTGAAAACAGAAATTTAATAATGGCATTATTTCAGTGGAAAATGGAGCATGTCATCCACATTAGAAGCAGATAGCAAAGCAAGAGATGTGTCTTTCCTAGACGCATATTCTCAAGAACGATGGGAGTGTGTCCTCCATTATATGGTGGGTTCTCAGCAACAGGAAGGTATTTCGGCGGACGCTGTCAGAATCTTGCTTCATGCAGGACTTATGAAAAGGTAAGTACCTATCATCGATAAGTATTTCAGAAATGCAAACTGTGCTTTCCTACAGGGACGAAGAAGATGGAAGCCCCGTAATCACCAGACAGGGTTTCCAGTTTCTGTTGCTGGATAGACAGGCGCAAGTTTGGCATTTCTTGCTTCAATACTTGGATACTGTCGAACAAAGGGGACTAGATCTGGCGGAGTGTCTCACGTTTTTATTTCAACTCAGTTTTAGCACATTAGGAAAAGTAATTGGGCCAAACCAGTAAAATAGGGTTGTTTACTGTCGTTGTTTTAGGATTACAGCACAGAAAGGATGAGTTCCGGTTTACTCATGTTCTTGCAGCATTTACGCGAGTTCGGTTTGGTTTACCAAAGAAAAGTATGTTTCACTGAACGTGTAACTAATATTCACTTTAATGTTTGGTTTGTTTGTAGCGCAAAGCTGGAAGGTTTTACCCCACTAGGTTAGCATTGAATATAACTTGTACGCAAAGCAGGAACGCTCCCGTTTTAGAGGAGGACACGCCAAAAGGTTACATAATAGTCGAGACGAACTACAGGGTTTACGCTTACACAGATTCAAACCTCCAGGTTGCCCTCTTGGGGCTCTTTACGGAACTCATATATAGGTTCGATGAATATTTGCTATTGTCATCCTACATTCCTTGATGTGTTGAGTTTTAAGGTTCCCCAATTTAGTAGTGGGCGTGCTGACGAGAGATTCGATTAGGCAAGCGCTGCGTGGAGGCATCACAGCCGAACAAATCATAGGTTACCTGACGCAGCACGCGCACCCTCAGATGTTACAAAACGAACGGAAACATCCACTGCCCCCCACAGTCGTTGACCAGATCAAGCTCTGGGAGCTCGAACGAAACCGGCTCACTTATTCCGACGGCGTGTTGTATAGCCAATTTTTATCGCAGGTAACCTTAATTGAATTGACCGATTGTACAGGTTTGCCTATAAAACAATGTCCCATCGCAAATATAAACATGGGATTTTGCATCAAATTGGCAACCCTGAATTAATAAGTGTCATAAAATGTTTGTATTGTATGTAAGTTGTTTTAATTGATGTGATTTTTTCTAGGCCGATTTTAACGTTTTGAAGGAATATGCTCAATCAAACGGTTATCTCATTTGGAGTAATAAGGAAAAGAGGACGATGGTGGTAAGCAAGTCGGGACACGATGATGTGAAGAAATTCTGGAAACGATATTCCAAAGGAAACTGATTTGTAGATTAGTTTTAATAAATTTGTATTGTGAACATCGTAAACAGTAAATTAATATTTTTTTGTTAATGTGTAATTTTTTCCACTCTACTGCACTTTTATACAATTTTCAGCCATCTAGTCATTAACCATTTAATATTTATTCTACATAATACATACATCACTCAATTGTAACAACACAAGGACAAATTTAAAACATTGAAAATATGCTTCACAATTATTCAGTAATAAAAGCATTTTTTACATCAAATTTTACGTGATTAGAATTTTGAAAAACTTTCTTTTTTCTTTTAAAAGCAGAATATATAATTGTATTCCAAAACAGTAAATCCTTACTACATACAATATGCAAATTGGGTTATATCAATTAATTTTCATTTAAAAAAACTGTTACTCAAGATTAATTTTAATTAAAAAAGCAAATAAATAAAACACCAAAACGATACTTTAAGAAATTGTGTACTTGTAAATACGAGTATACTATGACTACAATTTTAATTAAGTACCTATTTGTACTTAGGTATTTAACCAAGGATTTTTACTTATTAATACTCGTGTACATTTCAGTTGTACTAGGACCAGCTCTGTACTCACACTTTTGTACGAAATAGTTTTAAACCATTCCGTGTACTCTTGTACCTGGGTGGAGGGGCTAACTAATTAAAATACAAAAAAAAGGTCGTATTGTTTATCGCCATCTATTAACTGTTATATGATCGTTTTTATATGTACTTAATTGAAAAAACACTACGTTAGTAGGTACCTATATACAGTAATGTAACCAGTACATATAACAAAAGTTTGCAAATTAGCGTAAAATATTTTTTCGCCAATCAACTATTKATAAGGAAAAATGTTAGCCCTTTCATGTGACAGAGTGAAAGCGGAACACATTTTCCTTTTGGTTTAGATGCGATTAGCTAAAAAATGCGTTAGACAAAGAGCGCCGGTTACCGGTTGGTAGCATGAGTGAAACAAAACACTGTTTACCGGTGCGAAGTMGGCCCGTGCGCGGGATGAATAGAGTTTGTCCGATGTTATAATAATAGGATGTAGCAGGAGCGGTATTAGGCAATAGGAAGAGTGCGATAGCGGCGAAGTTGTCGGTATTAACACCGATTGGTGTATGTAGACACAACACACAAGGCCACGCCATATTGAATTGAATCAGTCGTCTGTTAATTTTGCGGTGGTGCGGATTGCTACTGACTTTACGGCGTGTGAAATCGAATCGGACACCTAAATATTATAATGGCTTTACCTAAAGAAACTGAAGGGTTAAGCAGTGACTGGAGTTTTTTAATTGTGAGAAGTGTAGGGATAATCGATTTGTCAACAATTTCAATGCACTAATTGGTTGAGGTGTGCTCACCCAACGACAGGAATGTGCAGTGTATTAACGTCTGCGCCGATTACGTAGCCGAACACCTTTGTTCGCAAATATTTAGATTATTCAATAAAGTGCTTGTTCGTTTTGCGGTCACATCATCTTTTAATCGCCGATAAATCCGCCCATTTTATTAATTGGATCGCCTCCATTACGGTAAACAAAAGACTACTGCGACTGTTTTTTTTTCGCCTCCATGATCTGTGGCAAATTGGAAAGATTATTATCGTGTATTTTGGCCAGGTGACCCATCAGATTAAGGGTCGATGGAAAAGATGGACGTTGATGAATCTGTAGTGGATTTAAGTGTAAGGTAGGCTGTGTAAACGTTACTTTTATCTCTCGACTGTCGATTTTTTTTGTTGTCATCAATAGTGTTTAGTTGCTAGCGTCGTAAATGATAACCTTGATAGGTAATTAAATGCTAGAAAAATCGTGAATTTGACGTTTCCAGCTCAAATAGATCGTCACCCCAAATCGGCAACAACCCAAACCATTCCCTTACCAACAACAGAAGAGTGTTGAGGCCGAGAACGGAGCCCCGCAGTTACGTCGAGAGCCCTGATGTTCTGATCAACGGAACATTGGACAGGCCACGCACAAACGGAAACTTAGATTACAGCAGCGATTCTAGCGAAGGAGAAATGCCACCGCTGGCACCGATCAAAGAATTATCTCCCTCGGAGCTGCGTCAAAGGTAAGTCGTTGCTCGTCTGGTCGGGACGAAGCTTCATCATCGATTTGCAGAGAGAGGGGACTGCGTAGGCTCAGGGAGGAGCTGAGGGCGGAAGAAATGAAGCTCGTCCTGTTGAAGAAGCTGAAGCAGTCGCAGCAGCTCAAGGAGAACGTGGCCGTGCTGCCCCCGAATATTCCGCAGTCTGCTTTGCCACCGACTGGTCTGCCAAGCGGTCTGAGCATCACACCTACCACCGTGAAGATGCCCGTGAAGAGCCAGCAGCCTCAGATGGCCCACTCGAGGCATTTGAATTCGCACAAACCTGGACAGGGGCCCATACCTCCAATGCTGAGAGGAGTGAGTAGTTTCCTTTTTCTGTGTTTACTGGAGTGCCGTCCCATTTAAATTGCATCTTCACATGTTTTCAAATGTTTAGGTAGTCATTTTTTTGGTTATTCTGTTTAATGCAATCGTTACATACGACTATTTACCATTTTCTACGTACAGTAATAGTATTATATTCTGGAAGTGTACTTTTGATCATCTCCTGTATGTTTGTGCTTACAAGCTCGACATTTATTCAAAATATTTGTCAAATGGTAGAGTAGATTTTCAAATTTCTCTTTTTCTACAGTTTTAATGTTTATAAATTGATAATCAGTTTTTTCTGTTTGTTTACTTTTATCAAAATGTTGCCACTTGGCAGCACCTGTTAATTCTCTGATATCTGCAGAGGAATTTGATGTACTGCTTTGTAATCTGAGCCTCAGCTGTACATGTGGTGACTCATATTACATTTCTGTTGATACGTTATTTAAAATTCAGAGAATTATTTGCAACAGTTGGTTCAGGTTCTTTAAAAATTTACATTAATGTAATAAAAAAATACAAGCTTTTAATGACGATACATAAGTATACTAAGAAAGTCCATCTAACTGAATTAACTTACGAATTTCTTAGTTGTGCTGCTATTTTTTTCAAATGTTTGAAGACCTCTAGATAGGTTACTTTTGAATAACTAGCATCTTACCTAATGAGTTGGTTCGAAAACTGACTTGTTGAGTCTTTACAGTTTATACCCTATTTTTATAAAGTTTTTCTTTACTGCATTAACTCAGTTTGAAGTAAATAGGCATTTAATTAATTTCTTTCTTAGCAACCTTCTCCTGTGAGATCAAATATGCATGTGCCCAGCATATCGGGATCTACACCACTGAATCGTACAAATCTGTCGGTTCCGCAGCCTCCACAAAMYAATTCTTTGGGCAGATCTTCGGTTGGATTCCCACCTGGTGTTAAAGACTTATCACCTGCAGTTACGATAACGCCTGCCCCACCGCAGCCACCAAAAGTAAGTGATTGAAATTTTTTACGTAATTTTTGCACAGATAACAGTGAAAAAATATAGCACTTAAGATTTTGGCTGTATCTCGTAAAAAAATTCTTTATTTTGTCAAAATGCAAACCAGACTGGATTGGAAAATAAAGGAATGGCAGGAATCGGTGTCACAACACAGTGCACACCTTTGACAGAACAGGTAAAAATAACTTCTCTGTGCATTTGCTACATTACGAAGGCATGAGGATCCTGCCCTGTCAAGTGAAATGACGAGAGAAAAAATTATTTTGCAGGATCGGAACAGAGAAGACAACCAAACACCAGCACAGAGACAGGCAGCTGCCAAACTGGCGCTCAGGAAGCAACTGGAGAAAACGCTGCTTCAAGTGAGTTCATTTTTATTTCCATATTTTTCCATTTTGAATTCAACGTTTTGTCGTAGATACCCCCACCGAAGCCGCCACCGCCAGAGATGCACTTCATCCCGAACCCGAGCAACACAGAGTTCATTTATTTAGTTGGACTGGAGCATGTCGTGGATGCTCTTACTAAAGACACGAGGACACCCATTCCTCCCACGCCGTTCTCCTGTTATCAGTGTCAGTCAGACTTCACGCCCGTCTGGAAGTGGGAGGCGAAGGGAAAGGGCAGAAGTGAGTCTTTATTTCGACTTTCCCGGTTTTGCTCTGCTTTTTTCCGTTTCTCAAGTATATTTTTTATCTACAGCTTTGCATTTACCTTTCTTAAAAAAATGCAATTAAAAATTATTAGAAGTTAGTTTGAACTATTTTGTGATGTGACCATTAACATTCATTATTGTCTGACATTGACGTGGTATGTTTTCCAATAGCTTTATTATTTATTTTTTATTTTTTTTTTTGGAAACAATGTTTTATGGCAGTTGTCATCTTTTTAGAAGAACAAATCCCCTGCCGAAGGATAGACATGCATATGGGAGCATAACATTTTTTAGCATCTTGAATTACTGTATTTGTATCTATTTTTCATCTTGCTACTGTAGTTTGTTGTACTGCTGTTGTTAAAGGTTAAAGGGTTTTGCCAAACTTTTTTTTACATGTACTTTGTTATTAAATTATATGGTCTTTCTGTTATTTTTTTACTTACTGTTATATTTACAGAGACTTCATGTCATGTCAATGTCCAAGGAGATAATCATTAAATATTTATATTTGATTGATTTTGAATTGTTTTTTAAAGTCGTGTTTAATTTTGTTCAATTTTTTTTATCTAGATAAAGATCTGCGTGTCATTTGTGAACAATGCGTCACAAGCAACGTTAAGAAGGCATTAAAGGCCGAACACACAAACAGGTTGAAAACAGCATTCGTCAAAGCTCTACAACAAGAACAAGAAATTGAACAGCGATTGACGCAGGTAAAATGGACCATCTTCTTTCCCTTAACCTTTATCTTTACTAAAACAAAAATAATACTCGATTTCTATTTCAGGAATGTCCTTAACTAAATCCCACAAACCTGCACCCGACTTCATCCGGTACCTTCCCTTTTTCATTATGTAACATCGTCAATTTTTATTGTTTCTTCAATTAAAGTGCTCTGAATGTTCTAGAATGGCGTCTTCACTTCGGGAAGTCCGGCCCCATCACCGGTGACCCCCGAGGCGATGCCTAAGGCAGCTACGCCCACGCCCAGGCACGCGGCCACCCCTCCGGCCCCTCCCCCCGCGCAACCCACACCGCCGCCACCCAGGGGACCGTCGCATTCTGCTGATAAGTTTACACCTAACGCGGCTGCCATGCAGGCATTGCATCAGCAGCTGTTGCGCAGTAAGTACATATTTGATTGAATTCGACTTTATTAGACTGTGGAATTCCATATTACGGGCTGAATGTAAAACTCCACAAAGGATTGTTCGAGTTCTCATATTGAAATGAACTAGAAATTATTTTTTGTTAATTTTATAATACTTGTCTTTATTTTTGAAATGTTTGAACAATGTCGAGCAAGCAAAACTTCTTGTGAAATGGAAAATTTAACGGCCTGACCTTATTAAACAGGTATTTCGGCGGGCGGTCCGCCGGCAGCGCACATGCTGCAACTGGCCCCCTTCTTCTACCCGTATCAGATCGCCATGGCGCAAGCAGCCGGTGGGAAAGGTACCCCAAACATCGCCGACTTWCAACGCGCTGCCGACTTACAGCGACAATACCTGCTTGATATGATACCTCCACAGGCTGGTCAGCGTCACAACTGGAAGACTTGATGTCAAAGGGAATAATCATGCTATTTATTGTTGTCAAGCACAATGTTCGTTTGCGCGCTAAGGTGTCTCATTTCGCAGGCCTAACGTGTTTTTTTTTTCTTTTAAGTAGTGGAATTTGTGTTTCGTTAAGTTACACTTGCTCAGGACGTACGTTCTTATTTTTTAAGTGTATGATGTGCTTTTAAAAAAAGAAGTCAATATGTTGTGTTAATGTAAATAAATGCGTCGCCTAAAAGAAGACGTGTCTCAAGTGTAAATATGTGTTCTTAATAAGGAAAACGGATGTGTATTGGTGCGATGCTGTTTAAGAGTATTCAAGTGGGCTATTCATTTTTATTTTGGTGTTTTTTTGTAAATTAGTAATACATCAGTGTATCTGATTTTGACTACTAAAGTGTTAGGTAAAAAAACATCCGATAAGTGTAGCTCACTTATTACAGCTTTTCTCCAAAGTTACTATATGTTCCAACAACTGTTAAGATGTGTGAGGCATGTTTTTGTTTAGTTAGTTTTACGGTGTTCACGACTTTGGTACAAATACGTTTTTAAGTTGGTCCGCAGTTTGTTTGATTTCATTCCTTAGACATTATCTCGAGCTACTGTATGACCGTGTTGTTTCTCTTAGTGACCGTAGGCTGAAATCTTCAAATATCTGTGTGTATCCTTTGAAATCGGCTGTGGATTTTTTTAATAAACCATTCGTCGTTCAATAACCCAACGTAGTTGAAGGTGTTTGTCACAATCCTTTCGGCACTCTATAACCGTATTTGTTCATACAGCGATTATCCACAGGACTAGCATTGTGTATGGGTGATACAACTTTTTGTAAATAAACAAGTTTAAATATTTTAATTTTTTTAATTGTAGGAAGTTAACAGACGCCAAATTGTCGTATTCCTATAACCCTCATGTTTGAATGTTTCTGTTCTGGAGCATCACTGTTCCATTAMAWAAAATTTGATCTAATATCACCCGACCAAGGGTGCTGATAACTAACGGTATCTAAGAAACGGGATGACTGAAAGTTGAAAAGGACAGCCTCCCATTTTTTTGACAATTCTGCATTCTTTATACATATAAAATACAGCTTTCCTATACTAAAATCTTATGAAAATTAAACTATTAGCACTTTATAGGTTAATTCTTAGACAAGGAAAGAGAGGGGACGCGTAATACACGACCTGCGCTGTACAGAAAGTTGTGCCGCATTCTTGGGTGGCTGCCATTACAGAGGTGGCAAATAGTCGTGTTTGGACCATTCGTGTTTTTGCATTTTGTGCAAAATTGCTGACTGAAACTGTATGTGTGAAACATACCAGCAAAATGGTTAATTGTTGTGCTTACAAGTGTAGTAACCACAGTGAGAAACATCAGGAAGGAATAACGTTTCATAGGTAAGTTTGTTATGATGCGAAATGCTAGGCGTAGATTATCATTGAATAAAACCAACTTTTAACGATGTGGCTCGTACAGTCTTTCGTGATGATATGTTGCATACCATCAGGAAAATAGTGATCGCAGCAGATGTCGAATTAATGAGCATTTTCATTCATGATTTTGTTTGTAATGAGAGACGGTTAACGTATTTAGGCGGGAGGGACCACAGGCGTGCGTGTAACACTTAACAAAAGGAGCTAAGCGTTACAAAGAAATTAATCGTGCAAGTTTAAAATTATGTCGGATGGATAAGACGACTAGTCGTCAATAAATTTAATGGCTTTAAATAATACTAATAAAAGGCTGCTATTATTAGTTATTTATATTGAATGTTGCTGAGGTGAACAATTAATTTATTTATATAGGTACCTATTGTAGTATGAATTATTATAAATGTAACGAGTGTTTAACAAAATGGTTGGTTCTAGATTCCCCAAGGATTCTGAACGTAGAAACTCATGGATTGCAAATKTGCATGTGCAGAATTYGGTTCCATCGAATAATGATCGCTTATGTTCTGCTCACTTTGAGGAAAAATGGTTTTATAGAACAGCATACAGACGCCGCCTATTGCATCAAGCAGTACCTACCATTTTTACATCGTTACCTTCATATCTACAGCGAGCCCGAGTAAGTATAAACTTACAAGTATTTACATTTTTTGTAAATCGTTTAACATGTGTTCTGTTTATCCATGAAAGTTTTGTATACTTTACACACTTAAAATACATGATTAATAGTAATGAATAATCAAACAATTATAATGAAATATTGGTTATAAATCATAATGCATAGATTATAGAAATCAAAAATAGATATGAGACGACTAATTTTCCACAGAAACTCAAATGCTGTAGTTTTTGGTTAAAAATAAACTGGTATTTTTGGCATAATTTTTAAATTCCTTTTATTAAGTAAGATATTTGCTGTACGTTTAAGGGTATTAGGAACCCCAAACAAAAATAAATAAATGTATGTTAAAAATTCAAGGAATATATTGTTTTATATTTCACAGKCATTTCATGTAATACCTGCTTAAATGATTTTGTTTACAGGTAAGTAAACGCCGCACAAGACAAGAAGCTATAGAAGAGTACAAGACACATCCTGGACCATCCAGCTTACCAGGTGACACACCCCGTAAGGCGAAGTTGAGGAAGCAGCTTTTCGCACCAAAAGAACACAAAACTCAACCTGGACTGCCCAGCTTTCAAGATGACACACCTCGTAAGGCGAAGCTGAGGAAGCAGCTTTGTGCAGCAAAACTATTGGCAAAAATGAAAACGTATAAGATAAAAGTGCTAAAGCAGTCTGTAAAACGATACAAAATTAAAATTGTATCGTTAAAGGCCGTAATTGAAGCATTAGAAAAACAAAATTTATTGTCCGATGAACAAGCTACATTACTAAATAATATGACTGATATCACAAAAGAAATTTTACGCAGGAAGCCACATTCAAAAACAAAATATTCTCCGTTATTAAGAAAGTTTGCAATAACATTAAATTTTTTGAGTCCCAAGGCATATAATTACGTCCGCAATACATTTAATACATGTTTACCACATTCCAGCACGATTGGTAAATGGTTTAKAAACATTAATTGTGAACCAGGATTTACACAAGAAGCTATAGATGCACTTAAACGCAAAGCTTTAAATTCAAAAAAACCACTACTATGTGCATTAATCATAGATGAAATGGCGATTCGACGTCATTTAGAATGGGATGGAAAGCGGTATCATGGCTATGTCAATTTTGGGGTGGAATTATGGGATGATTCCAATGCTCTCGCAAAAGATGCATTTGTAATGCTTGTAGTATGTATTAATGGAAGGTGGAAAGTGCCATGTGGATATTTTTTAACTGCAGGTTTAAGCGCAATCCAAAAGAAGGATTTAGTATGCAAATGCATATCCTTAGTTAATGAAACGGGGGTTGAAATAGTTTCTATTACTTTTGATGGTGCACAATCAAATGTTTCTATGGGTTCAATGTTAGGATGCAAAACAGAAGGACCACAATTGAAAACTTCTTTTCACTTTCATAATCAGCAAATACATATATTTTATGATCCTCCCCATATGCTTAAATTAATACGCAATTGTTTTGCTGAAAAAAAATTTTTTATTGATCGTTGTGGTGATATCATACAGTGGAGATTCTTGGAATGTTTAAATGAACTGCAGCAAAATGAAGGCCTACATCTTGGCAATAAATTAAGGAATGCGCATATCCATTTTTTCAAGCAAAAGATGAAGGTAAGATTAGCTGTGCAATTATTAAGTGCTTCTGTTGCTGATGCCTTACAGTACTGTAATGAAGTATTACAGTTAGCTGAATTTAATGACTGCAATGCAACGGTACTGTTTATCCGAATAATGAATAATATTTTTGATATTTTAAACAGTCGAACTCTTGTTGCACCTACTTTCAAAAAGGCATTATCAGTTCGTAATATTGAAGAAACGAGACA
The DNA here is from genome assembly GCA_025024175.1 of Rhyzopertha dominica. Taxonomy (NCBI): domain Eukaryota; kingdom Metazoa; phylum Arthropoda; class Insecta; order Coleoptera; family Bostrichidae; genus Rhyzopertha; species Rhyzopertha dominica. The sequence continues at coordinate 63,701,392 of QCXZ01000064.1, forward strand.
TTTTGTAGATGACGCTATAGATTATATTCAAAATTTAAAACTTCCGTCAGGTAAATTAGTAATTCATTCCACAAAAAAAACAGGATTTATTGGTTTCATAGTCAGTTTAAATAGTGCATTACGTCTATTTGAGGAGCAAGTAGTTAAGAAGGAAAATTTAATCTACTTGCCTGTTTACAAAATTAGTCAGGATCATATCGAATTGTTTTTTTCCTCAATACGGTCAAAAGGAGGATGGAATAACAATCCTACAGCGCGTCAATTTCTTGCTGCCTATAAAAGATTGTTAATTAGGGCTGAAATAAGAGAAGATGGGTCTGGTAATTGTGTTCCTTTGGAGCAAGTACCAATTTTAATTTGCTCTAGCGGAAACAACCAATGTGCACCAGAAGAGATCATTAATGATTCTACGGCAGCAATGCTAGACATCGATACTGAAATTCCAACAAATCCTTTATTTCAGGACCATGATTATTTTACGAATATGTTTTCTTTTACGGAGTGTTCTTTACAAGTAGTAATTTACATTGCAGGTTTTGTTGTGCACTATTTACAGAAATGTTTAAAATGTGAAGAATGTTTATCTGCTTTGAGTGGTAACAAACAAAATTTTTTGTATTCTCTAATTGCTTACAAAAGCCGTGGTGGACTGCAGTATCCCTCGGATGATGTTATTGTAATTTGCAGAAAATCAGAAGAGTTTTTACGGGTTGCAATTAAGGAAGGTGTATTGAAGAAAAACAATATTAACCTAATTTTGATAAACAAAGTATTACAATTTTACAGTGAAAGCACCATCTTCCAGTGTTTACACAGTCACGCTTTAGAAAGCGATTATAATCATATTTATTTTCTAATGAAAGCCATTTCAAAAAAATATGTTGATATTCGCATTCACTTTATAACATCACAACTGTCACAGCAAGATGATCGTATCCGTAACTGGTACAATAAAATGATTATATTTCGTGGGCAGTAGTTAAGTACAATTCATTGTAAACAGTTTCTGGTGTTTTGTAAATATGTTTTTATTTAATAAATTTGCCTTGTATGTTAATGTTTTATAAATTTGTATGTTTGTATAATTATGGTTTTACATGAATAATAATTCTTTTTAGTCTACAATGATTGTTTTAATTTGTTTTTCTCATCCCTTATTATATACCTACTTCTACACATGGTAAGTATAATTAAATTGTACCGTGTTTCTACCAAGTTTATGTTACGCCACTGCCTACGAGCGAATGGTGCCAAACAGGAACACAAGCGGCACGACGATTACGCGTCCCCTCTCTTTCCTTGTCTAAGGGTTAATTCGATTTTTGATTAGTGAAGTGACAGATATTTGACAACAGCGCAAACTGTCCCGCAGTACTACCAACCCGTTCTATGTCCTCAACTCAAAATCAAACCTATTTTATGAATTACACTTTATTTAAGTCATTACTTCACTAATATTTTTTGTAGTATGTAAAAAGAGCTACAATAAACGCATACCGTATTTTCAAAAATCGCCAAACTCCTGTACAAAAAGTTGAAGCAGAATTCCATAAAGTCCCTAGTAGGGACCCTATTGACAATGGCAACTGTCAAAATTTAACCTCACTTTTTGCCCGTGGGTTGTACGATGCTTACAATTAAAAAACGCTGCTTTTACACTTGATTTAATCGATTTAGGACTTCAGAAGGTAAAAGGTAGGTAAAGAATGTTCAGCTTGTAGTGTATTTACTGTTCTTCAGGTCAGGACAATGTTGCGATTGAATTTTTGTAAGAGACTGATAAACACCGCCTCTGCGGTGTCCACCAACGTGTTAGAGCACTTAACTGAGCGCACTTTAATACGTATAACTGGTAAAGACTCGTCGAAATTGCTGCAAGGACTAATAACCAATGACATGGATCATTTGACGCACGGTTTGGGCTGTATGTACTCAATGTTCCTAGATACGAGGGGACGTGTCTTATATGACACGATAGTTTACAAAACCTTCGTGGCGGACACTTTTTTTATCGAATGTGACAGTGCCAGCAGCGAACGCTTGATAAAACACCTGAGAATGCACAAAATCCGGAAGAAGGTCGAGATATACAGTTTGGAAGATGAATACAACTTGTACGCTTTGTTCAACACGGAAAACGTTCAAAACTCGAGATCTCCTGGCAAAAGTCAGGGCGTAGATGGAATGATAGTGCCTTGTAGTGTTTTAAACAGCAGTGCGGTAACAGAAAGTCTCAATTCGATCAAGGTGTATCGCGATTTGCAAATATATCAAGATCCACGTGTTGGCAGTCTTGGCTCTCGCATAATTGCCGGGAAAACGGTAGACGTACGTGAACAGGTCGCGGAAATAACAAAAATCAACGATGTAGATACAGACAGTGACTATCGCTGGTTTCGTTACAATTTAGGGGTAGGTGAAGGGCCTGATGATCTTCCTGTAGGCAGTTGTTTTCCTTTAGAGGCGAACTGTGATTATTTACATGGAGTTAGCTTTCATAAAGGGTGTTATCTGGGTCAGGAATTGACAGCACGTACACACCACACCGGGGTGGTAAGGAAAAGACTGATGCCTTTATTATTTTCAAAGATTCCTACTCAGTTGTCGGAAGAAGACAAAATCATTCATGAAGGCGTTAATTTAGGGAAATTGCGTGGTATAAGAAAAAACGTGGGACTTGCATTGCTGCGGATCGGTAAAGCTTTGGAATTGGGTCAGTTTAATGTGGGGGACGGGGTAGCGGKAACTTTTAAACCGAGCTGGTGMCCCGTGGAAGCTCCCAAAGAGCGAATACACTTGGCTAAAGGCTGATGATGTAATACGTTGGAAAGTGTAGAAATGATTTGTTTGAAATTTTTGTGCTGTTAGTGAAAAATAAATTGTTTTAAATGATACATTTGCTTTATTTACCAAAAAGTTAGCAAACATGTAGTGAATAACTTGTTCACAAATATATAGGTTTTCACTATATTGGGTAACTTGTATGCAAGTTGATTTTATTTGCGCTTTGTTAAACAATATTTATTGAACAATTCGACGATCATTTCGAATGGATGGTCATTCTCAAGAGAAGGTACTGATGATTATTTTCAAGAATCGATCAGAAAAACTATAAGACATATTTTGAGATTAATATTGTATTGCCCCATATAAACTAATCGATTTCATTTTTGATTGCTATATTTGCCTAATTAATATAAAAGGCATCACAAATAAAACTTAGAAGGCAAGGATAACATGCTTTCATAAACATTACAACTATTTTTTTTTGTAATGATATATGGTCATTAATTAGTGTACTGTACCACAAAAATGCTCGAGCAGACTGTTGTGCATTTATAGACTTATTAAACTTCCTATGCCATTAACAAGAGCAGATGATTTATAAAGGAATACTTTTGAGTAAAAAGTGTTACATGTATAAATGAAAAATATGGTAAGACTTTTATTAAGTTTGCAATGTACTACTTAATGTTTTTTAATAAATAATCTTTCTGTATTCCTTTATTTACAGGCAGCAGTCAACAATGGAATGTGGAAGTACATCTTCAGATATGGCAATAAAACCTAAAACACTGCACATAGAACCGTCTCAAGACCTCTCAACCAACACAAGACCTACAACGGATATTAAAAGCGAAGATAAAAAGCCTCCGATTCAGTATTTCCACTGTTCAATTTGCAACTTAAAGGAGAAGTTTGACTACTTCGGCTGCAATCCCCCTTTCGTTAAGCACTATAAGCTGCTGGAGAATGCCTATTGTGTAGAAGATCCGTTTTCACCTCCAAAACAGGGGGAAGTCCTTGTACTTGGCTCTCACTGTGAGAAATGTAACTGTAGTGTGTGCAAAGACAGCAACTGCAGCTTTTATTATGCAGGAACATACTGCATTAAATGTGCCAAAGACAATTCAAAAACTTTTCCAAGCGCCGTTCAAGAGAAACTTAACAGAATAATTGTGTAAAGATAAGGTAAAACAGTTAGTTTCCTGATTGTAACATTATTTACAGTAAATGTTTGATGGGAAATGAAAAATTTTCTTTCTTTTCTGTGTGAGTAAGTGACATTTATTTACAATTTAAATATCCTCTTTTGCATTATAATTTTGATAAAAAGAAACTGGAATTGTTAACAACATTTACAGAAAGCCTCATTTGTTGTATGATCTCAAACAATCCTTGGATCAATACCCACAATATTACTGCACATGCCCACGAATCATTTAATTTAATTTAGGTATATTAATTTAATAATATTCCTACGACAATTGTGTTTCCTATGGCCATGGCTGATAAACCAGTGAATAAAAAACTCGGACAATTAAAAATAGAAGATGAGAATGTTCCGTCAGGAAGATCAAGTCCTGTTTTTCCCTGGTCACCTCTACCACCAAGGCGACAGCTAGGCTTCACATCTACAAATGTAAACACTTTGGGCAGTTAAAATCAGCTTATGTGACCCCCACCTATTTTAGAATATCACCTATCGATCTGATACTGAAGATATATACCCAAATTGTGACGCAAACGTTTGGATGCGATCTTGTGATCAAGAAATCATACAACCTATTGCAGGCGAGGCTTCAGGTTAGTACAGATGTCAGATTAAATGATTCTTCAATTCTACATTGATTTAAAGGTAACATTCCGTCTTGGTTGAGTGGTTGTTTGATTAGAAACGGACCGGGATCTTTAAGAGTTGGAAAGGACAGATTCTCCCATCTCTTTGACAGTTCCGCGTTATTGCACAGGTAAAAATGCAATTTGTCCAAGACAAACCGACAATTCCATTAAGTAATTATTATATGTAGGATAATAGCAATTTTATAGGTTAGTTCATCAATTAGATTAATCCGGCTCAGTCCTCTAATTCTTTCGAATACAGGTACTCGATAATCGTAGGATACCTCTAAATACAAAAGTAGATCAAATTGGTCGCAGTTTGGTTCCAACAAGTCGAATTTAATCTCAATTTTTTTGATTTACTGCCGTTTAATTCTTTGGTTATACTAATATTCAGGTTCAATATACACAATGGAAAAGTCACTTACCAGTGCAGATTCATCCAGACTGATGTTTATAAAAGGAATCATGCTGCCCAACGTATAGTCACCACCGAATTTGGTACGGTGGCCGCACCAGATCCTTGTCAAACGATATTCCACAGGTAGTAGCGACGTTTGAATTATACGAGGTGTTCTTGTGTGCTCATTTCAAGGGTTGCTTCTTTGTTTTCACCCAAGGAAGTATCTGATAATTCGATGATATCAGTGTATCCATTCGGTGACGAGTTGTATGCATTTAACGAGACTCCGATAATCCATCGTATCAACAAGGAGACGCTTGACACAGAAGGCAGGGTGGATGTGAGCAAACATGTGTCTGTTGTTCATCATACTTCACACCCACATGTCATGGAAGATGGGACTGTGTATAATTTGGGGATGACGATGACTGCGTTTGGTCCGTTTCACAATATCGTCTGCTTTTCCAACAAAGGTGAATTTTGGAATCATGGGAGAATGTTGATGGTGAATATGTAATTTTAGATGGTGCGGGCAATATGTTTGAAAATGCAGAAATAGTTGCGGGAATACCCGCAAGGTGGCGTCTCCATCCGTCGTACATGCATACTTTCGGTATAAACGTACTAATTTAATAATCCTTTTGTGAGCTATTAGTTTTTTGTAGGCATCACGGCAAATTATTTTGTGATCATTGAGCAACCACTGAATTTATCTATACCAGGACTTGTAAAGACAAAACTGAACAATGAAGCTTTTGCTGGAAGTCTACGGTGGTACCACGATGAACAAGTAAAAATCATAAAGAGAAGGATCAATTTTGGGCAAAAGTGCATATTATTTTGTGTTTAGGTACAGATAAACTTGGTGAGCCGCAAAACTGGCCATCTTGAACATAAATATTTCGCCGAAACCTTTTTCTACCTCCACATAATCAACCAGTATGAAACTGAAGATTCGGTCGTCATAGACATTTGCAGTTATCGTGATCCGGCCATGCTCGACTGCATGTACATAGAAACCATGAAGGTTTGAAGAAACCAGTGTTGCAAACACTAGAAATGCACCAGACTGTTTTCAGAACATGCAGAAGATTCAGGATTATGCGAAAATGTTCCGAGGTCGTCCTTTGAGGTTCCTACTGCCCCTGAAGAAAGATGGATTGAAAGACTGCTTTGTAAAACTTAACTGTGGCAAAGCCAAACTGATGGAAAACGGTGATGTTTTTGTTGTTCCTGAACGACTTTGCGATATAGGATGCGAAACTCCAAAGATTTACTATGAAAAACATCTGGGTTGGTTGGGCATTTGGTTTAATCATGATTATTGATGTTTCATATTTTTAGGTCGTGAATATAGGTACTTTTATGCTATAAGTTCGGATGTGGATGCTGATAATCCGGGAACTGTAAGTACTTTATTTTTTTGGTTTAAAGACAATGATTTTTGATACAGTTCAGATCAGAAGATTTTAAAGTCCAGACTAAAAAAATGTATATAATGTTGTTCCCAATTAAAGTGCAAATACAAAAATGAGCATTGAAATTATAAGTCTCTCTTTTGATACTATTGTTTTTTACCAGCTTATTTTTATAAAAAGGAGAGAATAAATATTTAGTAACGTTATAATGTCTGTTTTAGATCATCAAAGTTGATACACTAACCAGAACTACCCTGACTTGGTGTGAAAGCAACTGTTACCCCAGTGAACCTGTATTTGTCCCGGTTGCAAATCCACAGGTGGGACGAAGCAGAAGGAAAAAAGAATATCCTCATTTTATGATTTTACAGGGTGAAGACGATGGTGTAGTCCTTGCTGTGTTGATCTGGGGAAAAGATGACACAAACCATGTTGGGCTCTTAGTTCTCGATGCCAAAACCTTCATGGAACTCGGAAGAACCGAATTTATGACACCGAGCCCAGTGCCAAAATGTTTACATGGATGGTTTCTGCCACGACAATTCTAGTTAGTGGTACATGCTGTTTTGTCATTTATTCCATTGTATCCTGTCTAAATATAAATGAATTTGAACAGAATTCCTCTTTTATATTGTGCCATTGTTTGTTGTTGTAATAGTAACAATTCTGTGCCAAAGACAACTCAAAAACGCTAAACAAAATAATCCTGAGCAACCAATCGGTTTGTATATTGTAACAGTTTATTTACAATATATGTTTGTTGGGAAATTAAAAATTTTATCAACTTATTACATTATGATTGCACTGCTGGCTTAGGACTAAACTTTTTAATTAACTGTTTCTTCTTAGCGGCATCCTTGCTGACTTTCTTTTTCTGCAAAAATAACAGCATAATTTACATTTTACAGTTTCCTAAAATTAATTCCCCACCTTTTTCTTTTCTGTAAATTTGTAACCTTGAAACTCCTGTGCTTTCTTTGTGGTAAACTTCTTTTCGCTCTGCTTTTTGGGTTTCTTCTGTAATAAAATTTCTAGACAACTAAACCTAAAAGTTCTTTATAGTTTACCTTGCGTTGTGTCAATGTGGCTGTTTTCTTAGATACTGATCTGGAATTTGTAATAGGCTCAGGACCGTTCAGTGTTGTAGAATCACCTTCATCGTCTGCACCAAGCTTCTGTCTTGCATAATTCTTCAGTTTGCTCATGAACAAGGATCCCTATTTAAATATTTTAGAATAAATATAATACCAGAATATAATATTATTATAAATTTAACTATATTTTCAGTCAAAACCAATCTCTAATTACAATAAAAATAGCTTACCCCATGTTTTTTTTTTCCGGCATTTGACTTACAAGCAGAAACCCTTAGCTCCCTGCTTTTAAGAGTGGGTCTCTCCATCTGCAAAGCAAGCTCTACAGAATCGGCGTTTTCGAAGTTAACATATCCGAAACCTTTGCCAATGCCAGTGGCGTTATCTCTGACCAATCGGACGCTTGAAATCTTTCCGCAAGGCTCGAACAACTGCCATAGTTCTTCCTCTTCCGCATCTAGTAGAAAAATATTAAAACACCGTCAAAATTTATTAAATAATCACTTACCAAAAGCTACGTTTCCTATAAATATAGCCTTGTTATCGTCTGCTTTTTCTTTATGGCCAGACATCACCACTTTCAAGTGGTGCCCTTTGTAAAGCTGACCGTTTACTTGGAGAGCATTCTGAGCTTCTGCAGGCTTACTAAATCTAAATTAAAATCATCATCACATGTTCTTTTGTTTCATAATGTTCACTCACCGAACATAACCGAACAAACTGCTTCTGTCCGGATGAAACTGCTTCTTGATGTAGCTCACCTTTTTCGGAACCCTAACGTCAGCTACTGGTACCCCACGCAACCTTACTGATTGAACCTGGCCAAACTTCATGAAATACTTCTTTAGCTTGCCCTTTGGCACAGACAAGGGAATGTTCCCCACAAATATCGTCCTGTCTTTGACCACTTCCTCTTTCTCATCATTCTCCTTCTTCTTAATTCGTTTGTCACCGCTTTCTTTATTCGATAGCTTCTTACGTTTTCGCTTTGGTGCTCTCGGAGCCTCATTTTCTTCAGTTTCCTCCCTTTTGCGCTTTTTTGGGATAGTTTTGTCACTAGATTTTTGCGCTTTTACAGTTTTAAGCCTTTCTATACTAGAATTTCCTGTACCAGGTCTTTTACACTTAACATTACCGACTTTATCTTTGCGGATTTTTGCAACGTACTCCGATTGTACGAGCTTCTGTTTATTTTCCGTGTTTTTCCCGGATATTAAATCAGCAATGCTGCCTACAGCATAATCCATCTTCGAAAAAGCTAAAACGGAATAATTTTCCAGCAAACGTGTTTATTATCCTTGGAATGTGAGGTTAGGTTTTCAGATAGGGATGGAGATGAATAGAATCTAAGTAGTTCAGTAATAAGTTCAAAATTTGTACATAAATAATATAATAATTATAAAAAAATAATAAGATCAAACTATGCAAAATCCGAATTATTTAACCGTAATAATGTAAAATCAATTTTGCTTCCGGAATTGAACTCTACCCAGTACCATAGCCCAGTACCCATCTCTATCCATAAGTAGTTCGATACCGAATGTTTTGCTCTAGCGGCCACATAAAGAACTACCGTTTTAAATTCGTCAAACGGTTGTTTGCAGCAGGGCGTTCGAAAAACTCACAAAAAAACGGCAGTTTTTCTTGTTTATTGTTTAGGTTGTCTGTGCTCGTTGTTAATATCCAACCTTCAACGTGTTTTCGTTCATTTTTTTACGTGAGAATGGATCCATTTACACAGGTAAGTAAAAGTTACGCTAACGGTTCTCCCTAACGTTTTTACCTTTCAAAACCTAGCACATCTTGGAACGTGCTCGAGAACGACAGAAGAAACTACAAGAATACGGAGACGTTGTAACTCCCTTGAAGGAAATTAACCGCCCCATCACACAATCCAGCTCCGAATCATCTCTGGTGTGCGTCAAGGCGAAAACAGAAACGGAGAACGGAGCCAGTTCAGAACCTTGTTTGACCACATTTCAGAATGAAGGTAAAACAGCCTCTTATAGCAGGCAGAACTCTAAAACGCACGTGTCATCAGAAATGCCTGGTTCACCCCATTCAAAAACATTGAACATACAGAAAGAGAGCTTCAACATGGAGATAAAAGTCAGTAGCGTGGAAAACGTGCGTGTTGAAGTAGAAATAGAAGAAAGAAGCGATGATGAACCTACTGAAGGCGCTTGTATAAGGGAGGAGTCGAGAAACAGGTTGAAACGATTGGGAAAACTATACGCAGGAGGTGAAAACGCAGAAATTTCATCACCCATTCACAAGACAGAAGCTAAATTTGCGATTAGTGATAATGTGGACGAAGACAATCGAGTCAATCGTAATAAACCACACAGAGGACTGGGTAAATTGGCAGATTTAGCGCAAAACATCAACCAATGGGAAGATGAGGTTACGGTATGTTGCCTATGCATTTTCTTGGCTGTATTTGCATATCTTTTACTGTTTAGCCACGGAAGGAGTACAAACAAGCTTCTCCGAAGAAAACATGGAAACCGAAGGCTCCGCAGCCACCTTCTAGTCCAGAGAAAGTGACTCCTGTGGGTTCGCCTTCGAAAAGCACGCAGAAGTCCAATGAGATGTGTAAGGATATCCCTAAAAGCTTAAAATGGGACAAGTCCGTATTGGAATCTTTGGTGAGTGATTAGATGAGTTAATATTTTGACTTTTTGGGTATTTGTGGGGATACTTTTGTCTGAACATTTCTTTTGTTTGAATACTGATCTGCTTTGTTAACTGCTTGTTTTTTCATCACTAGGCTCTTACAATACTATAATACATGTTTTTTTCTTTTACTTGAGTGTTAAAGCCACAGTAGGCTTTTATTTGTGAAATAAAAAACAATTTAGGTAATACTGTACAAGTTAATTTGCTTTAAATATGCAAAAATACTATTTCATACTTTTTTCTTTCGGATGTTATTTATCTTGAATCTGATCTGTTATTAACCTTCATTTGTTTAATTAWAATTACATTTAACTGCTCATGTTTCTTCTTCTCATTTGTTTAGTTTTTAACAGTAAACTAACACGATTTTATTATTGTTTTGATTTTCCTCGCACCCATATGCTGATTAGCACTTCATTTGATACTTTATTGTTAAACACATATGATTGTGGTGTTGTATTGCATAATAATTTGCTGTCTGACTCACACAGATAGTAAATTTGCATGCTTTTTTTATGGCTTGGATGTAATGGAAGTACAATGGCCTTGTTAAAGGTATTTATGGCTTCCTTATTGTTATTATAAATTATGCTGGCTCACTCTCCGCTTGTGTTTTCATGGTGCAGTAGCTACAGCATGAAACCGTTGCTGTTTTCTCATTCTGTCTTGTCGTGCTGCAATCAAAAAGGTGGTAATTATGTTGTCAGTTCAGCAGTACCTCTTTTAGGAATCACAGGGTTTTACTCGCACCACATCAAATACTCGGCTCGTCTATAACTATAGCAATTCACAGGAAAGCAAGTCGGCGATGCAAGAAAACATTGCGGAAGAGGAAATAAACGAAAACGAGCCTTCGTCTCCATCAAAAGTGAAAATTCGTGGTGCTGTGGTTGCAAACAGGGCGGCCATGTTTGAGTCCAGTCCATCGAAACATACTAATAAGGATCCAGCACTGATGTCTGTGGCTGAGAGAAAAGCACTTTTCGAGAAGAATAAAGGTATCACTCTTTTCATAACTCATCGTCATTATGTGCATGTAGTTTTTATACCTTTCTCTAATTACCAAAACAGTAAATCGATCAGGAAAATTTACAATTTTTGCAATGACTTTGTTTAGTTAATTTCAGGATTTTAACCTACAAGTGGTATTTATTCATTGGCTTTACTGTGTTTTTTAGGTGCTGTCTTGACACCAAAGGCACCTTTTGCGATGCCGGTACCCCTCAGAACTGAAGTGCCGAAAAAGAACACTAGTGAATCGCCCAAAAAAAAACCAACAGTGCAGAAAGTCGAAGAATCGAAGAAATATCAGGCTCCAAAACCACCTGTCGCTGCAAAACCTTGTGTCGAAGTCCCCACCAAAGGCATAGCCAGCAAAGTGGCTGCTCTGCTTGAGAACAAATCCACCATATCTCAGGAACAGATCGAGAGCAACATCAAAGAACAGAGACAGAAGGAAATGCAGGTTTTGTTGAATAGGTTCAACAAGCACAAAGTGGTGAGTGTCTCATCTCATGGTTTTGCCGTTGATGATCGTTGGAGGTGTTTGCAGCTGGCAAAAGAAAACGTTCCACCGGAGATTATCGAATCAGCTTCGGAGAGCGAAGAGGACAACGAGGCAACAGAAATGACGGCGATGATTTCGAGCAAGCCGGTGAAGATTGTCAGCAAGGGGCCTTCTTCACRCTCTCTGCCACCTCCACCACCTCCACTTCCTGTACCGGGGAGCTCGGAGAAGAAACGTTTGAGTAAGAAAGAAAATTATCTTCAAAAATTATTTTTACCAAGTTTTTTCATCGTGTTTAGGTAAGGGAGACAGTCCGAAGGTCACGTCCGTTTTGGAGAACGTAAAACGTATCAAGGTGTCGCCACAGAAGCCAGGTAGACTGTATCCGTGTTTGTCGGACATAGAGGCCGCCACCGAGACTGAAACTGKGCAAAACAACACCCCCACACCTCCAGAATCAAGGTGCGATACTTGCATTGACTGGGTTCTCTTTTGTTTGTGTTTGGCATGATTTTTTCTCAGTTTTATCAAATTTAGTTCCTTAAACGTTATTTATTTATTTTATTATTTAAACGTTCCTTGTATGTATACGATCTCATCATGTAATAATTTTGATGTTCACAATAAATATGATCACGCAACACCATCATTTTAATTCGGAAACCATTCTCTCATCTCTCCTAACTTTACAGTTCGGAAGAAAGCTTCTTGGAGTCGGAAGATGGAAATACGAGCTTCGGTCGTGATGTCCTCGAAGTGGTTCGCAAAAATCATACTCCACAAAAACGGGTAAGTCACGATAAATCAGATCGTATTTTTACGGAACAAACTGTCGCTTTCCTTCACAGCCGATTTACGACGATAGCACGGCTAGTGACATTTCCGACGTATTCGACGACATGGATGATTATCTGGATGAGGCGATGGCCCATAATAATTCGAACGGGGCCGGTCCCACTCCTCCCAAGCAGGGAAGGCTGGGAGTTTCCGTAAGACGTATTCTGTGAGGTTTTGAACAATTTTCGGCATGAATTTCTGTGATTGCAGCCCGAGAAGTCCACTAAACCGTCGAACTCGTTCAGTTACAAGAGTTTTTCGCCCGCAAAGACAGTGGTTTCGCCGAAGAAGTCGAATGATTTGCCTGCTTACGTTGTGGATGGTGACAGTGTACTACCTCTGACACACACTGTCAGCTTCTACAGGAAGCAGCAAAATCAGGTAAATGCTTATTATTGTATGAGCTAAATGAAATTAGTCACAGATTGTTTGTAAAGTTTTCTGATAGTTTTCCTTCTAACTTTTTGATATTTTTTCCATATTAGCATTAACCAACATGATTAATTTATGTTAGCTCCTTAAAAGTGCTTAATATGTTTCTTAGTCAATAGTTATATATGGGATTTTATTAAAAAAAACTGATTAATCTATGTACTTTATTTTTATTTTGACCAGTACAAGGTATCCAGATGTACTTGAAGTACCAGAATGAAATACTTATACTGAAGTACTGCCCATCTTTGTATGCAAACCCAGATTTTCTCCATAAATAGATGCTGTTTAGAATAATTTTTATTATAAATATCTCGTCTACTGTTCCCCTTTTTAACATAAATTGATAGGTTTCAGCTTCTACCACTCCCATAAAGCAAATCATAAGACAGCCTTTGATTGAAGAAGAGGAAGACGAGCATCCTGAAAACAAAGATGTAGAAAAAAAAATCAAAGAACTTACAGAAGAGGTACTTTGCCCTCATAATTAAGCAGCATGTACACAAAATTCAATTTTTAGGTGAACAAACAACAACTGGTTATTTCCCAGACTAGTCAGGCATTGAATTTATGCAATTCAACCCCTGAATTCATGGGATCTACAGAACAAGTTGAGGCAGAAAAGGTCTTGTTGGTTGCAAGTAAGCATTTAGATTTTCTTTTTTACCACGTGAGTGTCGTATTTTCTTTGTAGCACATCGAAGAATGTCGCTTCTGCAAGAAATACAACGACTGAAAGTGGAAAAATCGCTTCGACCGATGGGACAACATGCTCAAAAGGTTCCTTTAGAAAAGGGTTCGATTACGATTTCAAATGTTACCTTACCACTGAAAAAAGAATACGTCAGGGCTTTAGCCGCTGGTAAGTACAAATCAGAGTGGAATTACTCGACGAATTTGTTGATTTGAGTTTTCAGCTGGTGGAAAAGGTCACCATGTCGTCTGTTTGGTGAAATGTGACGAACAAGTTGTTCCGACCCAGCTGGCATCTACGGTCGTTCGAAATTCGAGAAATCCCGAAACCGAGCTCAACATTCCCGGTGTGGCCACTCTCAAGAACATATATAGCGACTTCACTGTCACTTTTGAAGTGTACTGCCTTCAGGCACAAGAAGAGGTCATCCCGCACGAGGTCAAGTACCACATCAACAACAAAAAGGTAACGATTCGCAAGGTAAACGATAAAATTTGGAGAAAAATTTTTTCAGCCATCGGCAAAACTGACCCCGAAGAAGGGGAAGCACGAATCGAAACTGTCGAGACCTCCCAAGGAATCGCCGGCTGGACCACAGGCCGTACGATCGTCTACCTTTGCGCTCATGGGTTACGTGGTTTTTTCCATACAGGCCGTGAACAGAACTCACTGGACTCTGAATAATGTGAGTTGTCCTGGTTTTCTGTCGATGATCTTGAAGTTTAGATATTAAGAACGCATTTTTTTTGCGGTATGATGTTTCGTATCTTTTTAAGGGCACTCACTTAGTGTCATTTAATTATTTATTTTTTTATTAAAAAAATGGGTTTATTTTATTACTTGTAGCTTCTCAGTACGGTAAATAAAGCATCTGATAGTTTTTATGCTAATAATAATTTGATAGTGTCCTTTATTCACATACATAAACTAGTCACAAAAGTATTCCGAGACCACACCTTGAGTACTAACTTTGTTTTTAGTATTGTGCAAACAAAATTTTTTTTTGTATGTCCCTAAAGACACCCCCAATGTGTCCACTTGAAGGAAGCGTTCAAATGAAGGTAAACTGTGAGCTGGCGGTGACGGTCGAACACAAGGGTTTCCTGACCATGTTTGAAGATGTCMKTGGCTTCGGCGCTTGGCACAGAAGGTGGTGCTTGTTGAAGGGGAGCAATCTGAGCTATTGGAAGTATCCCGATGATGAAAAGAGTTCGGTAAGTATGAAATTAAAGTGTTTCCGAATTATTTTTTCACTGAAATGTAACAACTCAATTTTTTAGCCTCCAATAGACACCATAGATTTGAAAAACTGCATTACTAAAGAAGTTGGACTCGTTAGTCGTGACATATGTGCAAGACCGCACACCTTTTTAGTGGCACGTGAAAGGGAAGCGCAACCGAATGACAAGGATAGTCTCACAACGGTCTGCACTGGATCGAAGACTATAATAAGGTACTGGCCTGTTCACGAACATCAAGTTTGGATTTTTGATCATGTAATCTGTGATTTTAGGCATTTACTGTCGGCGGATACAAAAGAAGAGCGAATTGAATGGTGTAACAAGTTCAACGCTGCACTAATGGCACTTAGGATGTGGGGAAAGTAATATAATGTGTTTTTGCTACGAGTAAATATATTTTAGCATATTCGAACAAGCAAGTATACAATTTTAATACGCTTTCTATTGTAATTTAACGATTTTATGAACTGACACAGTAAATTAGTTCTTTTTGTAACAGTTTTGTGTGGTAATAGGGGTTAACTGTGTGCGTCATTGTTTTTTAATATTTTTGTACATACAATAATTTGTAGCCTCACAGTTTGTAAAGTATTTAATAAATATTATTCTTAATGTGTGTTGTTAGGTTGAAGCTTGTAGTGTAGTATTGTTTGTTCCATATCTAAAAGTGACCGGGACGTCATATGCGCGGCAAGTATGGCTGCCTCGCATAACCAGTGGCATACCAAAAATAATGACTGGAAAAAGTATTGACTCACAAATTACTGTATAATATTCCTCTAACATCATAAAAACCAATTTAACCCCACATTATAGTACATAAGTGGATTTATTTCCAACTTTCTTAGGTACCATGTTTACCAAGGTGTTAAAAATGCAGAAGAAAGTGCAAAACGTGCCTAAATTAAAACACATTTAGTTTTACTGCATGTTTTCAAATAATGCAAAGCCAAACCTTTGGTTATGATGTCCAGTGAAGAAATATCTGAGTGTAAAGTACAATTACTGCACTTTTTGTATTAGAAAGATGAAACAAAGCGCTGCTGGTCTGTGCCTGCAGATCGCCACAGCTGATTTCAGTCGCTAAAACTGGTTCTGCGCAGTGATGACGTCCCTGTCACCTTTTCAAATGGAATAAATTATAAAAAGAAAAAACATTTTAAATGGATCACAATTTATATTTAATATGCCTGCTTACAATACCATAATACAAATATTTAACTACAAAATGATTTCGTACTCCTAAACATTTCCGATGATAGAAGAAGAACCTTTTGCACCTGGACAGTACAAAACATACAAAATGAAAACACGATTCCGAATCTCTACATATGAAACAAAGAAACGGTGCAGGTATAAAATTGAAAGTGCTCTTCTCTACGTTCTTTTGTAATCGTATTAACCTATATTATTAGAAAAAAAAATGAAAACGATAACTACCCATTTGCTTACACATCTACACTTTAAAACACGTCCTTCGCAAAATAAATAACTGCGGGAGAAACAAAATATATTAATTTGAAAAAAAAATAAACAATTGGGCTAACAAGTGGTGTTTTGACTTCCCGTCCGCAAAAGAGGGGGCAGCTCAAGTTAGAAGACGAAACCAAACAAACTATACAGTAAATAGAAAGTAGACGGATTATTATAATGTTGTTAGTAGCCGCTGGCCACTGCGCAAATAAGAAATAGACATTCGCGTTGTCACTTGCACCATCCACCTGGAACCAAATCGATAATTGGTTTCAGAATTTCCCAAAAAAACGACGTTGAGGGCATTTCTTACCTTTTGAGAATACGCTTAAGTAATTCCTCAGCAACATCCCGATTTGGTTGTTTCGATGGGACGGCCCTGGTCTATTTTCACTTTGCTAGCTTGATCGACGGCAGATGATGGTGGTCCCACTCGATTCTTGATTTCGGCTGCCATGGTCATAAAAGCTTGTTCGACGTTTACGGCGTTCTTTGCCGAAGTCTCCAAGAACGGAATTCCCAATTGGTCTGCGTATTCCTTTCATGAAAACAGAGCTGTAGCACACAATTTCAGATTTTTTTCTATCTCACCTTGGCCGTGGTGTAATCGACGACCTTCTTAGTCGTTAGATCGCTCTTATTGCCAACCAGAAGCTTGTTGACATTGTCGCATGCGTAACGATCGATTTCCTCCAGCCACTGCTTCACATTATTGAAAGAGTCTTGGTCCGTACAGTCGTACACGACAATTATACCGTGTGCACCCCTGTAGTAGCTTGAGGTTATGGTTCTGAACCGCTCTTGTCCCGCTGTATCCCACTACAAAAATAAATCAGTGTGAAGCAAGTGAAAGTGATGACAGATGTCGATTGTACTCACAATTTGCAGCTTAATTGTTTTCCCATCTAGGTCGATAGTTCTGATTTTCTGCAAATTAAATGACAATTAAGAAAAGAACGACTGGATAAAGGCTGTACTTACAAAATCTACCCCAATTGTGCTAATATAACTTTCCGTATATGTGTCGTCCTATAAAACAAAAGCACCATGGTTCAATTGAGTACAGGAAACAAAGAAAATTAACACTTACCGCAAATCTTAGTAGCAAACATGATTTTCCTACCCCGGAGTCCCCGATTAAAAGTAGCTTGAATAAATAATCGCTGAAAGGTATTAGTTAAGATTATTATACCATAATATTGATAAAGACGTGATTATTAACGCTGAAGGTAAACAGAAACAATCTTTACACATGCAAATCATAATAAAGAATTGACTCATCACTACACAATGACGTGTGTCACTTGGGGGATTGTGGGTGGATCAACCACCCCAACAAAGCCCTTTATCCGCCCAAAAACAAAACCATCAATCTCTAAAAAACAAGATATTGGACTTTTGTCCATTTTGCAAATGCTGCGCAGTTCTGCCTCGCTCGAAATTAACTGTTACTTGTTAAAAAATGCAATCGATACTTACTATTCGGGATTCATTTTTGGCCTTAGTCCGTGCGTACACTAAGTTGTTGTATAGTTAAATTACCACAAAAGTACTTCCCAAGACGCTTCTTTCGTGTTATACACTTATTTTTACATCCACAAAATGTAAATTTGGGACAATGGCCACTGCACAACGTCCACTGACAACACCAGGACGAATTGACGTAATATGCCAAAGTGGCAAACGCGCCGCGTCAAATGGCGCCAAATTTAAACTCACGAGAACACTACAAAACATTTATTTCAATTTCTAATTACAGTCTGTCGAGTAAATCTTGTGTACTGAAGTCTAGAGTTGGCGAATCTTGTTCCACGCTGATTGTTGCATCCTTCTCTCTTTTTTCTTCTACGCTTTGTAACTTTTTCGAAACCGAAACAGGCTGTGTTTGATTGGCCGGTTTAAACGCCTTGATTTTTACTTTCCTTGGCGGTGAATCGTCCTTCAAAATATCGTCGAGGAATGTTTTAGACGTGGAAGGCACTGCTTCAACTTCTTTCACAGCTTCTTGTTCAGATTCACTGGATTCTGTGTCCGATATTTTTTCTTTTTGTTCACTTTTGATGTTAACTTGACTAAAGGATTTTTTGGTGCCTTGTTTGGAAATTGCTTTGGGTGGTTGGTTAACAGTTGGCCTTCCTGCATTAACTGCCTCTAATAAATCTGACAAATGCTGAATTCGTTTCTTTTTTTCGTTCAAAACTAGTAAGAAGTTGCTTAGCATTTTTTTGTCGCTTTCTGATTTCTTCGCGACAAATTTTTGAATACGATCTTCAATCAATGTTTTTTCTACAAAAAACTTTCTTTTATCATTAATAAAAAAACACAAACAACTTTACCATTTTTTAATTCATTGTACTCCAGGCTCATTTTATCWACTTGTGCTGTTAGCGCAACTATATTTTCGTAAAATTCATCTGCTATGGTTTCCATACATGTGTGATAATCGCACTGCAATCTAAAATATTAACACCACCCATAATAACAGAGGATATTCACCTTATTTAATGTTACAAAAAAGTACTTCACTTTCATCTTATTGTTGGGATTCACTATACGATACATCGTAAAAACATCTTTCTCTAAAGCGAAACTAACATTGCTGTCTTGGTTCAAGTATTTTTGAAAATTCTCGTAGTATTTAACAAAATCCATTTCATGTTTCCTTGCTTGTTCTTGTATATAACTTTTAGTTACCTAAAAAAAAAAACAGTAATTATCGGCATAAATTTGAATTCTTTTGTTTTTCAGGTAGGTATACCAGTTGATAAAAAGCGTTGCCGTCTTTAATTACTGCTATATATATGCTGGTATTTTCAAATTTCACACGTAATCTTAAATCTCTTCCGTCCAAATCCGTAATTTTTCTATACATATCTGTCATATCCACCAAATTCGTAGTTCGATTTAAAGCAGTGTTTTTTTAGACAAATAAACGATTTTTGTTTGGATTCTGAGGTTAGATGAGGTGCAGAGTACGGATTTCTGTAACTGCCTGATACCAACCAGATTGTATCAACAGATGGCGCTTTCAAATTCAAAAAATCATTTTCATCACTTAAAAGAGAAATTTAAAATGAACAACTAGATCAAACCTTATTATTTATTAATAATAAAAAACTTATACATCTTTAAGCAACTGGATCTTCACCCTTCGTCGCCCTAGTGTAAATAAGCTGCGCCCTGTGTTGGACGACTTGTTTAATCAATCCTGTGAAGTAAAAAATACATTACCATCAGTTACTTGAAAAATCAAGATCGTAAAAACCTTTTTGTTGGAGTTCAATCAATGCCCTGCGTGCTAGAGACCCTCTGACCTTCAGACGCTCGGAAACTACCGAAGGAGTGATCAGTTTGTACTGTGGCACCTCCTTGTAGAGCTTGTCGTAAGTGGCCTTGTCAAACAACACTTGATTGTTTAACTTGTCACGTACTTTACCTTTGGACCACTTCTGTGAAGGGAAACAACATCGTGGCGATTAAATGTGAGAGATTTTCAAATAAATTACCTTCTTCTTGGCTTTGCCACCTCCGGAACCTTCCTTTTTCTTTTGGGTTTTCTGCGGCTGCTTCGCTGACGATTTGGAATCCTTCTTGGGTGGCTACAAACAAAACATAATTTCAGTATTGACCGATACGTCAAATTTACGTGATCTGCGACAGGTATACTAAATCAGACTCATTAAATCAGATTTTGCCACCACGAAGATGGTCTGGTCTAATTTCTACATCATACAAGCACATGGTCGAAAATAATACGTGAATTTTGAACTCATATGGAGATCTCGCTGGTTGGGTTACATGTTGCAAATTAAAAAAATTTTTGTTTGGTACGATAAATAGGTAGAGAATTACTGTTTTTTCGCAATTTTTCGACAAATTTTATACTAACCATGCTTGCTGTTAACACGAGCACACAGAAAAGAACTGTCAAGATGGCGCCTATCGCAGGTTCGGCAACTTTGTAATTTCAAATAAAACACCCTTTCGGTTATAGTGTGATCATTATCGTTGCCTGCAGAAGTCCTTCTAAAGCGATAAAAATCAGTACTTAACGTTTAACAAAATATTAAGAATATGACATAGTGCAATGCATTTGCAAGCTGTAAATTATTTTTGGGTATATTTTATATTTCGTTCTACAAGTAATTTGTTTATTGCCACTAGCTTCATTGCAGTGATGTAGGCAACCAACAATACAGTGTTGATTTGCAACTGTTGTTGCATATATTTAGGGGTGGAAGTTGCTTGAATATACATAAAATACTACATGTTTATATGCAGGAGTTAGTAACAATTTATTGCTTAATAAAAAGTTTGTCCTATAACGTTTCGCAGCACTGCAATGTATTTTGACAGTTTAAAAATATGTAGGTAACTTGTTCTTAATAATAAATTTTATTGGATTATAAGAAAAAGCATAAAAACTCACATAAAACAATTAACAAAGTATTAGTAAAATATACTTCAACATCATGCAGCAAACTCTTACAAACGATTTATAAATGATAACGGTTTATAAAGTGATATTACCTGAATATAAAGAAATGTATGAAATTCACATATAAATATCACGAAAACATACTTCAATCATATAAAATGCAAAAATATTGAAAGAAATGATAAAATATCTATGTCGTACTTGAGTTGCTACTGAAATGTGTGTTTTCGTGGGCCTTAAGATTTCCTATAGTGCTGAATCCTTTCAGACAAAAATCACAGCGAAAATAAGGAACAAACGAATGCTGTCTCTTGTGAATGGTCAAACAATGATATTTCCTGAATGTTTCCCCACAAATGTCGCACTTAAAAGGAACTCCTGTGCACTGATGTTCCCAATATTTTTTGGCCGATGGGAAAGACACCTTACATTTAAGGCATACCTTCATTGGACCCTTGTGCACTAACCCATGCGTGAGAAGCGCATTGTAACTCTTAAGGGAAATGCTGCACAGAGGACACCTAAATGTGTTGTTTGGGTGGGTTTGCAGGTGCGCGATTAGGGCGATTTTGTTTGATAACTTCTTGCGGCAAATGTGACAACGCTCTTCAGAAGGTGTACCTCCCGTTTGAGTTCTGCTACTGCTGGGCTGATGAATCAACAGGTGTTGCTTGTATAGGGCTCTTCTAGTGAAGCTATGGTCACACATTCTGCAGTGGTAGCGCCTTTCCGTTTCATGGGTGGACAGATGCTTTTGGTAATGTCGCCAGTGGTAAAACGTTTGCTTGCAAACATGACAAATCATTTGTGGGGCTGTCAATGAATGCGTTCTGAAAAATCAACATCTGTACAATTCAATACCTACGCATGTATCTAGTATTTGTACCAGTTCACGACCGCAGTAGGCTGCTTTTCATTAGTTCTAAGTAAATAAATAAATAAATGAAACGTACCTCAGATGTACCCTCAGTTGTTGCCCAGTAGCAAAGCTCTTGCTGCAGATCTGGCATTTTATAAACTTCATTCCAGGATGCATCTTTTTGTAATGTTTCAGGATGAGTTTCATCGTACCAAAAGATCGACGGCAAATGGTACATTGAAGCTTGAATCTTGCGTTTCCATAAACATGCAACATCTCATGCTCTTTCAATAGCTCTAGATTTCTTAATTTTGCTTGGCAAATTTCACATGTAAAGTTAACCTCGTTTGCCTCATTCTGTTCGAAACCAAGGCCTAAGTTGTTTATAGAATAATTTAATATACCATCATGAAAAACATAAGCATGGCAATGTATAGCATCTAAATTCGGACATACTGTGTGGCATTTGTTACAAATGTATTGGACATTAGCTTCTTGCAATCGGTCAAATGAGCTATCAGCAAATAAGCGTAATAAGTCACGTGGATGTCTGCTACAACATTCGCACATGTCAGAATTATTTTCAGCTAATATAGCACACGAAAGTCTGCTTTTGTCATAGTACTTGCAAATTCTTAACTCATCTATTTTGTTTAAAAGTGATGATATATCATCAATGCTTGAGATATTTAGATTCAGGTTGGACATATCCGCAATTTGTCCTCTCAAATACACACTGACTTCTATATATTGTTCTTCGACAGTCTTAAGCAACAAGCTTTTCTCAACTTTTACTCCGGTCTGATCGTTCGCCAAAAGTACTATTGACAAAAAGGTTTGTGTGTAATGTGTGTTCCATAACGGAGATGGTAGTATTATGTTGGATATTTGACGTATTATGTCTTCAAGAGTAAAATTTAAAATCTAAACCACAGAAAAAATAAATCAGTACGGATTTTTAATCCATAAAAATATCACTTACTATTCCTTTCATTGTGTTGTTCGTGCGGTTACAGTTATTTTAAATGCATTTAACCGCCTTTTTCAAATGCAGTAACGTGGTTGGCAGTTGGCAGCCATTGTTTTGTCTTGGCAGCGTTGCCATAATTTTGTGAGAGAATTGTAGGAAAAAGACTCGACCTCACTCAAATAAATAATGAATTTAGCAACAATCAATAAAAACAACATAAACACAACACAACACAACACAATAATAATAAACTAAAATTAAGGAAAAAACCGTAATCGTTTGCATTAGAGCCTAAGACTATGATCTAAAATTGTTTTTCCTAAAATTTTTGGCTATTGTTTGCGAAATCTTTAGCTTTAAGACCTGGCAACGCTGGATAAAATATAAGATGACATTTGATGTTTATTCTGATGACGTTTAAATGACATGATGCAATAAAAAGTTCTGTTCCGTACTTTCTGGAAATTTTTCTTATGGTTTACGTTACAGGCAAGTATTACTTTTTGATGAAAAATGAAATAATAATTGTTTGAGATACTGTTTAATCATGTGGCAAGAATAGGTTAGGTTGTCATCGCTTGATGTCAGTATTCATTTGTTTTAGATGTTAAAATTTAAATCACACTAAAAGTACAAAAAAATGACCACAGAAAGCCAGAACTTCATCAACTCAGAGTCCAGCATTTCTTTTAATGGCGTCAAGGATAATGACGAAGTTACAGACATTCCTTCCAAGTTAACGAATGAAGAAAGCTTGCACGAAGAACAGAATCACAATGATGTCACGGTTGAGAAAGAAAGCGGTGAAAAGGCAAAACCGGAATGGGAAGACTTGCTAGGCAGCGGTAGCCTGATGAAAAAGTTACTGACTGAGGGCATACCAAACACAAGACCACAGCGTTTAGAAAGGGTTATAATAAACTATGAGTGCAGATTGGAGGACGGCACACTAGCATACAAACATGAGAATTTTTCAATGTTATTGGGAGATTGTGAGGTACGGTGACATTTTAGCTTGAACCATGCGATTCACTTTCAATTGTGGTATAGGTTGTGCAAGGTTTGGACCTTGGTATTGGCCTCATGAATGTAGGTGAGAAGTGCGAGTTGAAAATACAGCCTAGGTTGGTGTATGGTGCGAAGGGATTGCCACAGATTGTTCCACCAAATGCGACCGTTCATTATACTGTGGAGTTGGTAGCTAGCGAATCGGAAAAAGATATAGAAGACTTGAGTGTGGCCGAACGAAAGGAGTACGGGTAAGTTTCCTTTTAAAAGAAGAACCAAACATGCTTTTATCTTATTACGCAGTTAATTTTTGCACAGTAACAAGAAAAGAGAACGTGGTAACTGGTGGTACGTTCGTGGAGAGAATGCCCTCGCGATCCAATGTTACCGCAGGGCATTAGATTATCTCGATGAGGTCGAAGGGGGCATAAAGGATCCAAAGCCTGACGGTTACCAAGAGGTTACAGATGCGGCGCTGCAGTCACTTTTGGAAGACAGACTGAACGTGTGCAATAACATGGCCGCAGCACAGATAAAACTGGGACATTACGATGCTGCATTAAATTCGCTGCAGACTGTTTTGAGATGTCAGCCCGATAATATAAAGGCACTGTATCGGAAAGCTAAGGTGAGTTGTCCGTTATATTTAAAATCACGATAAGTAGCAATAGTAGTCAAAATTAACAGTTACTTATGTTACGAGAGGTTTAGTATTGGATCCAATGATGTTTTAAGGGCAACATAAAAAACGAGTTTAAAGTGAAAATTAAACAATTTTTAATGTTTTCTAATTATACCCTACGTTAAAACGAGCACACCTGGTATAGTTCCGCAATGGGAAATGCACCTGTGTCTATTTGTTTATATATTTTTTATATTATTGACTCTTCTGTGTTGCCGCAGATTCACAAAGAAAAGAATGACATAACTGCTGCTTTGAAGTGCCTTCAAAAAGCCAAAGAAATCTCTCCCAATGATCGGGATGTCCAAAAAGAAATAAGCAACTTGAACGGTATCCTTCAGAAACAGAAGGTTACGGAGCGGGAGTTGGCAAGACGCATGTTCAGCGGTTCCAAAAGTTCAGCCGATGATGAAGCAAAAAAGAAAAGGCAGTCTAGTAGAGTAAGTTGTGACTTCCTAATATTCAAATCGGTTGTTAATCGTACATTTCTAGTTATATGTTTGGGGGACCCTGTGTGCAAGCGTGGTAGTTGGATTAGTAGGTTTGGCCGCTTATCGTTTAAGGTACACTCAAGGATTTTGAGGGAGATCCTTTGTTGCATTTACTTCACTGTAATACCCATCTTTTTATACAGAATTTTGTTTTGATTTGTGTTTTTATGTGGTGTTTATGTTTATGAGGTGTATTTTACAATTCCCGTTATTATTCTTTGTTATAAAGCATTCTAGAAAAGTACCTAGTTTGTACTTTTATCCCCTTTTGCATGTTCCTTTGCAATATTTAATTGGTTGGGGGATCACTTCATATAAGTGTGTTGTTATTTTACAAATTCATAAGAAAACAAACCGTATTCACATAAAAAAGACTGTATTAACAATAAAAGTTTGTAGGTACAGTATTAAATAAACATATAAACAGGTAAGTATATCATTGAAAATTTTTTGTGGATCAGAATATGTACTCAAATACACAAAATAATATAATTGAATGAACTAATAAATATAACTTTAGAACATTTGGATACCTGAAGGCTCTTCATACATAAATATATTTGGCCTTAACTCATGTTCGAATACTTACTAGACAAAGTACTTGAAGTATCATGTTGAGCAAAAATTAAGTTATTAATTAAATAAGCAGACTTAAAAATATTCTTTGAGAAACAATGTGCAGAATACGAAATGATATAGTTATATATACTAGAAAGTATTTGAGTAAAGTGCTAAGTATTTTAAGTTTTGAGTACTTGTACTCAAATACAAAATGCCTTCACCGATTCCTTTGGTGTAATTAAATCAGTTGATTACCAATTAATGCCTAGTATATAGTTTTGAATCAGTGTCAATAATTCAGTTCTTAATTACCATTAAAATAAAAAAAATAATTATTTTATTAAACTAAATACTAACATTCAACAATGTTAAATCAACATCTTCACTGCTTTTCGTAAGTGTTGTAATACTGAAATCTTTTCTCGGCGTGTCAACATGAATTCGCTCTACTTTCCTGTTGTTTTTTGCAACCAAGTTGTGTGCAGATTCTTTGTGTCTCGTAAGATGAGTCGTCCTTTTGTAAGCCTTGCCACACATATCGCATGTGTGAGGCCTAATGTCAGAATGTGTGGCCATGTGACGAGTCAAATCAGAATTCCGTTTGAAATTTTTGCCGCATTCATTGCAACTAAATTCTTTTTCCTGAAATGATTTTTAATCAATTTAAACCTATATATGACGTTACGGTTAGATTATGTTGTCTTTTTTTGATTACTATTTCAGTGTTCTACATATTGACAGAGGTGATTTTAGTGATGAGTACACGAACTGAATCAAAGATATTAAAAAGGTCAACTTACATTTTTATGCATGTACGCAATGTGATCTTTAAGACTGGCCATGCTCAAGTATGATTTACCACACTGTTCACAGATGTACTTAGTTGTCTGATTCAGATGGAGGGCGACATGTCTTTCCAAATTCGCCCTGTTATGGGTTTTATAATCGCAAAACTGACAACCTTGGGTTTCCTTCTGCGTCTTGTGGACTCGTTTTAGATGCTGTTCGAGAAGGTACTTTTTTCTGAACTGCTTGCCACAGTTCTCACACACCAGTTGGTTTGTTTCCGGGTTTTGCTTTTCGTGCATTACAGTCATGCAGTGTTTGTAGTATCTGTAGGGGGATTGGAAGGTTTTATCACAGAATTTGCAGTTGATCGTTGGTTTCACATCTGAAACATTATTGTTAATGTTTTACAAGAATACATACATTATACCTAAATAATAACATGTATTTTTGTTTTTGTATTTGAGGTGTGATGTCACTGATATTTTTTTAATATCAGTGTGTTACATATAGCCCAAAACAGTTTCGTCATTACCAAAGATGTACTAATAGTGTGCAAGGGACAATTATGAAATATTTTCTCAGGTTCTCCGAGTCAAATAACTACTGACTAAAAATTTTTGCATGACTTAATTGATTTAACTTGACAAAAATAAAATTTAACTGTCCATAGGTTGGTTTGACCCAGGCGACAAGGCATAGACGTAATTTTGTTACTATTATGGATATACCTGTATGTTTGCGCATATGTTTATGCAGTGCCAGTTTCCTATGGAAGGCAGCGGGACAGTATGGGCAAGCCATTCTAGGGTCTAATCCTTCTACATCATGACCCTTCTGTTTGTGTCGAATCGCTTTTGCTTTAGATGCGTATCCTTCATTACATGTCAGGCATTTATATCTGTTGTGTCTCTGGAAATATTTTTAGTGGTTTCTAATAAAAATTATTACTATTCAACAAGAGATAGGGATAATTGTAAAGGATATTCCTTTACAATAAATAAGGTTAGGAAGTTTTCTGGAGATGCACACTTGTAACCTTCACCTTTTTTTTGTCAGAAACAAAGCTTACCAGATCAATGTCACGATAATCTATAAGCAAGAATCGAGCATCAGTAACTAATAACCTACCTTTAAATGTGACACATACTGCTGTCTTCTATAGAATCTTTCCGTACATTTTCCACACTTGTACGGTTTATGTGTCTCATGTTGCAACAAATGCATTGAATATTCTTCTGGGCTGCTGCAGACTGTCCCGCAGTCAATGCACACCAGTTTGTTTGTGCAGTGCTGTCGCATGTGATAATACAAAGACTTCTTTTTGACATATCTCTTCTCACAGTGTCTGCACTTATGAATTGCAGTTTCTAGCTTTATCGAATGCACTTTGAGCATATGCTGGATTAGCTGTTTCCTGTGTGTTATAACCATATTGCAGCACACACAATTGTTCCTTTTATGGCCATCCAAATGACATTCATAATGTCGTTTGAAACGGAATTCCTAAAATTTGATTGAACAGCAAAAAATTATAATTTCACGAGACAAGCTGTTACTTGTGAACATTCGTTGCATTTGTATTTCTTAATGCTGGTTTGTTTTAAATGACACAAGTGCTTTTGATGCCAATCGTATGCCATGTGACTATTAAAAGCCCTCTTGCATTTTCGGCAAGATATCGGTGTACCGATGTGCGTCTCAAAGTGCTGAAACAGCTTAAACTTTGTGTTTGTTGTCACATTACATGAACGACACTTATAGAGCACAGGCTTTACGTATATCTCGCTTCTTATACATCTTGACGAGCGTTTTCTACAAATTTCATCGGGAGCAGTACGAATGCATCGCTGTAAGTATGATATAGCCTCGAATTTATGCGGTTTATCAAATCTGTTAATTTTTCTTAATATACTACCAATCTATAACAAAAAATTGTCAGACTGGATGAAAAATTAGTTATGGTGCAAAGGTAACCTCTTTTTTGAAATTAGAAAACTTGTTTGCATCTCCCGAAGAGCAAAAATGCCGCATTTTTTAACCGATTGTCCTTATTAATAAAAAGTAAGTATTTGTGTTCAGTGACTATGTTTCATAACCATAACCTAGATGATTTACGTCAAACGTCACTTGTCAGTTGTCATCTTTACAGAGTTCTATATAAGTGATTGGCTAAGAGAGCTACCTATTGTTTATACTTGTAATTAAAAGCAGTAGTATAGTAAATGGCCGCTAGGTGACGCTAGAGTAAGCTTTGTCTACATTATTGGAGGGTTTTTACAAAATTGATATATAGGTACAGTAAATTTGAGAATATAATGATAATCGACATACATTTAAAATAATGACTGCACAACATTATTCGTTTATTTTCATATATGTAATGTTATCGAAATTAATACAGTATACGACCGGTATAGGTATAGATATGATGCGATCAAACTTAGATAAACACGATCTAAATTATTATTTTGCGTCAAGTCTCACCATCTCACACTATAATGTTACACTCGAAATATTTCATGAATTCTTTTAACTTCATAATATTTATTGTGTGATAAACAGGGATAACTAGAAAATAATGTGTTCAAAATTGAAAATTTTTCGCCATTTGAAGGTGAAAAGGTATGTGAAAGTAGGTATATTATTATGTGTTTAATAAAGTCATTCCGCGCTTTCTTCCCTTCACTAATTTAAACCTCCGTTTAATAAATCATAATTATTATGGGCTGATAATTTTTAAGTGTTCGGTCTAAGAAAAGAAATAGAAGATATTTAAATATAATATAGAGGTGCAAAAGTAATTTGAGTAAATTTCGCGCCTCGCATTCCAAATGCCACGTATCTATCGTGCCGATTATTGGCGTGAATGTTCAGTGTAAGGAATGCGGAGGGGTATGGTTAGGGTGGTTTACAATTTTCAATTCAAAGACGCGAACATCTTGAGATATTGCCATATAAAGGGACTGTTGGGAATCTCAAGAATTATACAATAATGGCTTTGCGGTTGGGCGTTAAAATATAGTTCGGTGTATTCGTCATAAGGTGTAGATGCGGGGAAATTAACGTTATTATGCGAAGGGTATTTAACGATATTTGAAACGACATTTCTATTCATTGTCATGTTCTGGGTCATACTTATAATATGCGGGGTGCATAAGTTGATTTATAAAACGGCACAACATACTTTTCTTGTTATTTTTGTTTACGTTGTTCTTTGATAACCATAATAACACAAGTAACCAGACAACAGAAGCAGTATAAAGCATGCAGCATCGAATACTTATATATTGGTACGTAAATACTTCCCTTTCTTGCGTTCTTGACGAGATTTACGCGACAGAATTATTTATTTAAACACCTGAAGAGCAGCCTTTAATAAGCCAGTCAAAAGAGGGCCAAATTGTACACATTTCAAAATACATTCGTATATATAGCAGCTTGCAGTGTAGTATTTCTGTCAACATACTCAATGGCCCAATCTGATGGTCGCAGAGACCCTTGTAACATATAAAAACTGCTAATCTCATGATTATATACGTCACTGGTGCTCTAAATAGCTTTATACTGTATAGGATATGTATACTTATTGTTGCGACAATGGCCTGTATCATATTTTAGGTACGGAACTATAGGAACCTACCCTGGGCGTTGTTGAATGCGTATAATATTGACCCGAGGTGCGTTATTAATAATTCATAATAATAGTAGTGGATTTTCGGTTGTTGGCAGATGAATTACGTTCCCAGCATTAATCTACAATTATTCTTTTTAAATAAACGTACAACTTTAACCGCGACGAGTATTATGATTTCTGAGTAGAAAGATTGTGTTGAAAATAGATTGAAACTTTCACAAAATTAAACGGATTCAAGTATAGCTTCAAATATAATAATTACGTATCATTGAAATAGATAACTAACTATACTCAAGTACTTCTAGTATATACTTTTGTATCCACATACTATAATTAACTTTTTAGCTACAGCATTGAACGATATAAAGTTTTTTTAAGCAGATACTTTTATTTTTTAGATGTTAAATGGCTATATTCTATTTTTTATTGCAATAAGCAAATTCTATGTGATATAGTTCGTACTGGGGCTTTCCCGTTGATGGCGAATAAACATCTCGAAGGAAACATAGTGCCGTGGAGAATGCTTTCTCTTCTTCCACATTAGAAGAAAACGATCCATAGGGAAATGTTCTTCCTTTTATCAGCATTCCTAGCAATGCATACTATTATGTATGACCACTGTCGCATTTATCCAAGCCAATGTTCCTGATTGATTCAATTAAAAACTCGACCCCGGCACGGTTTAAATCGTCACTGGGTAACATCATTACCGCAGATTTGCCGGGGGCGCGACTTCACGCGCGGTTACCGTCCAAAGGGGGTGTCCAGCATCCGTGAAATGTCTGTAACTTGAGGCAAATTATTTCGCCGCATCAAAGGTGGCTTGGAAATTGTTTTAACACGCGCCTTCCCATTCCCGCACACTCCAGTGGGCACGCCCGGACGAAGAACTTTTGTTTCTCGCTCTCTGTATGTTTCACCCTGTTTCTTGTTCTTGACAGGGGGAGAGAGAACATTATTTAGATTTCGACAGCGTCAGAGATGGCTATTTGCTGGACCTGGAATGCGTCAGTGCCAGCATTTCTTTTAGAGACGAATACCCATCGAGATATCTTGTATACCTATACCTCGATTAAATTCTACCCGGACGATATAGGTGGTATGGGTTAAAGAGGTGCAGTTGTGTAACTGTCTACAGATCTTCTGATCTGGCACCTCTAGAGTTTTACCTCTGGGAGTCCGTCTACAATAAGCTGTATCGAGTATCGACAACAATCAAAGATATCAAAGATCTCAGAGCCAAAACTTGTCATGTCGAGTTAAATTTGTCATGCGGCATGAAATATCAAACAGTCGTACATTTGTTTATCCCTTCGTATTCAAAATATTTGAAAGAATCCGATTAGCACGTTTCGACAGTGATAATATCCGATGATTGGATATCATTCTTGAAAAAGCATACACGTGCGACAGAAAATCACTGTCGTTTTTGGATACCAAGAAAAACGCATGCTATGCAGTTAAGTACCTATAATATTAACGCCAAAGAATTAGAACGCACGTTTATAAATTTGAACGAAATCGATTGGAACATTTCGTTTGCAGTTAATATCCGATGATCGAGTAGCATCCAACGAAAACGTTGAAAATCACAGTCGCCTATGGAATGGAAAGCTTGTTTAGTTGCTTCGTGTCGTGTAGTGCGTTGTGCATGCGTGGGTCCCGAAAAATGCATATTTTTAGTTATTATTTCGTCTTTTGCAGGCGAAAATGTGCGTTATCCGTGTGATTTGATACGTTTTCGTGTTGATCGCGAACATTTGAAGTGAAGTGAGACGTTTTTGTGGACGATATTAGTGA
This sequence comes from Rhyzopertha dominica, assembly GCA_025024175.1. Lineage (NCBI taxonomy): Eukaryota > Metazoa > Arthropoda > Insecta > Coleoptera > Bostrichidae > Rhyzopertha > Rhyzopertha dominica. The sequence goes on from QCXZ01000064.1 coordinate 63,733,025, forward strand.
AAAAAGTTGTCCAGCGCGAGCGGGTGAGTTCATTTCTTAATCATAGGAGGTGAGGAAGCCAGCCGCGAATAGATTCGTGCAAAAACTAACAGAAATACAAACGGGTTAACTTAATTATTGAGGGGCTTGTCCGTATCATTGCTGGGTCGGTTTGAAGAAATAAGTTGGTGGGGTTTTCTAAACGTTTCACACATAATGTTTAACAGTCACCCCCGCTGTGCTCTATTCATCCATTGTTTTAGGAGAGCAATCGACTAATCTATAGTAAAACGGAGCACAATGCCCACCGAACAATAAAATATCACAATTTGGGCAATAATAAAAAAACGGGAGGTGGGCAGAGCTTTACAACATTTTAGACAAAGACGTGTGCCAGTGGGAGTCTGGAGCACACATGCCGTGGTCCCATTCAGTTCCACTGTTTGAATGGGCATCACTATATCAAGCGTTTGCTACTGAAAAGGTACACTCGACTTGCAAAGAAGCTGCGATGAAAGACCAGGAGGAAACTAAAATAATTGTACTTTAACGTCCTTTTTCCTGTTTGTTAACGTGATACCCTCCTTTATTTCATTTGGAAGTTCTTTTATTTGGTCGTATGGCTTCTGTTGTGCGGTTGTAAACGGGAATCAGCACTTATACATAGGTCATGGGTTTCCTTAGGTAACACAATATCCAAAGGGGAAATCTCTGCCAGTTACGTGATTTAAAGACTTAGTATTATTCATCAGTTCGAATTATAGAGGAGGGGGAATTCCCACATTATGTATATCTACTCGTTAATTCTTTAAATACCTACATAGATGTAGATGTATTAAAATACCTATATAAATTTGAACCAGTATTCTTAAAAAATGAGTAGTTTTTTAAACATACGCTAAAGTATCTGTCGACTTTTTCGAGCTTTTTTAATCTAGTGTTTAGTTATTCTGAATAGTATCTTTGAGAATAAAGGACGTAAGGAAAGACAAGCAAACGATTTGTCGGTCCCTTGAATAGACCATTGTACGGTATACTGTTCCCAAAGATCTGTGGTACAGGTAACATTATACGTAGAGTGACTGTTCCACATTTTGTCCGCATAATAAAATCTATCACAACCATTCATTGACTAAAGACATCTGAATAAAGACCGTATTAAATAACATTTAAACTACACGTGTTCTATTCAGTGTGCACTCATTCTTTAATTGTCCTTTTATAAATACAGTTAAGAAAACAAACCGTTTGTTGTGTGTGCGTTCCCACAAAGGTTGGGATGTCCATTGAACACGCAGAAAGGTAGTTTGCTAATGTTTTTTGACAGCAATGCAGACATCAAACAATAGGCACTTTAATAGTGCAATATATTGAAATCTAACTAATCTACTACATACAGAGGGTGTTTTTCTCGACCAGATTGTTTGATGTCCGCAAATTCTTTAAACATCCTCTCGGAGTTAACCACTCGACTATCGCTTTCACCGCCAAGTATTTTACAAACCTAACCTTTTTGGGTTGTTAAGATGCTTTTGTGGCCAAGGGATTCCCCGGTGGCTTTGTGCCCTCGTCTGCTCATGATCGTCCACACATGTTATCTGGACGCTGGAGAGTACTTCAACTGTAGAGCGATCCGTTGCAATTGTGAATAAACGGCGTACGCCGTATATCCCGTAAACCTATACAAGTATCTCGTTATCCCAAAACATCGCATTGTACGGATGGTTTTTTGCCGTTCGATATCGCATTCGATGCTTTTTAAACGAGGGCTTTCATTAGATATAATTCGTCCAGGACATGGTGTTTATTCAATTATGATTGGGTCTAGTACTATCAGTTTTTTACTTTATTAAGCAAGGATCCAAGATATGGAGAGTCCACAAAATACCAACACAATCGTTAAGTAATTACTCTTTATAATATGGTCTGTCCCTTATAGGTATTACATTAACGCAGATTGTTTTTAACTTTTTATATACGTATTACTGGCTTACTCTATCTTCCACTTTAATATTTTCTGACGTACAACAAGGAAACTCCCCTATTATGACTGCAATCATTGGTAATTTATGTGTTGTTCATAGTTTCAAAATTCTGAGTAATAATAGTTTCCAATTACCTGTGAGAACTGTGTGATGTGTTTTAATTTTATTATCGCATCTAACGGTTATTTCTTTTTGTTACAGGTTAGGTGTAGTTATTGGAAGACCATTTCTTGGCCAAACGAAGGTATGTACAATTACAAACTCCCATACTTATACAGTTGACATCATAATTTGAATTTTAGTAAATAACAACTAACCGCCTTCATTTTTGCAACAATTCTGCGAGCTTTCTTAAAACCCACGCGTTTTTCCTGCGCATATGACGAATTCTATCTGAATTTGTATATACCTGTCAACCTAACACGTATAATGAAACCACAGGTGCGTAAAATACCAGTGACATATTATTCATTTGAAGTAGACGCATCCGCCCTATTCTAACGCTCATCTTCGGTTATTCCCAAAGCCAACAGATAATACTTTTAAGACCAGATGCTCCCATAAAAGTCTGTGGAAATATCAGAGTTACTTAAAAAAGCCATTCCGCAATATTTACATGAGCATCCCGTTCCTTCACAGGCATAAAACACGCCTTGTTTGTGTTGCTTTATTCACCTCCTTTCGTAGCGTTCTGGATGTGCAGATCCGGACTCGTGAAAACTAATACGTATGGATTGTTGTTGTGGATGAAATGTTACCTATTACGTCTATCGTAGTAATAGTATCTAGACAGTAAAGACATCTATTCAGTACAAACATGCATGCCGGTGGCTGGTGTTAAATAGCAAAAAACATCAATGCACAGAAATAGGTAGCAACTAGGGAACGCAATTTAGATAGATTGTTGTGTGTAGAAGATAAAAAAACCACGTTTTTTTTTGAACTTGAATGGCTTTGTTAGACAGTTGTATTTAAATTTTGCCTTGTTGTTTCACAGCCGATCCTGCGCTTCTCTATTTCAAGCTGCGAAAATCGGAAATATATTAGCATGAAAGCGTGTTGGGGGTAATAAAATGCAGCCAGACACAAAAATGTAGACAATTTGCTACACCCCTTCGGCAGGGCTTAAAAGAACCGAACAAAAGGAAGGGGTAGCGGGCACGGCGTTAAATCTAAAGATCAATTGTAAATGTCGCCAACAAATGCGTTAGGCGCTTTTGGTGGTTCTTCAAAAACAGTTGCGCAATGAGCTGTTTCAATTAACAACCGATAGAAGAACCGGTAGAAGAATGATAACAAACAATAAGTATACGTGTTGCTTATGTATTTTTCTATGTGCCTATCATATAAGTATATGAACGCATCAATTCGTACTATGACAACCTCCTATAAGCACCATTCACACCCGCAATCTTCTCTGCAAAAAAACAATTTTGCAGGGCTTTACAGCCGCGCCACAAAACAGACAAAGAACCTTAACTTTTCACGACGAACATAAAATGGTTTTATTCCCACCTACTTAATGGTTTAATTATGTGTAAAAGGCAGTTCGATTTAGGAACAAACTTTGGCAAAAAGGTTTGTATTGTTTACTAAAGTTCGCTTTGTGGAAGGAAAAACTTCTGTTTGTGGTCTTCTCTGCCTGGGGCATTGTTTGAAAAAAAAGGGGCGTTCAAGGTTTTACCTGCTATACGATGTTTCATGAGCATCCGTGATTGTAGGTATACTAAAGAAACTTCTGAACTTTTATGGTGTATGATGGAGAAAGGACTCAGGATTTACATAACAGATAGAGATATCGTGTAATTAATTTTAGCAAAATTCTTTAATATCGTTTTAAGTGTTTTAACACTAATAAAATTCATTAATTAAACATCTTTACAAAGGATGAGAAAATGGCACTCAAGTATAATCTGCGAACAAGATTTCAGTAGTTTCTAGTTTATAAATTATGTATATTAATAGTGAAAAACGATCAGCTTTGGTAGAGTTTCAAACTCGTGAGCAATTTTGGATAAGATAATTAAAATATTTATTCCGTTCAAACAATTGAAGTGAAATCAAGTGTATGCGTTTCCTAAACGATAATTTTTAATCTATGAGCACATACTTATTTTTACATGAAAATTGTATAAGAAATTCTTCCACCCATAAACCAAAATTGCTTGAAAAACTTGATCTTTATACGAATTGATGATTTGCCAAACAATTATTATTTAAACTATTATATTTGATATTTTACCAGTTATAAATACATCGACGTTGTGCAACATCTGTCGGCGGTTGTCCGGTCGAATAATTAAAAAAAGTAAAACAGTCGGTCACACTGATGGTGGTTACACATCGTTCAATAATGAATCTTGTTGACCAAGCCATTAGCTGAAACGGCCGCTGTTCAAAGAAAAGCAAAATATATTACCAGTCACCTGTTATTTTTGTTGTTTTTTACCGATACCCAATATAGGATGGGTTATGTAACTATGTATGTCGCTAGAGACGTTTCTTTATTTGCGGTCCACTAGGGACTTGAGACTAAGTGTTGTAGGTACGCTCTTCTTCCGGGCAAAAATCCTCGTACACGGTGTCGGCCGATGTAGCTTGTTTACTTTGAAACGAAACGCCGAAATGAACTAATCAACTTAATATTGAAGGAGGCACAGAATTAATCGTTACATCATCTCTTCGTGTTGCATGTGTGGTATTTTGTAAGAAATATAAAAGAATAGTCATCTTTTTAAAATAGTCAAGAAAGGAACTTATTCTACAAATTCGATGCAGTTTTTTGCTATACATCTAATGACGAAATCTCTGGTTGATATATTTTTATAATTTTGTGTACTGCACACAACTCTTATCTTTGTGAAACTGAATTGTCTGTATATAGTGGCTGCACTAAAGATAAAATATGTAGGTATAAGTCTCGAATAATCATAGAAAGATGGTGACTTCAGGAATTTTTAACGTAGGCATTCTCCCTCATTTTGGGGTAATTTACGAAGAGCAGCACCGTTGACCATGCATGAGACAATAGCATAATGGTGCTGTGAAGTGACGTGTACAACACTGTCAGTTTATGACGTGTCGAGTTGAACCTGAACTGCTTGTCAATTTCAATACGGCTTTCCCTTTGTACTTCTGTCGGTGCCGTCTCTGATAACACACAACCAGCGGTCATAGATTGTAAGCGTTTGCTTTGCGTTTGACACATTACCGGTGCGTATTAACCGAACACATCAATTAAAGCTGCTGAGGCCATCAGTATGCTCGATCGAAATAAAGCAGTTCATCGGAAACGTTAAAGCAGGTGAATCAAAAACAGACGGATCTTTTTTTAAACTGTTTCATAAGTAATCCTGAAATGAACTATCGGCCTCATTTAAATTAATAAGTCTATTATGTCACATTAAGTCCCCTAATAACAGAGTTTTCTTACAATGAAAAAATTCTATATTGATTGGCAATTGAAAATAATAATCTAATGTTCAAAAGCACCTATATGAGAATAAAATCTTCAAAATGTGATGGACAAAAAAAAAGATTATTTTCATAACCATTTAGTTGGAATTAAACCGTACATAATCCAACACAATAAAAACACATATCTGATATATAATGTACTCCTCATATTTACGCTACATCCTCCTCGAACTAAATCAGATAGGATTATTACTTGGATGCGTTTCAACGACCATATTCACAACCCAACAATGATAAATATTATGGTACCCACAACACTAAACGTCGCGATAACATCAGAACGTATACCGTTTGTATGAAATCATTTATCCGTAGCATTGCGCTTCACCGAACATGCATTAATAATATAATAACACGGCCAAATGATGAGTTTTTTATTATTTACTTCCATCTGAATGGGTTGAAGCCAGGCAGTTGGAGCCCACTGTGCAAACAATCCCCCCTTATAGAATTTTTTGTTGTCAAACGAAACTACAGAATTCATTAAGTATACAACAGGTCTGTTTTATTATCTGTTGGTTTTAAAAACAGTGAAGATGGTTATTAATTACCCTTTTAAGTTTTACACAAGCCCGTTAAAAAAACCCAACGCGTGTTTTAATTCTAATTACTTTTGGTAACGTTATATGCGGATGTTGTGCAAATTAATGCTGAAAACACTGTCCAAATAAAGTCTCATTCGTTGCTGGGTGTCGGCAAAAGCTACCCCCGATCCTTCTCTGGAATCGTAGAGTATTAAAAACTAAATCCCCGCCACGTTCCCCGCACAAAACAAGCCCAAATCCGAACTCGGTTCAATCGCTTTAAATTTCTGGCGATGACACTAACTAGTTTCAATTAATTGGTGGTTAGCGCGGACGGTATTAATCTAATTGTCGAGGGAAGGATTAAGTCGGGACGGGAACCACGGATTGTCACACGCAACAGCTGGTTTTGATCTATAAGAACCACAAACAGAAATTAAAGAATAAATTAACTGTTGATTTGATTGACCACTTAAATTATTATTATTATTCAATGCAATTTTTATGAAATAGACGACTTCTCAAAACTGAGCTCCATATTTGAAATTGATAACTGATACTCCGCTTATTTTTTAAAGAATGATATAGGGTAATTGGTTCAACTAACGCGTTTGTTTTCAAGTACCTTTTAGTACCCATGATGTTTCACTCGTAGATTATACGGATGGTCTGTCTTATCACGGAAATTCTCAGTTTTCATGCAGACAACCAAATTACAAATTCTTGTTTTGCAAATAAATTGAGACCTCGGGGCCTTGCAAGACGCTAATCGAATAGCGATAAATTAGTTAATCTTGATCCCGAGACTTGATATACAAACCAATTACTTTTGCAAGGCATTTCCATATCCGCTTAACACTCGAAAAGCGTGCTCACGGCGTAGATTTTCCGTTATTCCGTATCATCCTCCGGCGCCAGTGGCGTACAAGGTCGGCAAGGAAAACCAAGGAAACACACGGTCGTGTAATTTACCTACTTTAAGCAGCTTATATCCATCATATATAGGTGCCAAAATAAGAATTGTTGTACTGTCTTTCGCTCTTGAGGATTAGTGATTATCATTGCATGATGGGTATAAAATTCAGGCTGTAAGATGCAAACAGAATACGCGTTACGCTACTGGCAGCGCGGTCTATTTATATAAGGGTTGCCGATGGTGTTGAGACTTTATTGAATCAGGGGTATAAAATTGGAAATGATATCTTGGCCACGGATGTCAGGCACACGCCGAACACTCTTTCATAACTTCTTCAAAGCTGAGAAAAGTTAATTGAAGTATTATTAGTGTTCTCTTTGTAATACACTCCTCCTCCAGACTTTTTATAATTAAGATCGTAAATTGAAAATTTTGACGCGCTCCGGCAAATCTAACATAGCAATAAACTCATCTGTTTTCTCTAGCGAATTGAGTATAGGTTTCGAGAGATATTTGTATACATATAGTAGGTCGAATAAGACGTAGTTGTCATGGGAAACATATACAAAAAAGGGTCAGCACAATCTTTGTGATGAAGATGAGCTTCATGGATTTGTTTTGTAAACGTATACCTATACCTATTCAAAGTATATGTCGAATTCCCTTTTTCCATTTCACGATATCCAAAATCAATGGTCATCTACTCTAAACGATGGAATACTCGATATAATTAACTGTGGAGTAGCTGTTGAGAGCGGTTTGATACAGATGCTGCCGTCAGTGTGTAGGGCCCTCGTTATAAATGTAATTCAATTTAATGTGCGGACACTGATAGGGGTCGTACACAATGTGTGTCACATGCAGTGCTAAGATGTTCGATACCTAGATGTATTGGTGGCAAGGGCAAGGGGTAGCAATCAGGGTGGTGGAGAATAAATTGCACTTCGGCAGAGTTTTCTATAAAATATTTATATGTCGTTAAATTTGCTATTTTGTCCTGTCGTCGACGCATTTCAGGAATTTCCATCTGCTGCAGAATTAATATACAAGTAATCTGCAGGCGGATTCAGTATTGTGTATAAGTTAATTAGAAACTGCTGCACTGGCGTTGTATGTCGAGACATTCGACCAACAGGGTTGGCTTCAGTATTGCTTTAGTGGTGCCTTTATTTATATCCACTAATTAAATCCTGCAGTTTTGATGACACGTGATATATTACATTACCAATATTATATAATAATTAAAAAACTTCAAAATTGCTTTGAAAACAAAGGTTCTTCAATTACAAAAAACTCATTCGGCGGCAGAAAAAACGGCTTTACTTAAAAAAATATAATGCAAACAACCATATGTGGCACATCAGGAAAATGATAGCTATCTAAAAATGCAATAAAAAAGGGGTTGCCAATTTAAAGAAAAACAATTAGAAATAGGTAGAAAAAGATTCAGATTATCTGTAAAGAAATTTCCCATGTCAAGAAAATCACAGCTAATATCTCTTGCGTAGCTCAGCTTTATTTATACCATGAGAATATTATTTGTTACTTAGATTAGGTCCTTAAATAGCTATTAATACTTTAAACCAGCAAAATCACTCGAACATCCCGCGAGTACGACACTGTCCCCTGACTTCAATGCAGCTATGTAATATTGAACCGTTCCCGTCAACCGACGAACTATTTGCATATTGAGAAACAATTTCCGCCATGTACGAAATTAAACTTCGATTTGTCTTCAAGTACCTATTTCAACTTAAATTACGCTGGTGGCGTTGAGCTGTCTTCCACGACGCACATGGGTTTTTCCTGCATCAGAAGCACCACCAGCACAGACACGAGTATGATCATTACGATTACGTTTATTGTTATCAAGATCAGTATGGTTCTTTCTTTTCTGGTTCTCTGTCCCCATATAAATGTACCAACAGATGTTGCGTCTATTGATTCCGATTCGCTAATCTGCATGTTTGCTTACAGGATTTGATATATTTCAACTTGTCATTGTTGACGTATAACCACAGCCGAAAAATCAAGAAACATGGATTCAGTCTTGTCAGCAAAACTAGTAGTACTACTAGTGGTACCTACTTTATCCCACTCCATTGTTCAAAACTATCATCAGCATCTCAAATTTCATTAGAAATAAAATCCTTCTTTAGGCCAAAAATATGTACATGTATGGTTATAGCTTTTTAAAGTACAGAGTAATTGTTTCTTTTTTAATTTTATTTGTGTCACTTATTTCGTTTCAATTTTTAACTACTGTTTTTAACAGTTTCCTTATGGTACAGGAATCGTAAACTAGTAAATCGGATTTACACTTGTTTATTTTATATACGTATACAATAATAACACATTCTAGTAAAGCTGCGTTCAATTCTTCTTCATTATACTACACATATTATTAGATTGAATCATAGCACACTGGTATTGTCTAATCTAACGACTAACTTATACATTTCTATCTATACATGATACATTATATACAAAAATTCATTGTTTACTAGATACATTTAAAGGAAATAGCACATATTAACACATTTAACGTACGTGTTAAAGCAATCACATATAACAGCTATGTACAAAGGTTTTCTGGGTTATGGTGGGAGTTCCAAACAATGTAGGTATACTGTAAATATACTCTAATATGTGCTCTACTGTGCTCCGTTGATAGCTACTTGTCCGTTATCAAGTTGGGCTTGACCAAAGCGAAGTTTTCCTAGAAAGGCTCCTCAAATTAACATGCGTTTATCACTTTTTCGAAAGATTCTTCTATTTGCAAAGTTTTGATGTTAGATACAGATCTTTGCTTCGTCATACATACCCAGGTCAAGATAAAAAGCACTACAGCGATATTGCATACAGACGACATGCACCCAGTAGCGATCGTAACCGCAGTTTAATGCGAATAATGCGACCTCCAACACACGCCACTGTTTACAATATAATTTATATGATCTGGTAGCTACAGCCCGACAATGGAGGGCTAATAACTGGCTTCATGTATTCAGTGCCGAGGGGTGGAAGGGGCTCGTCAAATTGAATACGGGGGTTGGACTCGATTCATATGTATTTTATAAWTAAATTCTGATGTGATTGTTCGCGTGTACCGGTCTCTTACGTGGGGGTCATCTAAAGGTGAGCCAAAAAAGTTATAGGAGCCATTGCAGTTGTGTACCTAACGAGATTTTTTCTACTGGCAAATTAAAGGGATTGTGATTCAGCAGTGTAGCTAATCGCTTCATTATTTGTCTTGAAGACCTGTACACTAGCCCAAAATTTGCTTATATATCTACTCCCAGTATACTTTGTTGTTTAGCAAATAGCACTCCTCTCCGAAAGTTATCGAATACTCCGTTGTAAAACTCGCCTTCCAAGTCTCCCCATACCTTGTATGTACACTGTTATTCCGAATAAGACGTTTTGTCCGAGCCCGTATTCGAACCCGGTGATGAGGCGTTTGTCTTTTCGTTAGCGTATACGTCGTGTACTGCCCCTACCATCGCCATAGCGTAATCGGGAGGCGGTCTGATGACGGTGGGCAGGTAGCCGGTACCAGCGTAAGGTGCCGAGAGGAACCTCCTCGATGGACTGTACCTGTGGAAGTTGGTAGGGGGACCTAGGGGAGAAAACGCCGAAGGGGTTGGTATGTCTTCGTGTTGCTGGGCTCCGCTCACCATCAGTTCCATAGCTTGCAGGATGTCGCCCTTGCATCTGGAACAATTAAAAGGTAATCTCCAACTCTGAATCAGCCAGTTTTAAAAATAATTTAGATACATACACATTTTAAGCAATGTCAAACTAACACCTACCTCTGAAGGAGAGCCTCCACGTCCGATCTCCTTCTCCCGGGGAATACCCTGAGGAGGACGTCAACGGGCGACCTCTGTATGTGATAGTGGGGATGAAATGGTGGGAACTGGGGGAACTGGGGATAATTCACGAAATTCGGGGGTGTCTGTTGGGGCATTTCCGGATTGTTTTCCTTCTTCAACGATAGATTTTCCGGAGTTTCCACGTCGTTGTCGTCTTCGACATCCAGATCCGGATCTGGACTGGCCGCGGGCTCTGGCGAGGGGGTTGCTATTGACGGTGTTTGCTGGGCGATTACAGGGGGGGAGGTTTGGTTGCGTTTTGGTTCTTCCACGTCCGAATCTGATTCGTTAGGTGAACTGTCTTTGGTGGTGATTTTCGCACGTTTGGATGCTGAAAACGAAACGAGACATTCAGTTAAACAACACGATTTGAAATGCAAATTTTTCGACATTAGATACCTAATTGTTATTAATTAAAATTTATTTGTTTATAGTGTAACTGAACTGCGCACTCTTTCAAATTAGTAATCGCCTATTGGATTTAACGATCAACGTGAAACTGCTTACGGTAATTAGAAAAAGCGATGCTTAACCCCTCGCCCACGGTTCTCGCCCGACATTACATGCTAGTCGCGTATTTTTAAAATTGACGTAATGCTGGGTCTAAGTTTTCTTTTATGCAGTTTATGATAACAAAGACCATGTCAGAAGCGTATTTCGTATTGTTTGGATGGAAATTTTTATAAACGTATACGACGAGACGACGATATTTGTAAGTGATTTTTTATTTTATGTAGATACGCATTTTGGAGAAGTTTTCTTAATAACAGACGCTCGCTTCAGAATGTATGAGGTTTTACAACAGAACCAACAACCTAAATTTCTCAAACATTTATTATTGAGAGCTTTATACAAAAATGTTTGCACAGGCATTGTTCACTGAAAATAACCGGCTTTCAAACGTGATAGTTGAGCACACATACTTGAAAAGTAGCCAAAGGCTGTAAAGCAGAAGAAGCACTGTAACATTTACCGACATAATGAGTAGGCAAACACAAGTCACTTTAACCATCATGGGTGTGTGATGAGAATGCTAATCAGTTGTTCGCTGTGAGATATAAGTGACATACCACCTGTTCTAGTACAGGAAAAATATACATGATTTGATGCTACATTATAAAAAAACTCAAATGCTGTTTAACAGAAATCAGTTGGATTTGTGTATGTTTCTGCTAACAACATGTCAAATCCTTTTGCTAAAAATCTAAATAGCTTCTGTGATTTTATCCTGTGTATAAACGAGCATCGCAATATCCACCCCAAGCAAAACTAAAAAACGCCACCCTCGATCGACACTACGCGTCCTTTTATAAGGAATTGACCGCAAGCATATTACCGCGTATTAAATCACTTTAATTGATCGACCCCTGGCACTTACTTCTTCGCCTAATGGCTCTCGAAAACGATACAGGGATCATTAGCAAGCGCTAGACTTCGGTTCGGTATTAATACAGCCCTATTCGAGTGCGTTTTGTTTCAACACACGACGTTAGTGTTGCCTCACACAGCTGCTGCAATTGAAAGATTCGACATGTTGAAAATATAAAACTTTATAAAACAAAGCTTCGTAAATTGTACTTGGAGTAGAAGGCTTCTTTTTTACACTTTTCATGATATCACCTGATTTATTTATTTAATAGAGACAAGGACGCTATAGACAGATGAAAAGAGTGGAAGATTCTGCTTTGATATTATCCAAATAATTTTGCGTTGAAAAACTGAAAGGCATGTTTTTTTTTACTGAAAACAAACTACATTTGTTTTTATTAATTGCCAATTATTTCTCTCTACAATCAGGGTCAAAAATTTTAACATTTGTAGTGGTTTATTTAAGTGTCCTTAAGAACTTTGGTTAGATTTTTGAAATGATGAAATCGCAGCAATTGCTGTGATAAGCTGTATAACGCTGACACAATAAATATTATATTAAAATTAAATAAATTGAACGTTATAGAATAGATCCTTGTATTTTATCTCAAATATTTGATGAAATTAATTTAGAATTATCCAGATTTTTATACCGACTGAGACATTTTTTAATACGTGTTTTATACTATTTGGTACAGCCGAACTGATCTTGGCAGGGCCGAACGCTACAAAACAAAAAAAAACAACATCTCCCCCTAGTGAAATCGACCGCCGTGTAATATTCTCGACGCGCAACCCTTAAAATGCCGTAGGGACTTGTGAATTGCCAGCATAACGCTTCACCGTTTACCGATTTAATTTGTGTGCGCTTTTTGTCCTATAAGTCTGCTTATACGGATCTGAGCTGTTGGTGTCTCGTTATTTGCTATAATCGAAGTCGTTTTTGTTTTCCCTAAAACGGGCGACGATTATAATTGCAGCATGCACACACGCTTCTGGTTTTAAGTGTTTGCACATCTTAATTGCTCTCTTTAACAAGCACTGTGTGTACGAGTTTGAAATAAAAAGTGCACGTGAAATATTATTGAACTTATTGGGCTGCACATCTTAATGACTACGGTGCTGTTACTTGATTTGCACTATGCAATTATTGCATTGCATTTTCATATCGTATAAGTAATAATAACTTTAATTCTGTTTTTCAGATCATTGTAAAGGAACTTACAAGACTTTTAAAAATAAAAAAAAAAGTACTGTGTATAATCGTGAATGGCATTCCTAATCAATTTATAAGTACCGGTGAACTTGAATGATAAGCTTTCAACTTTCCATTATACCTGGTATAACAGAATTTCTGCCGTTGTTTCTTTGTAGTCGTCTATAACACTCCTTTATTTCATACTAAAAGCATTTAGAATAACTCGGCAAAGCTTCATCCATCCCGAACGAAATTTCATGAATAGCAGTCAATAAGTGCTATGTGTTTTTATAGGGTATTGAATGGTAAAAGCCACGTTTACATTTTTATTCAGTGCGTTTCCAAATCTTTGAGCAACCAGGAAACAATGTGAGAAAAAGTGCGAATAAAGCAAGTTGATATTTTATATCAAACTAACTTACGTTGTCGCACAACCCACCTTTTTTGTTACCAAATGCTTAATTAGCCTAGCATTTATATATTCTCAAAAACAAAACTTCCCTGGAGCTTTACGCGAGAACGCTGAACGGACCTCTCTTACATTTCATTTTGAAGCACCACAGCAAGCCACTTGATGCAAACTGAGTTTCTGTTATTCCATTTATGCCCGTTTCCATAGAACGAGGTTCCCGCTATTGCGAGAGGTTTTATTTCGAAAGCTACTTTATCAATAACTTTTTAAATACTGACTAAACAAGCTGCGGTCAAGCCTGACCACTCAACCAGATAATTGGTGCTATATAGAAACCCTGCACATTTTTGTGTTGTGTTTTTTTTGGGGGGGAGGGAGGTTTGCGTTTCAACGTGTTTCCTCTACAACTGGTGAGTTGAATGTAGGTATTTATTTGAAACTATTATCCGTTTGAGATAAAAATTGAGTAGACTTAGCCTTATTAACCGAATTTCTAAATAAGGCTTTTATTATTTGCGATGCAATCAATAATAATCAACATTTATCAAATTGATAAATTCTAACGTGCTCGAAGGAGGATTCCTTCCCATTAAAGACGAGTATAAGAGGGAGATAGGTGCCGTTCTCGCATAAAAGGGCTGTCGCCACTTCATTACCCACAAATGATACTTGTGGAATTCGCAATAAGGCGAGAATGCGGCTTGCTCTGTTATAAATGTGTGAGTATCAATTTAATATAGACCGCCGCGTCGTTGGGAGCTCGTATTTATGGGTCATATACAGGCGGGCACGCCATCGAAAGGTGTTAATGATTGTGGAATGGTTCGATGATACTTCTTCGGTTTTGAAGACATTTAAAGCTCATTAAAAAGTTTTGCCGCCCTTGTTACTGACACTTCCCGATTTATAATCGTTACGTCTCAATAGGGATATGTTTCGAGTAGGGATTTATGTGAAAACTTTGCAGCCAAATGCTGCGGACTCAAATTTTGATTAATGCACCAAAAAAGTGGAGGTAATAGGTTAGTTCAGTTGTCGAACCCAAAACAGAATCGATGTTACATGTCTTTGGATTAGATTCCATTATATTTTTTGCATATATGCAATTAATACATTTCCATTGTATTATTCTTTATAACAAAAGCTCATTGTGGTTGAACAACTGCTTTTTGTTCGCTTGCGTTGTTCGTACTTAAATTTGTCAGTATAATACCTTCTTACAATGTTTAAATCGAATCATTAAGTAGCAGTATGCAATGTTATAAAAAATACAAAATTGAAACAATCTGTATATCGATATGTTACTGTGTTTGATATAGAATGTTTCTAATTATCATAAGAATATGCGTAAAATCAAGAGTCCGCTGATTCGTCTTTTTAAATTTGTACCTAATTGTTTCGTGTATCAAAATGTTGATATTCCCTATTCAGGAATCATTTACTTCCGGAAAACTCTCGAGCGCGCTACGAACTTCGAAAAACTAACAAATAAAGATCCCATTACCTGAAGGCGTAAAATTACCGAGTAGGTAATAAAAGAAAGCCCGTGGAACGTATACGAAAGTTTCCAAGTGCAACAGTAGGAACATTAAAAGTATCAGTTTACGTCGGTGGATCGACACCGTTTCGAGTTACGGGGGCAAATAAAATGTATTAAATCTTCTAGGCAGTCCGATTTGGTCTCCTACAGTTTAAATGTCTAGAACAGACGGCAGTATATAACACGACAATATGTAAGACAATGTGCCGTGTCAAATTCTCTACACATTCAAACAKTAGCAACGCGTATGGCAGGGGTGTCAAATTTATGGGTTGGCCGCTTTATACGGGATGGAAATGGAACGAATCCGTGGTAATTTGGTACCTCAAGTTCCTTGAATAGCAACAAACGTTGATTTTTTATTAGCGGTCAATTGTGAGAACACTGAATTTTTAAAAACGGCATATCTGATGATGAGAAATAATTAAATTTCTATAAAAAACGGGTTCAGGTCAATAATTAACTATTTATTTTTGAAAGGGCGAATATATTTTTGCTGATATAGTGCATATCTTAGGTGATCCAGTAGATATCCTTCATGCCATTATTGAAAACTAGGCTGGGGAAATAAAAAGAGGACGATTATAGTTGGCCGTCACTTTACTCGTACTTTGCTTATATGATGATTCACAAGCCTTTACAGTCAATTTACGAGAAAAAAAACATTGCAATTTTAGTTGTAGTAAATGACTAGAAGTTTTCAAAATATCCGCAAATAATGTCTTGTTATGATTGCAAATTTTAAAATTAGGTTATCTAATAGATGATAATTTTTGTTGATTGTCCTTCTGGCACAGTTAGGAGAGAAACCATTCTGTTCTACAGCACAATTAACATGGTAAACAAGGAATTGGAAAAAAGAAATCGCGGAACAATACACGGTTGGGTTCATGAAAATGCAAATATTGCTTTGATAAATACACCATTAAAGTATAAACATTTGACAATTTAAGAGTAGGCATATATAGTCGTGTTTATATATCGTGTGTAAATATTAGACGGCATAAGGAATTCTAACGAGATAATAATGTTAGTTTCTTTGAGAGATCGTTCGAATATAAGTATCTATAAAGAAAGTTAAATATCGTGCTAGCTTTACGGTTTTAATTACTGTTTGCCTAGGCAGCATACAATTATTATTACCACTGCGGGAAGAGCCTTGCAATTTACTTAGCGGCTTATGCATTATGTCAAGAGGTGGGGTCTTCTAATTTCTGGGTAACATTAAATACCTATGTTGTACTAAGTATATAGGGCAGTCTGTTGTTGTTTGTCACACTAAATTCGACTATAATCAACATAAAAATACTGAATAGTATGTACTCACATGGACTCGATGGTTCAGAAGAGTCTGAGGTGGTGGTATAACCCTGATGGGTCCTCATCACCAAAGGTGTGACATCGCTGGGATTCGGTATCTGCGGTGGCACACCGGGAGGTTCGTTAGCACCCGACGGTGTCGGGAAGAGCAACCCCAGCTCTCTGGCTTCGTTTTCTTCTTGAGCCTGCTGTCTTCTGAGGGCCACTTGAGCCGCCATGACCCTCTGTCTTTCGGCTATGAGGGTACATTTCGCGCAAGCACAGTCCCGCCACCTGGACAAAAAAACATATGTTCGAGTAAACAAACTCATTATTTTAAGTACTGCTGCAATTTTGGTTTAGAGAATTAACAGTTTTCTCCAGTGTCGTATAGTCGTAATTTATTTACTTACGATTTTATACCCGCAATTTTCGAGAAATATCTATCACATATTTACATTTCAGCAATATTGCTCAGCTTTTGGTAAAAAATATAAAAAAAAAACATCATTTTGATTCCGAAAACCTGTAGGTATGATATTTAACTTCTTGATCATTGATGGCACAATGATTATTGAGGGACTTCCTAAATATTGGTTATAATTTTAAATTCACGCGTATACCAGTGCAATATAGCTTTCGAATAGAACGACGCATTTTTTTGTGAACTGTATGTACCTATTTATTGTCTCTAATACTATAAAAACCGTAGTAGGTTGATTTCGTTATTTGTCAGTTAATTTTTGGATTAATATTTTTTTGTCAATGTGTTTGATAGTGACAGGGCCTTTTCCGAAAACATAATTACCTATCTGATATTACGGACACTGAAAGCATTCTCCCTCGAGGTATCTATACATAAAAGTTCCAATTGCGACATATCTGCCTTGAAATCGTTTAGTAAAAATGGAGGTATTAGCACCAAGTAGGTATTAAATATTAATTTCATCTATGTGCCATACTTACAACATTTCGTGATTTGATTTAGTCAGTCCAGTCCACATACATATAGATAATAAATAAAGTTATGGGCGATATCTTCACAGAACTTCGTATAGATCATGCACGCAGAAAATTTAAGATTTCGATCTTTATTCCCAGTATACACGTTGGACTTTGTTTTCAATTCAAAAAGACAAAAAAAATAATCTACGAAGATTAAGAAAGCAAAACATGCCTTGAGTTGTGATCACAAAAAAGTCATTCTTCATTTAAAGTTTTATTCTACATGTTCAAAACCATAACGAAGAAAAACTCACCTTCCACCTATTAGGAATATATAATGCATAAATTGTAGTAACTGACCTGCAGTATCTCTTGTGCCCCTTCAGGGCCGAAACTACCCCGTGGTTCCTGCACCTGGCGCACTTCGGTGTCCTCTGGTATCTCTCGGAGGCCCTCAGGAAGAAAGCGGGTGGTATGGCCCCGAGAACGGGGTGCTGGGACATCAACGTCGACATGTCCACTCCGCTGCCCGGAAGACTCATAATAAGACGATCTTGTTTCGACGGAGGGCGCTTTTTAATCGGACATCGCGAACACTTCGAAACCAACCGACAAATTTCAGTTTAATGATACGGTATCCGGTGGAAGTAACTGTGCACGGCACTGTTTGGTTGCCCGCGTTCGTTACACCGACCAATCCGGGGGGCCGGAGCCGTCAGATCCCGCCCCGGTTCCGTGACGTCACTGGTAAAACGCCCACGTGAGTTAAGTTCTGTTACAGGGTTGTTAAATGTCGAAATTATTCTGCAGCTACTGTATTTTTCAGACAAAAAGAAAACTGACGATTCAATATTTTCCACTTTTTTTTAATGATCTGATAGAGGTAAATTCGCACTGTGATGGTCAACAAAATTAACAACTTTGTTCTAAAAAACGAATCCACATTTTTCTTGGCCGAAACGAGATTTTTTTCCACTTCTTGAGTTGCTGTTTAGTCTCTGTGTAGTATATTAGACGGACTTGAGCTTCTTTTATAATAACACGTTCACCACAAAAATTCGATAGAAAAGTAATGTAAGGAAGTGCCAATGACTTATTTTAATAGTTGAAACGCAAATTTATTGCAATAAGCGTAAGTATATGAACAAGTTATATGAGAATTTCATACGGCAATTCAAGCATTATTTAAGCTGACAGCTGATATTGATAACGATTAAAACCATCAACAAACAATTCTTATCTCGAGCTTCCAATCTTTTCTGCACCTCTACCTCTCACCTACTGTCTCATTTCCCTGAATTTGGAAAACAAATAGTGGGTAGTTGCTAGGCGGGTTAAATAAGGAAAGTAGGGTGGTCCTTCGAGAGGAGTTTTTAGCTTCTTTTTTCTTAGATGAGGTGATTTAGTAGAAAGTCACCATAATCAAGTAACTCATCATAAGTAATTCAGAATTAAGCGACATATATTTTCCGGCAGGCACCTAACTAAATAAATAATAAACTAGATACCAAATCTGTATTATTTTGCAAGGAATAAATTCAGTTTTGTCATGTTGAATGAGCTTGTGAATCTTACTTAAGAAATGGCTTTAAGTTAAGACAGTACACTGCGGTACTCCTCTTTTTAAGGCGTAATTACACCTTTTAATCATATTTTCCTAACAATATATTGCAGTTTACCAAATTAATATTATTTATAGATACTTATATAGGTATACAATTATTCTTGCACTTTCTTATTGTTGTTACACTTGTAAACTTTTAAAGTTTGATGGAATCTGGCAACTGCGCGGTGATGTTTACTGTATTATGTGCTGTATTTTAATGAGAGGCACAATAGGAATACAAACTAGTCTTGAATGGCAAATATATTATAGTCTGCTATTGTGCGGCATTAGAAGGAGGGGTACACGTGAACGGGTGCTTCCCATTGCACTATTGTTAAGTTGTGGAGTGCGATACTATATAATTTATTAGCGAGGACCAGGTCCTCTAGTTCGTATTCTCTATATGATGCTTATTGGTATTGTGCTCGAAATTTGGCTTTTGTTGGTTGCCTTGTTATCATCATCCGAAGCAAATTCGTAAAAAAGCGTAAATACACAATATAACTTCGAGCCAGATAGATATGTATGCAAAGTGAGTGTTTAATTGGATTTCACGCCGACGGCGTCGGTATTGTTCGACGACGCACGCCTATGGAAAGTCATAATCCCATTGTGATCGTCTGTACAATACCCGATATCGCATTGTAACTTGCAAACTTTAAATTAAACCGACGACACTGAAATCATTTAGTCGGAGGAGGTACACTACAAAAATTTCAAAGATTTGGAGGAAATTCAAAGCATTTGTAAAGTGAAGTTAAAATAGCCACACAACAGTATATTTTTTTTGATACCCTCTATAACTTCCATACAACACAAGCAGGTTCCGTTGAAATATTGTCGTACTCGGAAGCTCAGCAAATGTTAATTTATCTATACGATGCAATATTTTCTTGCTTAAGACGGCAGATTGATATCTATATACCTACCTATGCATATACCTATACCTTACAGTTTTAATCATTTCTGGTCGGGCCAAGTGGTTTGTTAGATTAGACTCTATAGGTATAGTAATAGCTACCATCATCATCTTATATGTTTACATTCCTATACATAGGTGTAATAGTATTCAGGTACCTATATATTATTGTTTGAAAGACGTAGGTTATACCAGAAGATAACTTCTAAATCAGATAAATTTCCACGAACAGTGTATCCACTCGTATACAATAATATGAATACAGCGAGGACCTCATCTAATAGGACACGCCAGAAGGTCGTGGTGTATCCATATCTCTCGGTAATCCTCATTTAATTAAATTCCAGGAGCCGGGAGATGTTCTCCCGGCCACCTCGTCGTCATTATCCTCTTCTTTTATTCTACATATAACCTTTCGCATACCGTCTTTTGTCCCCCGATTCAAAGAGACAATTTCATGTAATTGTGCATAAAAGTCCGAGAGAGAGATCCCGGAGGAACGACCACAATGGAATACTCGGCGCGGAATGACTTCACAAATAGCACCGCCATTGTACAAGATAACTCCGAAGATTTCATTTGTCTACTCTGCGCGGATGTCTGCAAGACGGTAGTCGTTTGCAGATAAGGATATTATTACTTGTTTCTCTGTCTTTCGGGCTTTTCTGAATTTTCAAGCCGGAGTTTTGAAAGCAGACGGAGTATTGATAAGAACCAGGAAAAATCACGATATTTCAAAAAATTAGTTTTCACAAAATGATTCTGTGACGTTATTACGGCATACCTACCTGTATTAGTAAATATTTCAAGTGATAAACTTTACAACACTATTAATAATTGATTTTTGTTGCACTGCATAATATGTGGCTCTAAATGCGAAATCAATACAGATTTGTTCTGCTGTCTAGGTGCCCACCTAATTACTCATGTGTGTGTACCTACCTACGCTTAATTTCAAAAGGGCTCTATAATAGGGCTGGTTTCTAAGGGCAATTCCGACAAATCCGCTCGACCCCATGTCTTTATTATGTAACGTTACTGCGATACAAGTGCTTCGATATCCAATCTCCAATTCAACCGCTCTATTATGATCCGTATAATTTGCTATTGTCAGACGGGTATCAGATATACAAAGGTTTGTCTTTTCTGTCGAATTTAACCTCTTTTTGGGTGATAGATCGGGCAGATAAGGTTTTTGTTGGTTGGCTTTTTGTGCTCTAATGTTTATTTTTTTTAACACCTGCTGGATTGGTATACCTATACTTATTGAATTGTTACGTAGATACTTTCTTATGTATCAATAAGACAATAAGACGATTATTAGAAAACGGCGCTGTTTCAAACCAGTAGGCATAGATTTTTATAATTGATTCGATAAGAAACTTGGTTGGCTCTCTGTTTTTTAATAAATGAGTTAGAAGCAATCAAAGGTTTGCAGTTTTTCAAATTTGAGCGTCATAAACAAAATGGTTACATAATAATAAAATAATATAAACTATGGCCTTCAAATAAACCTGTATTGCGATGGTTTAATCTTTTTCTAAATAAATGTAAATGGTTTGTAAATCTTTGATTTCTTAATTTTCTATATAGTCCTAATAGTAACCTCCTGTGGTATATACAGCTATACGTGCAAGCGAGTATGTTAGTTGCATACCCACCAGGCGATGAGGAATTTTATATTAGTTTTATTATAATATATAGATGACTGACGTATCTTGGAGGGCGTCAAGAATTACATTAATAATGTAAAAAAATACGTTGTAGAGAACCAGCATGCTTGCATTCATTCATTGCTCTATATTCGTCCAATGTTTATTTCTGACGGTGGTGAAGAAAAATCTTGCAATGCAAAAAATTGCATTCTCTCATCATGTGAACCAAAGTACCTACTTTTTTAAAAATGTTAGAGTGGGCGTTATATGAATAAATAATAGGTATTTGTTTAATGTTGATGGAATCCTCTGTAAAGTATAAAGCGTGTTAGACTTCCAAAAATCTTTTGAGTTCGCAGTCATTTTGCCAAATTTCAAAGGACTATGTATATTTTTATACATTTATTTTTGTAATACAGTATACCTAGTCTGATTCGTTGAATCGTCTGCATGAACCCAAAAACGCTCCTCCCACGTATAAGTTATCACCGTGAAGAATAGCCGGTCAGCATTAAAAGCAAGGGTAGCGCGGTATAAAAATACAAATCACCCCCTGTCGGCGACATTGACTGGTGGTCCTAAAAAATGAATCTCTGGACAGTGCGCGGACACTATTATACGGAATATAAATCGCACCGACTCCTGCGATCATTTTTAAAAGTTTCTGCCAACGGCACATAGTGGTTATTGAAATCATCGTCGTTTTTCAGGTCTCATTTCAGATTTATGGAGCACAGACCGAGGATGTGTGTGTATTGTTRAGTTTTATTAGCTAAAAATTYGTCTGCGCGTTTTTTTTTTATTTTGTTATTGGGCGAAGCGGAAGCTTATTGGTTTCGAAGCGTTCGATTGTTAAGTCGGTATAATGAAGACCTCCACGAGACGATTTACGATTCCAATGCTTTTGGGCGAGTTAATCGTATTTTTTTGAGATGTAGCAAAATATTTAAAAAGTTCATAACATCACCCAGCAATGTCTTATTATTCCACATAAAATATCATACGTAGGTCGTACGTGACTGATAGCAGCAACTCACTGTCTTGAAATTGTTAAAGTATAAAGTATAATAAGTTATAATAAAGTATAATATAATAAAAGCTAGTCCGATTTTCGTTTATTTATTCCGGCCATCTGCCAGTTACATACAAAAAAAGTAATAAATATAATACAAAATTATCTTACAAAGCAACTAACAAACAACGTCATACAGGACACGGCATATCATCAGTCATCAGTGATAGTACGAACCGGCTGAGTAAGCATACGCGGGGGCGGCCACTTTGGCGTAAGCAGGGGCGGCGTAACTCACTGCTGCGGGGGCCGCGTACGCCACCTTGGCGACGGGAGCCGCATAAGCCGCCGGCGCGGCGTACGCCACTGGAGCGGCCACCTTTGCCAGGGCAGGGGCGGCGTACGCAACGGGGGCAGCGGCCACGGCTTTGACGGCAACGGCCGCCGGTTCCMTGTGGACGACGGCGTTGAATCCGTTGTGCGGGTCTGCGGTGTACTCAACGGTGCGCTTGGTACCGTCGGAGTCGATCAAAGAGTAACTTCCCTGGACGACGTCGCCCCTCCTCGATTCCTGTTGGCTCTTGGCGTCTCCGGTGTGGGGGTCGCTCACCGAATAACCGTAGTCGTAATGTGCCGGCGCTTCCGGTTCGGCGTACACGGCCTTGGCGACCGGTGCGGCGTACGCCACTGGAGCGGCGGCTATTATCGCCACGGGGGCGGCGTACGCGGCAGGCGCGGCGTACGCCACTGGAGCGGCGGCTATTTTGGCTACAGGGGCGGCGTACGCAGCGGGTGCGGCGTAACCGTAAGCGGGGGCGGCGTAGCCGTAAGCTGATGGCGCCGGCGCAGACGAGTAGCTGTAACTGKCGGCCGGGGCGGCTGAATACTTGGCCYCGGGGGCGGCGTATGCGGCGGGGGCGTAGGCGGGAGATGCATAGCTCGCGTAGGCCGCCGGGGCGGCGTAACTGTAGGCCGGGGCTATACCGGCGCGGGACACTGCGATGACGGCAGCGAAGATGCACAGCTGCAACAAAAGAAACACGTTATTATTAATTGTCGCGTCACTCCCCAGGGTTGTTACTACGGCACGTCACTATTTGCGCCCGGCGCCGGCGTCGGCGTCGTCTGTACTCACTTTGAATGCCATGTTGCTATCCGGCTGCTTTTCGTCGTGTATATGGTTTTGATCTGGATGTTTTAAGTTTATATAGTGCTGAGAGAGGTGTGGCCCTCAGGTTTGGGGCCTTTCACCATAACGGGGGCTTCGACATATCCTGCACACACCGTGTGAGATACTCGACGTTCGGCAAAACGAAATATCAACGGCGAATGATAATTGCCTTGATGAATTTTTGTTGTTTCCTTGTCTCGTATATATGTTTGGATATTTTAAAATTAACAAGTAATAAATTTCTTTATCATTATTATAATTAATTTTTTGGCTGAAAACGAACAAACTCCGTGTGTAGGTCGATCTTGTATATAACTGCTCATAATAGCTGTAATGAGATTAATTTTAGGCATCGCAATAACTGCTTTTAGTGACACGGTACGCTGTCCTGATGAAACAAGCTTGTCCTTTTAGCTAACCCCTGGGTATTTTTTTTATCGAATTCTTCGTGAAGCTGTTTAGTCTGCGATATATCTAGTGTTATTAATCGGCGGACCAGTACCGTTGGATTGCGCTGAACAGCAACATTGATCAGATGGGATTTTTCGGATAGCCTTGTTATACTCTCTTCTTTATTTTATTAACACAAATGTGGCTAGTGGCTACCCGTATTTTTATTTATTTCATATCGGGGGTGGCTTAATTTTTTTACCGTTTCTAGCATCCATTTATAACAGGAACAAAGTACAGAAAAATATTTTGAACTACATCAGCTGGAATTGATTTAGTCTTTATAAATCAAAACCTTAGCAGAGGGGTCACGAACAATTTGAAATTTTGTAAAAACTGTATAGATAATATACTTCTACTTTATTCTCCTGGTTGTGTATTCAGCATTTAATTGACTTGAAATTACACTACGTTGTTCAAGAAATTAATGACTACCAAGCTGTTACCGGAGCGGGATATAGCAATCAACCATATTAATGGTTTCTGGCTGTATCATACTTGGATAGAATTAATTCCGTGTAAAACAACTGGACACACAGGAACACTTCGTCCAAGGGCGTCTGTATACAAAAATAAATCATCATGAACGCAATCAAAGCTCCGTCCTTCAAAACAAAAGCCACCATTACAGTAATCTGAAACCACAAGAGCACACACGCCTTCAAATCTGTGTAGGATCTTTTGTTTACGAAACAATATCTTTGTCTGTGCAAAAGGTTAATCGAACGGCCGCTTCTCCGCCAGTTTAGTAAAAGTTATCACTTGGCTGCTAAAATTGTTTGCGAATTGTTACGAACTGGATGCTTTTCCCGGTAGATAGCTTGTGCAATAGTCAAAATATTAAGAAKTTCCACTGCGTGATTWAGAGAAKTAATCGATCTGAGCCTAACAAACATATCTTGACACGTTTACAATCAATACGATCTAGTAACGTTACGTGTGCACGGTGTGCAAATCTATTTTATTAGATTTTCGCCCGATAAATGTTACATGACCGTTGCAAAAGCAGAACGAGCTCAGTAAATATCAAACATGTTCGAACGGTTTACGTTCACTGCTCTGGGACTGTCGGATAAAATTCTGTAAAAAAGTGCCAGTGCATAAAATTGGTAATTACTGTATAAGAAAAAAATGTGTAACTTGGAAACCAAAGAAGATGGCCTGATTGGTTTTCTGAAAATCACTTGATGGGAATAACTTGATTTATTTGACGGTAGATTTTCTTTTTTGGTCGGTCATCAGGATGGAACAATGAAAAATGTATCATTAAGGAAAAAAAAAATGACAATTCCAAGTGTTTGCATCTGTGCAGACATAGTGAGTCACCGTCAATTTCGTAATAAGCACGTATCTTGCGCACCTATAGCACGAAACAGCATACGAGAAAGGACCTAGATCTAAAAACAATGATTTTCGCGTACGGTGCCCCGGGCAACCAATTTATCCGATAAGTCGCAAGCTGCGTGGTCTGGTCCGTACCGATTAACATTAACCTACCTAATAATTGTTTGTTGAGACCGTATTGTCCCACATTTGGTTCAATTTATGCATATGGGTTGCGTAATTCACAAAAATGTGCAACACACACAAGGCGAAAACCCAACGAAGGCCAAAGACCACATTAATAATCGGCGTTGATTGGCATTCCAAATATCATGGGTATTTTGAGCGTTTCAAAGGATGTTAAGTAACAGTTTATGCTTTATTACATCCACAATCGGCTAAATTTTGTTTTCATCCTAGGTCACAATATCCGGTGTAATTGAGAATATTTTAAAGATTAAGTAGATGGGTTAAAACGATTCCTGGGGGCCATCAGTGATTCGTTATATGAATTCAAGTTTTAGCGGGTTAATTAAAAAAACCTTTTAAAATAATAGGCTTTCTTTAAATTTAATTCTCATAAAATCTATTTTTTGTATCATGTAGTATTACCCCGGAGGAACATTATATATAAATGATGTTGCAATGTTATAAACTGTATCTATAATGTGATGATCATTAAAAAAAACCTTAATGTTGAATTAGCAAAGTTTCATGCAGGTTAAGTATTAAAAAAATTACAAATTCACAAACAGGTAAAGCAGTACAGAAACGCTGTAACAATTACGTAGGTCTTACGTCTTAACACGGGGCATTGCCCCTACCAACTTTTTATGCGCCTTACTAGCTACTATCGGCAATCTACCTCGGTTTTGCATGTGGCCATTTACATATTATTGTTTATGAATGTTTCTCGGACACTTCAGCAAGTGCAAGGCCATTATTATAAGCAGTGATCCGTGCACTTTACAACACTCAATAATTGTTACAAATTTATAGGTTGAAGCTTCTTTTGCACAGCTCTTCTATGTTATGATTACCTACAGATATTAAAAAACTTAACTTTCAAAACTGTTTGCTAAACTATCCCCATCTTCTAAATCTTGAAAATATTTGGACGACTACAGCGTACTGTACGTAAAGCTGAAATTACATCTTCGTCAGCTTTTTTACATTCGAGTAGGTAGTGCATGATTTTTAAGAAAATCCTTTTTAGGAGAATTAAACTTCATTAAAATAATGGTGCACCTCCACACTACATACATGCCCTTCGTCGATAATACCTTAAAAAACATAATTCCCTAGCAATGTACTTAATGCTGGAGATTTCAGGAATATCTTTTGAATACAAGACAATTATTGCACATAATAATATATGCCGCTCTTAATTAAGAATTGTAACAATAGGAGTATTTAGTTGCAATCTTCAGTTTAATATTTTTAACAAGGATTCTTTTTTACCATCATTGTAATCACTGGGAGCTATTCATAAATAATTCTTTTTCCTCTTTTCAGAATGGTTTTCAAAATAAGTTGAAAGAACGACATGTGAGTTGACATAATATTCCAAAGAGAAACAGTTTCCTTTTTACCTAATTTTAATAAATGCCCTCGCTATTATCAATTAGTCACTTTTGTGATGCAACTATATTCATAAATGACCTACAAAAGGACCTAGACCTCCTAAAATGTTCAAAGCCTACGGAACCACGCCTAATTTCGTCACTTTCGACATTCGTTTGCTGTAGTTACCATTGACACTACATACAACAAAATCCTAATTAGCAACCCTCTGCGGTCTAATGACGTCTTGAGATGGACATGGAGTATATACGGCAACCAATGAAGGATACTTTCAGTTTTTTTACGAAACTACTACCGTAACAGGACCTGTGCCCGCCTAACCTACATTGGATTACCGCACACATGTGTGTTTCCGTATTGTACTAAATGTGGCTTGTGGTTGTATCAAGTCTTTCGTATTGTTAACACTGTTGCCAGTCAGCAATAACACGATACTTATACACTGAAAAAGAAATCTGATATTTTGTACAAAAGCAAATCTTGATTCGTTGTTTTCACATATTTTTTTGGTACTGCCATAAGGTTTGTACAAAATAAACGCCCACCATACTCGCTAGATTTAACATCGACTGAATTACAAGAATAATAAAAGAATAATATAAATGAACAAATGAATTCGTGGGTGAAATAATTATTTACTGAATGACCTAATAATAGATTTTAGTACATTACAGATTTCGTTGCTGCCCATGTCACATTAAGTCCCTATATGCAGTCATAAATTTTATTCACCTTTAAACAGTATGGTTTCGTAACCAGGTACGCAGTTGTGGGTTGTCTAAAGGTTGTGACAATGCATAAATTTTGTCGTCTTTTATCCACAGATACATATTTTAGCATCTAAGATAGTTCAAGCCACGATCCTTTTGTTTACAAGCTCCGGATTTGAAACGTTTAGAAAGTATCCTGCACCATAATTTACGTAAATTTTAGGTGGTAGTGGACAATTGAAATTTTGATACTTCTTTAGACAATTATACATTCTTTTATTAGATGCCATTTTTCCTACGCAGTAATTGTTAATTAAAACATCTATACGACGTTTTCAGAACACCACTGTGTAATTTATGCCGTCTACGTATTTCTATAGCTGTGTCGTTTCCTTGGGCGTGGTTAGTTGTTGTTTGGATATTTTAATGTAGCTAATAAAACTAGATTACAGTTCAAAATTGAGAAATGTCAGATGTCATCGAAATCTAACTTGGAGCGAAAGTGAAGCCATCTGTATCTAGTTTGTTTCGAAGATGTGTATGTTGCTGATAATACAAATTGTGGTGTAACAAATTGCGTAATACTGTTTTGCCGAAAATTCTTAAAGAACTGCAACGTTGCAAGTGCTTTAAGAGACGATACTTTTTGAATATCTAAATTAATTTGCATGTGGTAGGCAGTTAAGCATGTTTTTATAAAATTGGCGCTTGTTCGCTTGCTTCAAAATTCAGAATGCTTCACAGTGAGTGCACCTTTGAAATTATTCAACAGTTTACTTGAAATATACTGGTAAATCATTTAGATGTAAACAACTGAATCAGCGATGGCAAATGAATGAATGCCTGTGGAAAAAGTCGAACGTCAAATTTCCGTATATAGTAACTTGATATATTGTAGTCAATATATTGAGACCGATAGGGCGAGTACCTCTGAACAAAATAAGGCTTATAATGAATTCAGCGAAAAAAACATGCAGCTTCAACTATCCAGGGTAGTAGGTATATGTATTCGAATATGAAATAGTGGAACAGGAGTAGATAGATTAGGTTTGTTATAGCTGACGTATTTCCAATAAATTTCACTTTTGTATAAACTCTCTTACCCGCATTTTTAACACTAGTTGGCTATGTATTTTTTGAATTAAAATCCGAATCGGGCGTGGGTATCATAGGTAGGACAAAAACTCGCACCAGGTCATCGTATGTGGCTTAGGCGCGGTCCTTTCACTTGGCCGCGAATCTGCCCCAAGACTCTGCTCCACATCTAGGCCCGCTACTTGCATTCAAGGCCGCCACGGAGATCACTTTCGATTTTTATTCCGAATTATGTCACATCGAAACGGGCGTGTCTGTGATCCACACGCTAATTATGCAATGCGTACTCCAGTTTTCAACGAAGACTGATTAGAAACGATTTCCTCAATCGATCGATTGCCTTATAGGAGCTCTGATGAATAATATTAATAATTACTGCTCTTATAGTTGAAATTCTATCGATTCAGATTTTGCCTGTTGTCGCATTATAAATATTATCTATAAGCCACCAGGATGCATAAATACGGTTATATTTGGAACACCAATGGTTATTCCAAAAGTAATGCGGTAATTTAAAAATAAAACTTAACTGCTAAAAATAATTATTTGGTCGCATTCCGAATAATTCGTATTGACAGAAGTGCAATTATTATTTAGGTATACAACTACTACAATTCATGAGCCTGGGTAAATGGAGCGCCATTGTCTTAGCACTTCTCCTTTATATTTCACAAAAAAAAACTGACTTGTTACTTTACTATCTTATTTTTTATTTATTTGTTTGTCCTTATATTTACATTTATCATTAAACGGGGTCGAAGTTTACTGAAAACCATCGTTTCCTTTTTGTATGAATGTAGTAATGATGCTTGTGATGTAAATTGGAAAATCTCCTAGTTTTAAAGGAAATGCTCATTGTATCCGTGTTCTGATACAATTTTTTTCTTTCAGGGTTTGTAACAGGAACATCGCTATAAGGGAAGTTCTTTACGGTGTCCACTACACTACACTACACATAACTGTAAGTACATAAATTTGAAGGTCTGTGTATTTTAGACGACTTTTATGCTTATGTCGAAAAAATTGATCAAAATTCTTGAACTCGCCTTTATCCACTCTGCGGCCTGCGGCATTTGCCTCAATTAACACGCAATGTTTGTTGCGTAAGAGTAAAATTTTTGATTGCAAGAGCAATGGAACGATCATGCCACTTCAACGATTACTGGCATGGCCAATTTAAAAGAAACGAGTTTTGCACAAAGAACTTTCAGGGCTTGTATAGGTATATGTCATGTAAATATCGTGAGGTTCACGGTTTGGTTTATTCGAGTACGAAGAAGGTTCTTTTCGGTTTCGTGGCTAACTTATGAACGGGCATGCGAAATATTTTATATAATTTTTATGTAAACTGCTGGCAAAGTTTGTTGCACTGCGCAACTGTATCATTTCGTTCTTCGTCCCAAAAGTATTCGATTCGTGGAAGCAGCACCAATGATAGACGTCGCGATGCCACAGTGTTACAGTGTAGGCGCAAAGTTACAGTTTCGAATTTTGCCATTGGCCGAGAAGCATTATCAAATACGACGCCTCCGTCGCGACGTCCACGGACTCATGTTGTATGTGCGTAGACGACGTTTCGAAAATTCATGTCCTATATCATAATAAATGCTGGTTTATTGCTGTAAATAATCAATGAATTCGTTATGACATAACTTAAAATGATTAGTATTCGAGATTAGTATTTCCAAAATAAAAAAATGAGGATTTGAGTTATTTCTTTTTTAATCAAGTCGGTTATTGTGTTCTACATTAAATCTGATAAACTGTTCAAGCTTTTTAGTGTTGAAGTTTATTACAATGTAACTAAATTAATATATTACGCGACATCTCTTGGTATAGTTCAGAATTATACTTCATTCCATCGTTGGTCTGTTGTATTACCTTCAGCAAGCTTACAGAAATCCTTTGTGGTCTTAAAGCAGGACCCAATAAGGCGCTTTAAAAGTAGGTAGTTAATACATCAATGAAATTAGGATTATTTGATTATTAGTTCAGCAACAAATAAAAAGTTGCATGCTTAATTGTGGATAGTACACCAGGGAGCATATATCGTTGAAATCGTATTAACAGATATTATGTTTTGAACAATGAATAAAGATAAAGAATTAAACGAACATTCTGATTCCTATAAACCATACTTTTAGTGATTAATTAGTAATCTACCTAATTTGAGTCGGTAAACATGTTTACGGAGTAAGTGTATAAATCAACAAATCCAGAAGTAGAAATCTTATACATATATCAAGGTGCAATATATGTATAAATAATACTAGTAAAGAGAGGGAAGAAAAATTCCCCCCGATTCCAAATGTAATAATTTGGATATTTTTGTCTTATTGTTCTATCTATATAAAACTTGCCACAAAGGTATATACGTATAGTATAGGTATTATAAATCACAAAGCCTTTTAGAAAATATATCGTTTACTGACGCACAATTACAAAACACGTTATTATCCTAAAGAAATCGACTCATTGATTTTCCTCTTGGTAATCCTCATCTTCGTCGATCCCATACTTCTTCCTGAAGTTGCCATCAGGGTCATATTTGGCTATGAGCTCGTCCCATATTTGCCTGTGGTCTTGCAGCAAGTGTGAAAACACCTTCCCGGCTATCTTCTTTTGGGCTTCGCTGCATTTGACGCATTCGGTTGCTATTGCGTCCGGTAGATACGCTAAAACAATCAGTAATTAGATGTCATTAACCTGGGAGTACGTTTAAAATGCCTTGTCATTAAGAAAATGACGAGTAATGTTTGTTCGTACATTAACATTAATAGAGTGCGAGAAGGCTTAATCTTGAATCGGAAATGCACTAATAGGTAAAGATGATTAAGAAAGGGCATCCATCAGAAAAATCTTTTGTTACACTAAGGGATTCCCAGCAAATGAATAGGATCATTTCCCTTTATACCTTATTCGCTTAAGGTGTAACGAATTATACCTACAATTTCGGGAATGTGAAAAATCGAGACTTTTAGAAAAGCAACAACCAATTCACGAAGATTTAGTTTAATTAGTTAATCCTGATCTCCTACATAGTTATAGGCTTATAGGTTTTTAGATTGCTTTTGTTAACTTTATAAATGAATGAAATGCTTGTAGACTCATAAAATGACAAGGCTGTCCAGTAAAATTTATTAAATATTCACACGTAAAAGTTTGTTATTTCCATAGTCCGCTACTAATAGAATTGACGTCATTCGATACTCGGTATAGGTTTAATTCAGGTTCGACTTCGTAACCACGAGAACCATGTTTATCAATTTATGTAAAAGAACTTTAAGCCGAATTTTCATAAAACGAAATGATCTGCAGGGTGTAATTGAACGTGTTAAATTTTTTTTTTATTTCAAAACTAAAAGGCAAAAACTTGCAAAGAAACATGGGATTTTCGTCAAGTGGTCAATAAAATGAAAGGTGAAACATGTAGATAAATGTATGGGACATTGGAACATGGTATAAAAACACAGTGATAACTGTTATTTAAGTGATTAATGATGTATGCATTATAAGGATGTAGGTATATCATATATTTAATTGGAAGTTGGAAAGTTTCTTGTAGCAAAATTGAAGATAAGTGTTATGCTTGCAACTAGGATGTCTTGGTTGACGTCTATATACTTATATAATTTTGAAAGAACAGGAAAATAATTATTGTAGATGCTTTGTACATTTCCTTTGGGACCGGCTGTTACTATGGACGAAACGTGTTTTCCTCGACTCCAAATATTTCGTGTTCGAAAATAGAGAGGTGGAAAAACACATTGGAAAACTTACTAAATGATACCCCAAAAATTACTTTACTCACCTTTTAATTCTTTTCCTTCAGGTGTGCAGGGTCCTTTATCCAACAGACAGTTAGCATAATTCCTCAACAACCTCTGACTAGACAGTATCCTGTCCACATCGATGTTGTCGTACTTGGTGGTGTATTTAGCCACGTCCCTTGTGACCCTTGCGCCCCTGTCATTGACGGACCTGGCACCCACCAACTTTTGATGGTCATACATCAAAACGAACGTAGCAACAACGCACAGAAATGTTGGTGTCGGCTGCATGTTCTCTCCAAAACTGACTGGTCGAGCTATCACACTTGTGCGTTTATTATTTTTGAAATCAGTCAAGGTGGACTCGTCTTATGTTAATTCTTGGTCGACTTTATCACCTGTCGTTTCGATACTTGGCAAATGGCATGGTCAAGGTTGTTTTCGTTAAAGATGTTTAAATACGTTTAGGTATCAATTGGTGGACGATAAAAAAGTGCTTTTGGAAGGTAGTCATCGACCTATAAAGACGTTGACCAACATTCTTTTTCTTTTTTTAATAGTAGAGATTGTTTATCCCCATTTTTTCTTGTTGGAACAAGGTATATTAAGATTATTTGATTTCTTGTAGGTTTACGTCAAAACAAATTGTGTTTTGTTTAAAATTTATCAACACTATGATAGCTTGTTTATAACGACGTTATGGACTGTTTTTTTTCACATTTTCCAGGCATTCTTTCGGTTGCAATCTCGATAGTTGAATCCTGTTGTTAGGTTTTATTTATTAGTTTGCCTGATTTCTTTATTATTTTATTGTAACTAGATTTTGTTGAAAGTATAAAAACCTATTTATTCTCAACAATAATTGTTTTTCTCAAAGTTGATTTTACATTTACTAAACTCATACATTTCTGCGAGAAAGGTTTTGTTTTCGTGGAGATCCAACCATAACATCATATATGTAAACTGTTAAAGGAAAAACCAAATTTCAGAATGACATGCATTTCCCATTTATTGCTGATGACTACTGCAACTTAACAAAAGCTTAACGTCTACCTACGTAATAATATTTAAACATCACAAACGCATCTATTTCTAAAAAGTGTAGCGTCACTCTCAAAATTCCTTTCGTTTTGGTTTCGCCTCAGATTATGCGGGCTCCTACTGACTTTCTGCAGAACCTAATGGTTTTGCTGTGACTTCTGCGTTCTTCGACTCTAAGTACCTCTTCTTGTAACTGCCAGTTGGGTCGTACTTTTCTTGTAGCGGATTCCAGTATTCCGGCTTGTTGTCGATTAGGTATCTGATCATCTTTTCCGATCCTTCCTTTTGCTTTTCGCTGCACTTGCTACAGTCCGACTCTATGGCATCCGGCATGTTTTCTGAAAGAGTTGAGAAATTACGAGTGAAAATATTTATTGAATATAAAGAAGACACATCACCATATCCAAAAAACTGTTCTTACTTTTTAATTCCAAACCATCTGGGGTGCATCGTCCTTTGTCTAGTAGGCAATCGACATAACTCTTCAACAGCCTGTCGTTGTGTATTATTTCGTCTAGGTCTATGTTGTCATATTTGGTAGTGTAGGTTTTAGGCTGTGCCACTTCTGCATAGGTAACTGCGACTAAACTAAGACAGACGATGAGAATAGTTGGTCCCATAGCCTGTAAAAGCAAAATAACGTATTACAATACATTGGACAAAAACCTCATTTCTTTTTCTATGTAACAATTATTGCATATAATTAGAACTAACCGTGACTTTTTCGTTGACTATACAAACCACAAAAAAACTAAATGACACGTAGATATCTAGTTCTGCAGTCTTTTATACCAGAAGGTAACGAATTATATCGACAACATACCGGGAAAATTGATCAGTATAAGTAGCAAATTGGTATGTTTAATGACAGTCCTTGTATTTTCGAATTACAGGCACGCAAATCGAAATTCACGAAATTCATAGATGAAACAGACAAACACAATTACTGATGTCAATATTTTATGCAACACCATCAGCTGTGGTCAGTTATGACTACCAAAGTGTCGTATAAGTACAGATTGGTTTGGACAAAAAAAGGGGCCGCTGTTGACGGATTCCAAACTATCCTTGACGTTATTGACAAATCATGCGTATAGCAAACCGATTGTCCGTAAAAATATAAGATAGTGTCACGCATTGTTTGAAAAAAATTATGACTTTATAAATTGTCCCTAAATTTATATTAAAGCAGGCGAAGGTAGAGGAACAATAATTTTAGATGGGGAAGGAGCATATTCATTATTAGCTCGACGAGTTACAGTAAACTCATTTTTGTGGCAAACAATGACTATATGTATAAAGTAAAAACTGCCAAATGTCTTAACCTCATAATAGATAGGGAAGTTAAACGGTGTCAGTATACAAGAAGTAGCTAATTAATTACCTTTTGTTAAATCAATATTCAAAAATTATCTAACACATTTTTGAATTGTACAGGAATAATTAGATACCTAATTCTATCTAAATCTTCTTTTTCGAATATTATTTCGACGCTTATATCATTACTAGATATTTTTAGTAGAAAAGATGGTGCTCCATCATATGATCCAAGAACAGTTTTGATTTTTTCTTTAATTTTTGAAATAAAGGAACTATTTTATCTCCGGAAGTATCTTAATTACATTGATAGCTAACATACCTAATTCTGCAATTCCCAAAATATTCTCTCACCTGAGAGATGTTTACGTAAACATTCCACGCGAATCACACAACCCGACAGCCATTGTAACAAACGGAAACACTGCCGTTTCAACAATAAAAAGCCGATATATTTTACACAAGACTCGCGGCACTTAGTATTATTATTAATGTAAAGACAATTTTAATATGGTAATTGCTATCTTGGCCTTGGACGAGACGCAGTTTAATACCAGAACGTTCTGCATTTTTTACTGTTTTATTTGCATATTCTCGGTATTATAATGCAACATTCGCTCTTTAAATTTCCATCTTATTGAGGTTTCGATTTCTTAGCATCATTAAAATACAAACGTTCAAGAAACCTGCTGTTGATTTTTCTTAACATTTCTCGGTGTCCTTAAAAAAAAACCATGGAACCTTGGCGTTGTTTATGTATCCATTTCCTCAAACACACAATGCCAAACGTCATCAACCTTTTTGTAGAAAACAGGTTTTCCTTGAACCATCTGATGTTTGTGGAAGATCCCATCCCTAGTTGAATTAATGTCCCAAATCCTTTTACCTGGATCTCATTTGTGGCAAAAACGGCGTTCCACGGATGAAATAGCACATTCTGTTTTGCTGTGTTAACACATTCGCTTTCTGGACCTTGAAGGTTGTATAATGCAATGAATCATATTTGTGGGGAATAATGAAGTTTTAAAGCCTTACGTTTATAGGTTTCGCACTTGCTGTTTGTATCGATTTAGTACGTCGTACTGGATTTATTTTAATTGAAAAGTCGTGTTTCTTGAGATTTATAATGTTCTACGTACACGAGCAATCGACTGTTGGAATATAAAAAAATGCTGTTCGGTGTTCGTTTACTATGCTACGATCTTAATTTTTAATATATATAAAATAGGAAATCACCTAAAATATAGAAGACATCTTGGAATGCAATTCCAATTGTAAAATTACATATATGTACTGTATAATTCCAACACGAATTTGTTTGATTAATTAATTCAAAGAGAGAAATACAAATAGAAGCAAATTTCTCTTAAAATTTAATAGTGAGTAACACTGTTATGATCCATAATGAGCAATAAAAGCCAAAAATAGACCCTCGAAAAAGTGGAATCAAAAAATTTAATTCTGATGGTCATTGTCATAAACAAAGCTACAATTATAACTTAATGGTTTTGCAATAATTTTTGTGTGATCATCTCTGGTTATAACATAACAAAAAACTACGAGTCATCGAAAAGCTGAAATCGCGAATCCATTGTCTTTGTGTCGTTTTTTTTTGCCAACACACCATTTCATAATTCTCATTGCAATCGACCCTGCTTCATTGTACCCCACCCGCGCAATTAGTATAAAACGTTCAAGTGCAAAGTGCCAGTGTTATTCTTGAGCCAAGTGTAGAAGATATCCGCAGACATGAGAGTGTTCGTCGTCGCCTTGGTAGCCTCGTTGGTTTATCTCGCATCAGCCAGACCAGAGGGGAAGTACACCACGAAGTATGATAACATCGATTTGGACCAGATCATCAAGAACGACAGGCTGATGCACAACTATGTGAAATGTTTACTGGATCAGGGTAATTGTTCGCCTGACGGGGCCGAGCTCAAAAGTGAGTATTTTTTTTACGTTTTGCTGCATTCTCAATTATTATTCTGCTGATTCCAATGAAACTCTGTTTACTCGACAAATTCAACAATTGTTTATTGTATTTCAGAAACGTTGCCCGACGCCATCCACACAGATTGCGCCAAATGCAGTGAAAAGCAAAAGGAGGGTAGCAAGAAAATTATGCGTCATTTGATTGACAACAAACCCGAGTGGTGGAAACAGCTCGAAGCCAAATATGACAAGGACGGAACCTACAAGAAGAAGTACCAAGACGAGAAAGACGCCAACCTCAAGATTTGAAGCGCGTGAGCTTTCCTATGTTAGTGAAAGAGGCTGTACTGGTTGCCTGTGAATACTTTTTATTTGTGTATAAATAATGATTTGTAGCTTTTGTAAAACAACAATAAATGAACGATAGGTTATTTCCATTATGTATTACTGTAGGCAGTTTTTTCGAAAGCTTCAATCTATTTATCCTCAGAAGGTGAAATCAAATCCTCCGCTTCACGATTATAAACGGTTTTTTCATTATTTGTTTGAGAAACTACATATTCTTTACTCTGCTACTTTTCCAGCGCTTCTGGCGTGATCTATGTATCAGCGTATCAATTTATTCAAAACCTCAGTATTTAAAAGGAGGGAAATTTCTTGAGTTGTAACGTTGTTCGTTGTCAAAAGGTATTATATATAACAAATTAAACTACCTACTGTGAAAATGGAATTTTTAATGTTAAAAAACATTGACCGCCTAATAGCTTTCTTTTTCCATATTTCGAACGAGCCTCAAAAAAGCTGTGGCTATCTATATTTTTAGATAACTTTGGCCATTTAAAGGAGTATACTTTTAGCGTTTGATAGTAAGAACAGTTAATAGTTATCTATGTATTTACGACTTTTAATCACAACACGGCAAACGAATCGAATAGTATAGATAAATAATTAAAGAATTCATTTACGTTGGTACATAAAAGGTGATCGGAGTGTTGTCTCTAGAAATCACTTTACTACGGTCGAACAACAATATTTGCAACACAAATTAATCTCCTACACAATCAACACCTTGCACGTATAAAGAAATGCCATTACATTCATTCATAGTATTTTATTGATAAGTAATAAGGATTGAAAGAAAATAAATTATGTTAATTGCCGTCCAGAAATTTATAAAATTTGTCCCTGGCTTCACCAAGTGGATCGTATTTGTTCATTATCTTTTCGAAATCTTCTGTGCGATTTCTTCTTGTAAAATTTGCGCCAATTTTCACTATATGCTTGTCCTTATCGCTGCAAGATTCACATGCACTGGATATAATGACAGACATTTTTGCTGAAACATAAGCTTTAACAGTTATATATACTACAAACACGGAATTAGCAATTTTTACTTCGATTCCTAAATACCTTTCCTTCGTTTTTATAGCTTTGTTTAGGAAGGTACATATTTGAACGAAAATGTTAAGTATATCAGATGGTTAAAAACCATCCAGTGAAACTGATTAAAAAAGTTACCTATTTGAGAAACTGTTGATGTGATAAGTCGGTATTTAGTGTCTTACCTTTGTAGTTCTTCAAATTGGGTGGGCACGGTAATTGGTCCAAAAAGCAACCAATTGCGTTATCCATCATCTGCTTATTGTTCAACATCTTATTAATATCTAACTCTTGACAGTTTACAAAGAACATCCCCATAACAAACAACACAGAAGCGGCCCCCTTCATTTTGTGACTTTTCGAAAGAGGTTCGCGATTGTTTGTATTATTAAACCAGAAACATCCAACGCGTGATTTATATAAGCATGAAGTATCTTCACTTCAAAAAAAAAATACATTAAGTGCACAATGTTGTTCCGTACGATAAGGTTAAATGCCTTGTGCTATACAATCTTTTTATTACTTTAACGTCCTTGCTATTTTTCATATTGTCCTAACCGATAAATTCGTTCTGTTCAGCGGGACTCTGAAGCATTTTCTGCAACGACTTGATCCTTTCCTGAAGATCTTCGAGGGAAGGCTCTCGGGATCTACTCATTCTTTTGGAACCGGTCTCTTTAATACTGCAATTTGAACTACTTCTCGATCTGCTCGATGTTTTTTTAGCCGTTCTTGTATAAATAACTTCTTGGTCCGAGTCAGAAGTATAAGAGAATCTCGACAACGAACTGCTACGGCTCGTTTTAATCTTGGGACTGAAAATGACATAAAACACTGAAATTTTGAGTACACAATGAAACTTTTCGTAATAAATTATATAGTGGAATCGGTTAAGTAATCGCTTTTGAGCATATTTTTACCATTGTCGTCGTTCTCCTCTCACAGGTGACGAAAGACTTCTAAGTTTCAAAGGTATACCTTCACTTTTTCCTATATTTGGTGTCGTTTGTCTCCTGTAGATGGTCTTCATGCTGATGTCGCGTCTTGGCAAACTGTAAACGAAACAATCGGAGAATCGAATTAAAAAAATTGATCTTTGTACCCGTCAGGTCCACTGCTCGAAATTTTGTTAAATCTGTTCTTAAGTATTCTTTCAGAAGCCCTAACTTCGTTCAGCTGCCTAGTCAAATTGAACACGTCTGTCTTTAACTTCTTCACAAGCTGATGGTGCGTTTTTCTTTCGAGCATAACGCTCTTCTCTAAATTAGCTATACCTTTCTGTAATGTTTTGACTTGGTTTGTACAAGTTCTGTTTTTAGTTTTTTTGAGTGATGTGATTTCTTCTCGCAGCGTCTGGTTTTCTCGAGTCAGTTCGTCTATACTACATACAAATTCATTGACTCTACTGCGAACGTTTCATCTCATACTTGCCGTTTGTGCAGCTTATCCGAGCAAGCTAGTTGATGTTTAGCCTTTTCCAGCTCCTTTTGCAATTTTTGTATTGTCGATTTCAAGAATAAGGGATCTGGTGGACCGCAATAGTCCAGAGGTAATGGATAGTGTATCTTATCGAATTCTACAGTGTAATTAACGATCAGATACTTCCTGTTTTTGCACGAAATGTTTGTAGAAGACCTCGTTTGCCTCCGTCTTAGTTTCTGGCTTCTCAACATCTCCAAATCTTCATAGGTCAGCAGATCGAGACTTACACAATCGCTAGTCTAAAAATTGCTGTTAAGACGTAATTTTTCGAAACAGAAACTGACCTTCAATAGTCCTGATTTGATCATGCTCACGAAGATTGGAAATTTTTTGAAATTGCCGGTTTTGTGTGTTAGATTCTCCACATCTGAAAAGATCAGAAGTCATTTTCGTCTTTTGCATCGCTAAATGTGTAGTACGTGTTGCGTCATATGTACATTCCCATTCTTCTCCGGTTACCTTATCAGTAGCTACTATTTCCAAACAGTTACTAAGCGCCACCATTTTTATTAAATACTCATGGCCGGAAAATGTGCAAGTCGTAACCAAGTTGGTCTCAGACATCTGTTCTTTGGTGGTGAAAGTGCTAAAGTCAAAATGACGTAATGTCCTATTTATTTGAACAACGCCAACGTATTTAGTGTTTCAACTATTATGATATATATATATTTTACCGCGTTTTTAAATGGAAAAGATCGCATTACGGCATGTGTATGTTGTAGCTACTCCAGCTTTGTAGTATATTTTTTAATTTATCTCGAAACTTAATTACGTAGCGTTGTGCCATACAATACAAGCACCTTTATGCTATTTGTTGCTGTAAAATCATTGAAAATACGCTTCTACGAATTTATGAAATAGACGATATATCAGATAATAGTACATGATTTGTCTTTGAATTTTTTTAATTAACGCCGCAAAAACTGATCTAATAATATTTTGTTCTACAGCAGGAATGTCTCTTGGCCATCTATTTATACCTCACTTTTTTCTTTTTTTTTGCAATTCATTCTAGAATTTTTTTTGTTGAGTCACAAATATTTTTGCGAGCATTATATGTAACACAAAATTTATTCTAGTTTTTTTTTAAATAATCCTGGAAACTACATGTAATAAATTTGTGCCACAGCACGATATATCTGTACTACCTACGTTTTTTTTGAGCAAAAAAAGGATTTGCTTATTTATGAAACCATAAGCAAGTTATATGGCATCATTGTAATACAACAAGTATTATTTTACAAGCATGCACTATTTAATACAAGAGTTGCCTTAGAATTTCTTTTAATTTGTCTTATAAATTTGTTGTTGTAATAAGGTTTTGCTAGATGATAAAGAAGTGTCTTAATTATGACCTGCACCTGATATAATAAAATTTTGCTACATTTTTTATGAAAATAGTTAAGAAAGTTTATAACCTTAAAATTTTTTCCATTTATCTAGATTACCATTGCAATAAAGTTTTCCTAAGTGACAGATATACTACTATCTATGCCAATTAAAAAAAAACTCGAGTCATTGCAAATATTTTTACAAAATTCTAAAGTGAAGGAATTATTTGGAATCACATTTAATATAAGAATTGCCATTTATTACAAAATTTTTTTACTTATAGATCAGCTGTTATAATGGCATTCTGCCTTGTCATAGGAACAATTTTTCTAGATATTTGTAATGTCAAAAATGGGAAAGATAACGGGCCAAAATATATTTTTTGAGTGTTAAAATCGTTTTTATTAAATGCATCAAATAAAATACAATACTTTAAGTACATGTTGCACAACTAATCTAACTTAATAATTACTTTACACATGATACAGAATGATCCAATTAAGATGGTTTCCTGAATAGTTTGAAATAAGAGAGATTTTCATGTGAAACATATTTTCTTACTTTTGTTGTGGAAACATCTTTGGTGGAACATCTGGTGTGAAATAAGATAAACATAAATAAATAAGTCAAGTATAGTCAGTCTGCCATGGAAAATGGGAAAATAAATATTAATACTGTAAGAAAAACAGAGAGAGTAATAAATAGTAGTGTTCTTAAAAATTAACTGCGATTGAATTTACCAAACCTCATTGGTATAAATGCATTCAGAGGAATGCAAATGCGTTAGAAACATACAAAAATGTACAATTATTAAACACGTTAACAAACCACAAGAATATTACACCGTAATGTAAATAAATAAAATCATCATTGCTTAAATATATAGCCAGCACAAGTTTTACGGTCATTTGTTTCTTCTTGGAGGCTGTGGCGGACTAACAGGAGGGGTTTCCCCGGAAAAATCCGCACCCAATGTTCTTCTTGGAATACCCTTCAAACTCGAGGACAACTTCTTAAGTGGACGGGGAGATATGCTCGTCGATTCAACATTCGAAGCTTCAGAATTGAACCAGACACCTCGAGAATCGGAGGCTGTAAAAATAGTTACAAAGTCGCTATGTTGGTGGGGGGGTGGGGACTTCTTTCCATACCTCTGAACCTGTGGTCGACTTTTTGACTAGATTTGTGTGTACGGGAATCGTCAATTAGTGCAGCTGCCAGCGCTCCGGAACTACTTTTTGTTGAGCTTGAAAAAGACATTTTTGCCGTTGGACTATAGACTCGCATGATGAACTCCTCGTAGGTAGTGTTATCTTTATGTTTTGAGACTACGGTGTCCAGAGATCGCGATCTTTCTTCGTAACTGAAACAGATGAGGTTTTTCAATCTTCTTCAACACTAGAACATTTAAATTCGAAAGTTACAATAAGAGTTCAATGATTAAATTTCTGATTTAATTTAACAAGCCATTCGAAAGTTTAGTAAATTCTTTCTTGCAAATTTTACTTTTAATACATCCCCTCTCAAATGTCAAGTTTTGCTAAGTCAGATGGACTGGGTGGGCTTTCCAATGACCACCCTGCTGCAATATGAATCGGTATTTAAAAAGTTTCATAATTCAATGTTAATAAGTTGACAACCACTTGAAAATCTCTCATGCACAACTTACTACTGTTGATAGAATGACAGAGTCCTCCTTTTGGCTCTGCTAGCACATATAGCTGCTGCTCTTACTAATCCTGCAAGTACATTGTTTTCCAAAACAACTTCATCAAATAAAACACCAAAAAATGGAACCTGAAACACAACAACAATATGACTAAAGAATAATGTAAAAAATAATGTTGAATGGTTGGAAAAGTGTGCAATTTTACCTCAGGTTTGCAGTTCACAGTGACCCTGTTCAAATTATTCGCTAATGGGTAAATTGTTATCAAGATATCACAGAATTCAGTGGGAATTATATCACGCCTATAATCCCTCGTATGTTCTGACCAAACAATGTGAACTTCATCGTTTCCCAAGTGTCTAGTCTAAAAAAAATGCAACCGTTTTAAGAYAGTTATAAAAAAATATGAATAAAAAAATTTAACCATTAAGAAAAAGGGAGGAGACTGTAGTAATGTTTTTTTTTATTATTCAAAAAAAGATTCCCTGACCTTATTAAGTATCGCCTCAGGAGTATCACTGGGCATTCGAGTAGCTACGTGAAAAATAGCCTCCATAAAACTTGTCGCAACATATGGAGCCGTCAAACCGGTGGACCCTTGCCTCTGCAGGCCTCCAAGGAAACCATTGTGTCCTTCTAATTCCACCTCCCAGGCCAGAGCAGCCAAAAACTGCTCATAAGCAACGCTGCCGCCCTGATTCGACAAAATTGAATTTTTATCTTCCTGGCCGGGAGCTACGTAAATCACGGCGATCTTGTGGGTCTCCCTGCAGCTCTGGCCGTCCAAGTTCCTCAATTCCCGCAGCAGTCTTTCCGTCCTCTTTAACAGATACACCTGTTTCCGTTTCTCCCAACCGGCCAAACCGAGTTGGGAGAACAGAAGGCGACATTTTTGGAATGCTTCGTGTTGACTGGTCGAACTTTGAGCAAGTCGGGACACGACAGGCCTAACGGCCGGCCGTCCAACCATGGTGGGGCTCCACTGCGTCTTCCTGAGGTATTCGGTTTCAAAATTTCGTTGGCTTATGACGGCAGCGATGGCCTCCGCTTCGATTTCCAATGGGACGGGCGACGGCGCGGGTTCGTTGAGTTTCCTGTCGAATGATTCTAAGCATTCCGGGCTAGTGTGGCCCACGTACTGCAGCAGCTGGATTTAAATATATAAGCAATGTAAGTTAAAGTATCTAAAACACATGGCCAGATCTTCACAACAAAAACTGTAATTCCCGATACTTCTTTAATATATATAATATTATCAAATTTGAAGCCTTGCAATTACAACTTACATCATCTAACTGATCCAAATCTGGAGCAGCATTAGTCGCATCGGGTAACACGTTTGGTGGCCTACGCCTAATGGCCCTCTGCGGCAAGTTACCACTCGGCATACCACCCGCCATCATGCTTTCCAATTGA
This sequence comes from Rhyzopertha dominica, assembly GCA_025024175.1. Lineage (NCBI taxonomy): Eukaryota > Metazoa > Arthropoda > Insecta > Coleoptera > Bostrichidae > Rhyzopertha > Rhyzopertha dominica. The sequence goes on from QCXZ01000064.1 coordinate 63,777,407, forward strand.
ACACAACTCTCCGGACCAGACTTCACGATTGCGGGAGCCAAAACACGCTGTGAATTCAACCGCTCCGGTGTACAATACAGAATGGAAGCGTCCCAGCACGCTTTACCCGACAGATCTCTCAGTAAAACGCGAACTTGCTTATCGGCAGTCACGAGGCCGGCGGTCACCCCTCCGCCCGGTAAATCCAAGGCGGGCAGTTCGATTAAGCTCGCTATGATGCTCGAAGACAAGATAAACAGCTAAAAATACACAAAGAGGTAACACCCACTTGTTGCACCTATCTGTTTTCTATTTTACCTGTACGTTTGGTGCTTTAAATACATCGGGTGAAAGTTCCTCTGCACTGAAACCGGGTACATCGTCGTGTTCTACTACTAACGAACTGAGCCTTGCCGCACCTATGGCCATAGGGAAATGGCCCAGATGGGTGACGAGATGGGCCAAAACTGTTTTTGCACACAGTACAATTGCCTGTTGGCAGTGGACGTTTTTCGAAGGTGAACTAACGGGGGACTTTTGCAAGTTGTCCAGGATTATGTTTGGGTCGAAATCGTCACTCATGCTCGGCTGTGTTAGGCCTTTTTCTATTTCTGATGTTTTACCCTGTATAATTGAATGCAACACCTGAAAAACGAATGAAATCTAGAATATATAATTTAAAAAAAAATTAACAAATTAATTCACTCTCATTTAGCTTTGTTTCGGACGCACATAGTATATACAACTCATTTACTTCTTTTCTGACAATGAATTTATCAGTTTAATCAAGACTGTACAATATCAGTATAAATTTTATTACCTTACAGAACTGTAGGTACATTGTCTATGTCCATGTACATAACTAATTCGTTTAGGACATTTTGTCCACCATGAATATTTTTAAATTTCAAGTATAATAACAGATGGCAATGCCGTCTATCATGCATTTTAACTTAAAAATTTTATTTCTTTAGATAAAACAACATTTATCATATGGCTGATGTAATATTATCAGTGTACAAATATGTTAATATCATCAGACATTTTTGAGTCAACACAAATTAATTTTTTTATAATATGTATCATCAACATTGCAATCGTTCAGTTCAATCTCTAAAATTACTTCGAAATACTTATTTTATTTTTCACAATTTTACTTTAATACCAATTCAGCATTATTTTATATGCCCATTGGTTAATGGCCTTAATTCTTTTTTGTAGAGGTTTTGACACAGTGCCAATGGTTATTTTTCATGCTTCTTACATATTATTGATTTTATATATTGTTATTTGGGGTTTCTAAAGCAGTAAGCCATACTATTGGTGGATTCTAATGTATCACCATGCCAACAGTGTTAACATAAGAATTGATTTTAGTTAAAATCGTCTTTTTGCAGTAGTAGGTAGCCGTGCAACAGTAATAGTTCATAAATCTTGACGGTAGTGCCTTTGTCCTGTTAGTGCAACTTACCCTTCCTTTCATCACTATGACAACCAAACAAACTGCCACACAAATATGTCAGAGCTAATGCTTTCCAATTCTCAACAGCAAACGAAGAAAAATGCACAAGAAAGAAAAAAAAGTCTGCTTTATCTAATCCACCACTATTTACACACGAATAATCTACATGAAACTGCCGAAAGCTTGGAACAAGAGGCGCAGCTGTCTGCTGAGATTGAACTGTGCGATAATGTCGATTTGGACATTATTCTGCAAGAATATCAAAGTTATTATTTCGTTAAGTTCCAGAAACATCCTAAGATTACTAAAAAATGCGAGCAGCAGGTTAAGCAAAAGAAGGTTCAGCAGAGGTTTTCGGCAAAGAAAATTCAACAAAACGGCAAGGAGAAGGTCCCTAACAAACAGGATTTCCACTTTGAAATAACCAGTTTGGGAGATACATTGCCAGAGCAAGAGGCCGAATACAAAAGCAGATGTTTGTTAAAACCGTTAGATGAATGTGACAAACCAGATTTCAAGGAAGCAACAGAACAGATTATCAAAGACGTAATACCCAGCAATCTAGGAATAAATTTTAGCAACTGCATTGGTTTATCAGAACCCATAAATTTAATTCAAGAAGCCGTAACATATCCCTTATCGCATCCACAGCTGTTTCAAGGTTTGATAACACCATGGAAGGGGATTTTATTATTTGGACCGCCGGGTACTGGAAAAACATTGTTGGCCAAAGCGTTGGCTTCAGAAAACCAAGTTCCTTTAATAAACGTGTCCAGCAGTGTGTATATCAGCAAATGGCGTGGAGAATCGGAAAAGATGGTCAGGGCTTTGTTCCAAGTGGCCAAACACAATGCTCCCAGTGTTATTTTCATCGATGAAATAGACGCTTTGGCAGCGGCACACCAACATGAAGCCTCGATCAGATTCAAAAGCGAGCTACTGGTGAATCTAGACGGTGTACTTCAAGGGCACGAACATGTTTTCGTGTTAGCTGTCACCAACCACCCATGGAATCTGGACGGTGCCTTACTCCGTAGATTTGAAAAGAGAATACTTGTTGACGTTCCCGATTTAAAATCGAGAATCGAACTGTTCCGATACTATTTCAGCAAGAACGGCTACAAATTCAAGAACGAACAATTGCATCTCTTCAGCGAAAGAACCGATAACTACTCGAGTTATGAAATTAAACTGATCTGCAAAGAGACCGTGATGGACATGGTGAGGGAGAAGTTTCGAGAAGCCGGAAATAAAGAGAAACTGAGACAGCCAGGTGTGAACGACGTCCTGAAGGCAATCGGGAAGGTCAACAGTTGTATTAACGCGGAAGTTTTGGAGAAATATAGGAACTGGCACTCAAGATACGGATGCACTTGAGAAACATGATTTTATACTCTGATAAACGTTGGAAAAGTGTGTTTGGCATTACTGATTCAACTGAGAATTTTTTTTTGTCTGACCGAATCATTTCTGTCTACAAATTCCTTAACAGCAATAAAGCTGAACAAAAATCAAAGCATTTCCTTTTCCTTTTGACACCTACCTCCCGCTAGCGGGAAACTTAGGAACTTCAAAATACTTTTTCTTTAAAGAAAAGAGGTTTTCAGGGTACAACCGTTCCATATCCTTAGTGAATCACCTTGTATATCCAAAGTTTATAACGTGTTATTTTAGAAACTAGCAATTATTATTAATCCTGAAAGAATGTAAATTTTGGTAATTGGTAATGGTATTATTCACAAATTTTAAAGGCAATAAATACTTCCTTATATATACTAATCGATTTCTTACCATGAACACTTCTAAAAGAAGGCAGTTCCCTTTATCCCTTTCCTGAGACTTCTCCAGCAATCTTTTTGGTCCGAAACGCATGCACCACTCCCCTAAACACAGAAGTAGCGCAGTTCCAAGGGCTTTATCATTTTCTCCCACTATGGTACATAAAGGAGCGTGCACAAATAAAYCAGTGCATAAAGTTTGTATCACAGACTCTGCCAATTTTTGATAATGTGACCACAACAACTCCGCAAAGTCGCATAAAAGGAATAGTATGTTGCTAGCCAGTTGTGCAATTACCTTGTTATTGAACTGGAAGAAAGAGGCAAGCTTTAATCCCCTCCCCCACCCATCCAGTAAATTTTGACTCACTTTTAAGGCAAGTAAGATTACATTAACGGCATCTGCAACTTTTGGGTGAAATGTTTGATTCATTAGCTCTTTGTAAACGTATATTCCTAGGGCGGATAAAGCTATACATCTCGCCATGCCTGTAGGTTCTCTACGTCCTGTTCTTAGTAAAATGTTTACCACGTGCTCCTGAAGAGTCAAATTTTGACAACAAAATAATTTATAGAAAAAAATTGTAAGAGACCTTTATATCTGGACATGGCACTGCACGAATCTTTCTCTCTGGCTGCATAACTGCTAACCGACTTAGATCACTTGGCAAACTCAACAGATCTGCCAAAATTGAAACTGCTTCTGTCCTGGGAGCGTCTTGAGATAAATCAGATGAATTCAGCACCTTCGAAAAAGATACGTGTTGAATTATTTTATTCCTTGTATTGTAACTATAAGCTACTTACAACATTACACGCATGTACTAAATCGAGCAGTAAAAGAGTCGAACCGGGCAGCTGCATAGTAAGAAACCTCGGTCCCAAGTATCTCAAAGCGGTATTTAAAGCCGGTCGCGAACTTCCACTCAATACTAAAAGTAATTCAACCTCGAAATGAACAGAAGTGAATACGCTATGAAGTGACTCACCTGCATGTAGACTTCTGTAGAAATGAGGTAAATAAACAGTCTGTTTCGAGTCGCCATTGATCATTATAGTGCACACCAATCGCAGGGCATGCAACTTGCCGTTTTCGTACTTATCTGGTAGGCTTAAAGCACCAAAACACCATGGTAATATCAGTTGTAACGGTGGTACCAACTCGGGTGGAGAAGGGGTGCTTTGATTGTCGCAAGACACCCCTTGGTTCATTTTTATCTTGATCAAAGTGTCTGTGAGTTTGATCAGATATTCAAAGACCTATAAATAATTGATGCTTTAGGTCAGCCCAAGATATTCACGACAATATTAGGAAGACTATTTGTAAATGTCACTGAAAAATTCCAATTAATAATATGTGTATAATTAATAAGTATATTAGGGCGAGAGGTAATATTTTGAAAAAGCAACAAACGAATTTCGTCAACCTTGAATAACCGGAAGATCCCTGATAACTTAAAATTGACTGTGTATGAATGAATCGAACGACTGACGATCGACACACTATAATTTCTCATTCAACCCTTCCAGGGCTACTCCACAAACCTGTGAATGCAGCTTGGGCGATGGTATTCTGTTGACGTCTCCCAACGCACCCAACATGCGCTTCCACAGGATCACGGCGACGTCCGGCAGCCAGCCGCGGATCGTGCCCCCGCAAACTACACCTCTGTCTTCTGCGGACATTTCGCCGGCGTTACTGTCCGTAGCCATCACGTCCAGCTGAATCGGTGAGTCTTTTACCGAGGTACTTTCTAAACCGCTTGAGGGTGCAGGACTCGGCGATCTCGTACGATCGACCGATTCGGTATCTGGACGGTGCAGGGCGTCGAGGGAATGGGAACGTCGCGGACGATACTGAAATGAAAAGAATCGACGATAGTAACGGCAGCGAAAGCGAACGGTCACAATAGTAAAACATTTGTTGGGATCACCTGCTCTTTTTGTGGAGTCCGTCGCTTCACAGCCAAGCTAGTTTCGCTTAAGCTTCTCGGCAAGCCGGGTCGAGATTTTTTAACGCAATTTTGACCATCAGCCACGACGGAATCTTGTCTTACAGCAGCCCTCTGCTCGATGCTTGTTCTATTCTCCGTAGAGCTAGTCATTTCTGCCCTGCTTATGCCTCTCCTTACTCTCTTTGACAGTCTGTCTAACGGTAAATCGGTCAAGTCCACGTTGTAAACGTGTCGAGCCAACACTCTAGTCAACGTATCGAGCGTTTTCTAAAATACAAATGGCATTTTTCCAAAAAGGAATAATCGTCGATTTCGAACTAACCGCCCATTCTTTGATCAGTTCCTCCCAGTTGGTCAAAGATACTAACACATCCAGAAATCGGTCCCACAATTCACGAGAAATGAAAACGTTCAAGTTTGCTTTGATCCACGTGACTATTAATGTTTGAAATATCGCAGGTGCTAATTTACCTCCGAGAGTTGTGAACCTTTTCTTAGGGGGATTTTCACCTAGCACCAGCGATGTTATTTGTAGCAGAACCAGAAGTAACTGCTCCCTGAAATTGGAAAGTCAAAAATGTAGTTGCAGAGTAAATTTCTATAAAATAAATTTAAAACAACCATAAAAATTAATGTTCTATAAAGTGTTATATATGTGTTACTGATTTTTCTAATCTTAAAACCTTTCGAGTCCAAAAGAAATTTAAAGTTTACTACTTTCATCTAAATTATTTGTTGCTCGAAATATTTCACCATCATAGATATTTACCATGTGTTACTGTCCATCCTGGTATGCATTACCATATACCGATAAATATTCAGAACCCGTTTACAAACATCAGTCTGCTCCTCTAACAAAGCGGGAACCTGAGCGTTCACTTCCAGAAGAAACACGTTTGCAGCGTGAGTAATAAAAATCTGGTAGAGATTCTAAAATCAACAGCAATAGTTCATTTCGTTTCCAAAAAATAATATCCCTCCTTCCGTCTAACCTGAGACCCGGCACGAACCAGCAAATTCTCCTTATGTATCGCACCCAAGTAGGAATCGTTCCGCAAACGCCCCGTTCGAAAACCGTCCGCAGATCCATCATCCGCATTTCTGGGCACATCATCCATCGGCTCTAGCATATAGGGGGGCATCTCGGGTAAATTCATCTGAATCAAATCTTTGTACATGAGTATAGTTTTGCGGATCGCAACGCCATGATTGAAGTTTAAAAGGAATGCCTGACGATACATTTCATGAACAAAGTTGACATTGTCACGAGAACTGTAGAGAACGTCACGAACGACCTGGCTCGCCAGCTCCTCTTCGCTCACTGTTTTGCTGAACGCCACTGAAATCGCTGGGAAATGATATGATTATTTTAGATAAATTATGAGATAAAAATGAATAATTTATCATTAATGCAAGGCAGTCAGATAATATGCAAATGTCTGTTAATAGTAATTTATTTATATAAACATATAACATTAAATGATATGTTGATGCAATTTGATACAGTCGTTAGTTTCTCTACTATTTTACAGAAGAACATTAAAATACAAGTGGCTTATTAACAACAAAGTGAACAAGCCATTTGATAAAACACCTAATTTTTCATATTTTTGTATGTACTGCAGAACATTTGTTTTAAAAACAAAAAGGAACTGAGGCTGCAGAAATTCAGCGTCACAGTTACACTAGTAACTCTGAAAACTCTAAACAAAAATAATTAAATAAAAATTATCAATTAAATCGAATATAAAATTACACATTTCAATTCATCGGTAAATAAAGGACAATTTTGGTGTTTGCAGCGCTTGTTTTCTCTTATTAGCTTGACTTGATGAGAACTCATAATTGAATTAAAAAACAAAATTGTAAGAGTTCTTACACGAATCCAAACTGTGGTGAGCAGAATCGTTCTCGTGTCCATCATCGTGCTGTCCCCCCGTATGTGTGCTGGACAATGACAATCCATCTTGTGCTTTTCTCACCTGATGCGTGTAACTAGCAATCCACTTGATCAAAGTGACCCGACAAGCAACATATTCACTTTCCGCTTCAGGTTTCCGCAACAAGGGCAATTCTACGAGAATGTTCTTTTTTCACTTGTACCGATATTCAATTCAACAAGCCCTCACCTAAATTTAAGTTGTACAATGACGTCTGTAAGCTGTAATTTGGACAGATCTTCGGGAGGTAATAACGTTTGAACATCTCGAGTAAGAAATGAAAGCACCTGTGGTGGCGGGACGTTTTGTCGTGCCATTCGAGTCGAACTATCGTCGTGACCATGTATTCCAGCAACGCATCTAAAAGTATCCTGCTTGCTTGTTCCGGTTGTTTTTCTCCCCCGGAAGGTGGAAGAATCGGAAGAAGTTCAGATGGCATTACCGGACATTGTGCCGTATCGTGAAATATGCTGGACGTAAAGAACTTTCAAACTTTTGCTGTCAAATCACAATTTTTCTTACCTTTGTCCGCCGGATTGAAAAGAAATCACGTTAGCAGTTGAAAAACCAGGTACCAAAGAAGCGAACATATCATTCACATAATCTGGGGAGTTTTCCTCTAAAGCCTGGTACCACATAAGGAAATAACGAATTGCTTGTCTCCGCAATCGAATTGAATTGCCCGAATGCAGTAATTTCATCAGTATGCGCCCTAACGAATGCAGCTGCCATCGTTTGTGTATTAGTTCCGGTAAAAGCGAAAGCACTTGTTCCAATATCCATAGTGTGTTTTCCAACTCCTCCTTGTGAGCTTTGTGCACTAATAACACACACCAAAAATAGATAGAAAACAAAACATATTTTGATTTATCACAATGCACTTACCTAAATGAAACGTTATCTCTATTAAGAAAAGCAGCTCTTAATATTATTTTTTATTTGATTGTTAATAGTAATGCAATAAATTCCTAATCACTACAAGCTAGAAACTTAAATTTAATACCCACCTCGTTGTCGTAAGTTAGCTTCGGCCTGGATGAAACTGTCATATAAGATATGATATATGTGACTGAAATTTGCCTCAAATAAACCTTTTGCTTCAGCCGCGTCTACATTATCTACAAGAAATCAGACTATCAACTTCTCAAACTCAATAAAGCATAACGAAACCAAGTAATAATATCAACACACTCAAATAACAGTTTTAATACAGAGAAGAGTCTGTTTCCTTTCAACACGGCATCTTAATCTTACCTAAAATTACCCTTAAATGCTTCAATCTAGTGGCTAAGTCCTTTTTAACATCCTGTATCTTAGCAGTCGACTTTTTTATATCTACTAGGTTTCGTTTGCTAAACATTTTATGTGAGAATCGTAGCCAATATATAATATACTTGAAGGTATTCTCTACATTAGTACATTATATTTTTCCACTATTTCCCATTTCCTTGCATTTTGTCACGGTTTACAACAGAATCTGTTGACATCGCAAACAACTGCGTTAACCTCTTTTTCTTGAGGTTTACATGACAGATTGACAGCATCCGATGATAGATGTCACGTTAGCCAACTTGCCAGTTTGTTGCTATATTCGCCAAAGTCAGGGAAAAATGTATTTTTTTAAATTGTTGTCATGTTAAATTTGTTTTCGTAAACTATAGATAAAGGTGTGCAGTAGTGCACTTAGAGTAGTTCACGACGTTTCAACTTTACGTTGTGGTATTAGACATTATATCCCAAAGTACCTAGGTAGGGTGTTGGTCTATGTCCGAAGAAAACATTTTCAAAAATGGGTAATTCAGTACTTTATTAACAAAATGGCGAACGAAATTTATTTATAAGCTGTATTTATTTCTAACAAAGAACCAAATTGGTAGTTTAATATTTTACTGTTCTAAGAATTGCAAAATTTAGGGACATATCTGTCCTTTTGCTAAGGCAAATTTACTTTATCAGTTACTTCTCAGAGATGTCATCAACGTGTGGTTGATAATAAGGACAAAATAACTTGTTACAAACATTTTATAACTACTCTTTAGAAATGTTTCTATCATGATCCACATAATCACTCTCAACAGTTTCAGTTTTGACTAAAAGCGATTCAACCATTGCCGTGAAAGGGCTAGCCTGATAACCAGGATGGGCGACTACCTCCCTAAAATCAGAAATGTGAAACAATAGAAATGATAAAATGTCAGATGGCCAACCTAAACAAACAGAGGATTTCTTGAGGGTTCAAATTACAAAACTGCGTGAATATATCTATTTCTTTTGGATATTCGACACCATGCTCACACTGCGGTAGTAAAATATTTAATCCGCAGTCCGGTATCCATTTTCTATAATCATGTGTGTTACAGACAAGTTATAATAATTAAATCGGTACATTTACTCTATTGTTGGGATTACTGGGTTTCTACCCGATCCAGAAAATTGCCTTACGAAATACAACAATGGTAAGATTTGATCGTTTGGTACGGGCAGTTCCTTTTTAAAGCACATGTCCACCAAGTATAGCTTGTCTACGTCCACCGTACCTGGCTGTAAAAATAATCTAATCGTAAATTTGCTTACTGAATAACTATTACTTACGTATCTTGTTCTTGATGACATCTTCCTGTTTTCCCAGGGGACGAAGTCCTTCCTCGGGTATTTTTCTATCACTTTAAAATCAAATAACAGCTGAAACAGTACACTCCATGTTCGATAGGTGTGCAGATCTTGCTCTGGTCCGCCCGAAAGAATCTAAAAGACCTAAGTCTTATGCCACGTAATGTGGAAAATTGTATTGTATTAGGTACCATGTAATGTCTAGGTTGCATGATCGGAAGGAACCGAATTCGTCCATATTTAACAATACTACTTTGTAATGCCAAAGATTTAATGAGATACCTAACAAAACTTAGATTCGGCATCGGTCCGGTCACCAACATGACGGGATCTAAAAACAAATTCAATCAAGGGAAACCACATATGGATGTTTCCTTATTACCATCGCTCCAGTTTCTCTTAGGAACCCCTTTCAAAATCTGTTCCACCCGATTTCCACTGTCAATCTTATCTAAATAATTCAACACATAGCTGTAGAAAAGATTTTTCGTGAACAACTCTATCCTTCCTGGGTAGTCGTTGTTCAATTTCATCAACGCTTCCCGAAATTCTGAACACGACTCGTAAAGCCTGATCAGTTTAACACCGCTCTTTAGCAGTTCGACAGTGACAAGACCTAACCCTGCGTTTGTTTCTGCCACAACCTGTCCGTTAAAATCTGTCTTTACTATGGGCAATATGCGTTTTGCTATATCTTTGGCCGTTTCGCTGTTAATAAGGTACATATTCTCTATTGCTGATAAATGTCGCTTAACAACGAGATATTTGTGGGGTATGTAGGCTTTCAACTCTTTCAAATGCGGTGCACTACTGAGATATTTCAATAGGCTTCTTCGAGTCTGTTTCTTTACGTTTTTTCCTACAGGTGGGTCCTCTCTTTTGTCGATTTTAGCAACTTCCGGTACCGATGACGTACTGCGACATAAATGAAGATCTTCCTTTAAAGCGAAATATCTTAGCTTTAAACTAGTTTTTAACATGGTATAAACATTAAGAAAGCGCTCTTTTTTTTAAACAAAAATTGAGGTTAGAACGCTTGATGGACCGACTTTGACAAATGAAAATGACAGATGTCAAAATGCGCAAACTCGAGATGACATTTTCGACTTACAATTTAGGATTTGACATTGACAAAATGTATATACGCTGTGTTGTTTTGTTTTGATATTGCTTTATTGTACCTCTAAAAACCGTCTAAAATGGCCCTTACTCATATAGTATTACTGAGCCAAATTGCGGGATACGTGATAGCCCTAATTTTATCTCTATGCATAGTTGTGCCTATGAGTCTGCATCAAGACGACTTCAGGTAGTATCACAGGAAATTCTTATTCTTATCTTTCGATACACCTAATAATGCACTTTTAGGGGCCACTGTTTACTATTTTCAACAGGMGTATGGCAAGAGATAGACGGACAGTTCAACGTAGATTGGATGTCCCAAACATATTGCAATTATGCTATATTTGTAGGGGTCATGTTGTTTTTGGTATCTGCCGTGCAGATTTACAGGTTCGTAAGCGCAGGAACTGTTACTGTGTTGTAGAACGCAAGGTTGTAGGCTGGTCGTGTTCCTCTGTAAAGGAACGGATAGTAGTTTTCTGTCTGCATTCGTGGATGTGGTATCGAGCATGATCCTATGCGCCATGAGTATAATTGTAGCGTTAATGGTAACGTTAGGTTTTATGGTGTGGTGTCAGAATATGACKCAGKGATTTCCCAGTTGCGAAATGGCAGCGGGCCAGGCGATCGATATCCAAGACGGCATCGACACTTCGGGCTTTTACATTCAGCTGGGAACGGCACAGGTGCATTGTCATGAATTATTGCAAAACGGCAATTCGTCTATTTCTGTGAATTTTAGTTTGGTGCTTGGGGCTCATTCGCAACATGGGTTGGACTGTGTGTTTTTGCACTTTTAAAACTCTGCCGGTACCATCAAATAGAGAACATACGGGTTTCGATGTATAGGGAGCGACAACGGTTGATTAACGAAAATGCCGAATCCCCAGGAAGTTCCCTCGGAAGAGAGTCTACTAGTACACAATCGACAGATAGTACACAACCGGCCAAGTGATTAGTTTTGGCCGTGCTTAAATATCCGTGTCTGTTCGTCTACGCTATAGTGCATATATCTCTTCTGCTTCATCACACAATTTCCAGGATATCGGACCTCTGTTGATTTATACATACAATACTTTTAAGTACTAACAAATGCAGTTGTAATATTTTGTATAATTTATAGGCTAATAATCATTATAGAATATATTATTTGAACCAATTAACACCTGCATTTTTTTATGTGAAATAATTTGAGTTACAGATGATAGTTGACATATGACATATCTATTATGGCTCGTTGGATTCGTCCGGTCCTAACGACTGTCTTTATGTAGTTACCCTTCGGAAATTTTCAACCGTTTGCCCGGTTTTTAATTTTTTTGAATAGCTCCGAAACGGCTCAAGGGATCTGACATAACCGTTTAAAAATTCTCATCCCGGCATAGAACTGAACMTTCTTTATGATTATTTTCATTGCAGGTCATTAGGACTGACCGTTATTTTTTTATGAATCTCTAAAGCGGAAGTTTAAAATCCTACTACTTAACCATTCCAGACCACTTTAAAGTGAACCAGATTTGGCTTCAGGAGGTCGAAATAAGTAAAGAAAAATTTGGTCCAAAAGCGAGGAAAAAAAATTTTTCGCAGAATGTTCGAAAAAACAACCAAGGGGTTGTTAGCCTTTGATGTTTTGTGATTTTTCGGTGGAAACTAATTTTAGCTCAAAATCGACAAACAGATGAATTTTGAACTGCAGATTCCAAAAATTTGATTAGAAATGAGCTAGGACGTCAGGCGGTCTAATTTACGCCACATTTAGAGCGAACCATAGTAGCTAGCGACCAACGGATACCATTCCGAAATTCAGGAGGTTCAGATTAGTAAATATATGCTTGAAATTATACAAATCGGAGGTGCAAAAATTTTAACGTCCAAAAAGAACAAATGATGTTTTGTGATTTTCGATGGAATCCCACAGGGCACAGTATTAGGGCCAGTTCTTTTTATTTTATACATTAATGACATCTTCTCTACAGAAACGACCGGGAGTATTATCTCATATGCAGATGACACAGTCATTGTGTACACAGATTCTCTTGCTACAGAGATACGCAACCAAACTATAAGGCACTTTCAATAAACAGAAGTATACAACCTAGAAAAAGTAGACAGTATTAAATACCTGGGAATACATATTGATAAACATCTAAAATGGGATGAATATAGTGAAAAATTAACGAATAAATTAGAAGTATACTATACAAATTTAAACATTTAACAGCGATATTAAACGTAGCCCACTCGAAAGTTATATATTATGCATTAGTGCAGTCACACTTACAATATGGTATTCTAGGAGCAGCAACAAAAACTACAATAAAACCTACAGAAATACTACAAAAGAAATTTATAAAACTAATGTACAAAAAGATAAGCAATACCCATCCGACCTTCTATATAAGGAAGATAAATTACTGGACCCTAGAGAATTATATGTGTACAACGTGATCATATTTCAACATAGAAATACCAAAATGTTTATACAACATCCATACAAAACAAGAAACAAAGAATTAAGAAACTTAGAATTCCAGAGAATACAAAAAAAAAATTGGCCCAAGAAGCATTAACTACTTAGYGCCAAAACTATATAACTTACTTAAAAGTGACATTCGGAAAATACATAGCATACATACATTCAAATTAAAAACATAAGACTGGCTACGTAGTCGTGAAAGAAACTACTTTAATGATTTATTCTGAGTATTAGGTATATACCTGAAAATAAATACCAAAGCTTAATTACGTATAAATAAATAAGTATGGTATTAATTATGACTGACTAGATCATTATTATCACATGGTTACCTGTAGGTGAACATAAATTTTATTATAACTATAGATATCAGTATAAGTGCAATGTATAGGCTAAGGAAAGTTTATATTTTATAATATCTTTATGCACATTATATTATTTTACTATCTTTTACTTTGATATTTTGTTAAATAGTTCTTATGTTAAATTATCATGAGTTGTACCATTGCCACTATTTAGATTTCTGTACTTTACTGTTAATGAATTGGAATTAAATTCTGTTGCTTTTACTTGCTGTTATTTTTGAACCGTGCGCATTCTCACTTGGTGAATGGGGGGGAATGCTGAGAAATTTGGGATATTTGTGAACATATTGACCTGGCGCCCAGTAATAAAATATTAGATAATTGAAAAAAAAGAAATAGAACAAAACCCGCCCGTCTCACTGTAGCAGGCTGGCAAATACTCTGCTGTTCGACCCCTAAGTTTTGAAATCATAGCGGTAAGTAACAACTTGTTATTATAAACGAAAACCGATAAACTGACTGACAGCGTGACATGTAAGACGGATGGTATTGATAATAGCTGAGCTCACAACGTTTATAAAACAGTGGTCCTATTGTAAGGGTAGTTTGCCAACACCCCCCGAGGTAATTAAGATTTTTGTTACCTTTTGAATTAAAAACGAAAATCTAAGTTAAAATCTGAAGTTGCAATTCTAGTGTTGCCTGGTATCTGATTAAAGTATAAGCAATGGAATATGTGAACATAATGTGATTAAAATATAACAAAWATAATTATTGAATAATAAGATATAAATATATAAGGTATACGCTTCGTATTCACTGTGCTCTGCTTTTGATTCACTTTCACTTCACTAAGTTTGTTCAATTTTCACCTTGTGCTGAAGTTGTTTGGATCGTCTGAGAGATGATAAATTGTAAACACTGTCCTCTTCTCTTGTGGATGCGATGGCTTGTAGAGGGTAGTTTAACTCTTGATGTTCTACGTTGTAGTGTACTCGTACCTGTGGCTCTGACGTTTTCGTTGAACATTGGTTAAATATTTGAAAACATGGTAGACAAGATTTTGGCTCTCTTGGTTCTCTTGTACAAGATATGTACCTTCGTAGAATTTGGAAAAATCTGCACCATTTTAAGAAGTTGTAGAGCATAATTAGAACGATGATGCTTCCTAGTAGCGATAGAGCTGTGGTGTACCACGATGATTACTTTACGATGAACGGCTTATTTAATTGTTGCTGAAGTTGCTCGTCAAATTAGCTTTGCTTATGCATATTTTAATTAATTGAAGTCAATGGCTGTTAATTTGATGGGGTCTAGGTGTATTTCGTTGATAGTAATGTCTTCCTTGAGTTTGATGCAGCAGTCATCTTCATCGATGTTGATGAATGGAATTTCATTTGTGAGATTTGATGTGAACATTATGGAATGCGCTTCTAGCATGATGTCCTCGGCATAGGCCTTGTAATTTGCTTCGCGTTGTAGAATCCCGGTTTTGGAATTGGTGATTTCTTCAGCTTGACTGTTCTTGCATATGATGGTAAGAGATTGTTGGTTGGAAATAGTGAACAACCATCAGTTGTCTCATAGAGGATGGCATAGTCCGGTGTAGCCATTAGGTTCCTGATTTTGCAAGTTTTCAGAATAGATTTTGTTGTTTTTCTGAAGAGCTTGATTTCGCAGTCTTCGGCTTCATTTTTATTTGATTGGTAGATTCTTGCAGATCCAATAGGTATAGTTTACTTCATAGATTTTGAAATCTTCTATTAAACAACGCAGATTTTGACAATATTCTTATCATTCAACTTGTAAGTTTTATTCGACAACAAAGTTTTGAAGAACAGAAATTATATTCACACCATGCACGAAAGATTTAGCTGTAAAGTTTTGTGTATAAATATGTTCTAATTCTACTATCTTCATGCAGCATATGAAATACATCATGCGTAAATACATCTCTTTTTTTAACGAAAGAGCCCACTTCAGTCGCAAAACCCCGAAAATTTTCAATCATTAGACTTGTGCAATGTAAATACGGCTTTTTTGAATACCAAGGTGGCCATGGAAAACGCCGAGAAATCAGTCGCACGGCTAAGCGTCAGTAGTCTTGGAAAGCTCGGCGTGCGCGTGCAACTTCTCAAATTTTCACAAAAATTGGGTGGAAAATTGGGACCGCGGTGTGAAACAGACCGTTTCGTAATGATTTAGTGACGTGGTGCTTCAACTAATCCAGTTTTGGCCACCTTATCGGGTTCGCACGGGAAGATATACCGGTGAGTTTATTTATTACTTTTTATCGCGTAGGAATCGCGTTGAAACACCTTGTATAGGTAAATTACGCACTTGTTCGTTGCGTTTATGTGATTGTAGTTTCGAAATTCGTTTAAATAGGATGGTATAATTAAGTTTTGTACGATAAATGTTTCGTCCAGTTCAAAACACGGTAAAAAAACTTGCATGGATGCGGAGGTAAAAACGCTACGACGCGGTGCTGGTTTTTTTCATACGCCAGCGGTCGTCAAACGGTTAAATAATCTAAAACTGGTTGTTTCGCTTATACGGCATGGGATTTTTAGTATTGTAGTTAGCTTGCTCACATAGGTAAATACTTTCAATATTTTCGGTATGTTGGATATCCAAAATCTAAATACCAGCACAGAAGTTTTAAAACATAATTCAGTACTTTTTATATGTATCACCATAATAAACAAGAACTACGTAGGAGGTTTCTACACTGCATATTTTTTGTCACTATTTAATTCATTTATTTACGTATAAATGTATTCCATGTGACACTGATCTGACCTAGTTATTTATGTTTGTAAATCACTATTGCCGTCTACATAAGTAGCTTCTTCCACAAACATACTTTTAATGGCACGATCAAGGTTTTTAATAACGAGTGGAATTAACAATAAATTCCAATGTTGAGTTGGCAATTTGAGTTTCGTTAATGATTTAATGTGTTGATTATATAGTATATTACATTTCCTGATGCATAGAAGATTTCTGTTGTTAGGCCGCAAGCCAAACTACCCGTTTCCACAGAGCTTAAGGACACCAGGCCCATTAACATTTTTCAAGAGCATTCGATACTGTTAATTATCAGATACTTTGCGCTATTTTGGAACATATTGTTATTGGGCAAGCAGCTTTACAATTATTTAAAAGTTATTTATATAATAGACTTCAGTCTGTTAATTTAGATGGCAATTCCTCTGCTTACGGTGGTAGTGTGGTGTCCCTCATGGAMCTCTGTTAGGACACAGATATACATCTGTAATAACCAAAGAGGACAGATATCCATAATATAAACATTAGATGCAAAGACGCTATTACTGTACCAAAACATAATCATATTCTTTATTCGCAGCTTTTCATACAGAATATAAAAGATCTACAACTCACTCCCAGTAAAACTAAGAAATACGGGACTAGACTTGTTTAAAATAAAACTACAATAATCTATTTAAAAAACTGAACAGTTCTGATTGACATTTACTAATTCTTCTTGTATATATTTTTTTCATCTATACATCGTTCATCTAAATTGAGATAACTGCTTTTTTTTCGTTTTTTTATTGTTTCTCACCTCCACGGCTCTCATCAATAACAACTTAATACACAGTTATATACGCGTAAAATTGTAAATTTGTTTTTCTTTTCATTTTTACGGTTGAGTGGAAGAGAAGGGCGATGCCACTAATCATAAATGTCATTTGCCACTAAAATTTGCCGTTTTGCCCTGCTACGAATCCTGCTATTCAGAGTCATAATAATACAATAATAATAATACAATATACAATAATACAATACAATAATACAATATAATGTACATAATACATCATTGTAGTGATCAAATAAGGACGAATTATTATTATTATTATGGTTATTAGTATTATTATTTTATAAATATACTTTTTTGAGCATAGTCAGTATTTATAAAAAAAACAGTTCGAGGACGTACGTCCTCATACAAACAATCAATCTTTAAAGAGAATATAAAGTTATGTAGTATTTGGAAATGACATTAGCATGGCAATGTCAGTAGATGATCTCTAAGGAGATAGACAAATCTAAAATCTGTGTACATAGTACACACATGGTATAATCAATGCTTCAGTATGCCATGAAGCATGATACATTAGGACCTTAGTCCCTGCATGACGTTTCAGTGCATTGTTAATAGCTGCAAAAAAATAATTAATCAATAGTTTCCTAGTTAGGTAGGCACATAGTCTAAAAGGATATTGTACCCTACGTCTTGTCCCGACTTTGACCCTGGTGGTATAAGCTTTTTTGCATCTTTTGCTTGAATTCGGTTATTTCTATGATGTATAAAAGAACGGCCAAGTCACGTACTAACTATTTTGATCGTAAAATAGTCTACAGTAAAAGAATGCATCAACCGAATGTAGAATTGATGAAAAAAAATGAAGCTTTATACTTTTCATTACACTGCGACTTTTTGGATCACCCACGTATGCACTAATCGCTCAAAAAGATAAAACGGGAATCTTTAGAAACCATGTCTCCAAAAATTTAAACCCAAAACGGGCCTCTATTAAATTTTCTCCGCTAAATGAAATACTCCTAGTGTTTACGTTCTTGCGAGCACTTTTTTTGCGGCGTATCCTGGCGTACGTGAGCAATTATTGGGCAAAAAAAGGACCAGTCCATTTGCGGGCCGGGTGAAGTAGCTTTTAATGCGTCGTCTATTGAATTAGTATAGCCGATGATAACTGCGCGTGAGGATGTGCCGGTGAATACGGGGTGTTTTTTCAAGATTCGTTTTCGAAATTATTGACTTTTGAGTGTTTGTGACGTATGTAAACTGATGGTGGATGGTGGACGCCACACTGCATTGTAAGCGATTTTTTTATACTTGATGGTATACGCGCGATCGAAATTTTCGCCAGCAGGAATTGTCGATTTCATCTCGCATGAACATTTTCTGTTATGTACTCAACCCAAGCTTCGAAGAATTTCATAACTTAAGTGAATTCTGAAACAATCAAGCACGTAGGTCGAAATAGAAATTCGCTCGAAATAGGCTTTTGAAAGGCACAATGTAGAGTCGTTAGATAGCATACGTTTATTTTTTTATAATGAAACACCATTTTTCTTAAAAAAATATACGTAAACCCTTAAGCTTAGTTTTAATTTTCTTGTGTAATTCTTCAATTGTCAATGTAAAATTATTTTTCACGCCTCGTAAATCATACGTCGTATTAAATTTGCCTGATCATCTTTGGATGAAAATACACCTTCGTGTATCTTTTAACTGTCCTATTAGACCTGTTGTTTGTTAAAATCGAAAATTCTTTTGTTATTAAAAATTCAATTGACTTGACCAATAAACTTAAGAATTTCGAAATTCCCCAGAACTCTTTACTTGTATCTTTCGATGTCAATTATTTATTTCCTTGGATACCTCCAAAAGATTGTCTTGAAATATTGAATAATCTGCCGTTAAATTGTAACCTACCTGTGTTTAAAAAAATAATTTGGTTTCTTTAAATGAATTTGTTTTAAATCAAAAGTTTTTCTGTTTCGATAATAAATATTTCATACAAAATTCAGGTTTAGCAATGGGTTCGTCTCTTAGCCCACTTTTAGCAGAACTTTCTGTGAATAATCAAGAACAAGATATTTTCAAAAACGTTTGCTCTTCTTCCCATATTCAATTTTGGCATCGTTATGTAGATGATGTTTTGTACCTTTTTACAGGAAATTACAATGACTTAAATAATTTTCTTACATATATTAATCCTCTTCATGATTCTATAAAATTTAGTTATGAAATAGAAATTAATAATCAAATTCCATTTTTAGATTTATTAATTATACGAAATCAGTCTTCCCCTTTACCTATCTACGAGAAGACAGGTAAGGATTTGTTTGGACAAAAAACAAGCAACAGGTATGCGAACATGAATGAATGAATGAATGAATGTTTCTGCGTTAGGTATGTGAAAAGTTCCAGTTCGGACAGATAACGAGTCAACTGGGATCAACTCCTGAATCCCCTGCCGCCAAACACCTGGGGTCCGAGGAGTTATTACCTTGGGAGAATACCAATATTTCAGGTATATTCACTTGGATACGAATGTCGGAAAGCAGTTGTCCGCTTTAGGATACACGCTGACAATGTTGACGGGCGCCGCAGACACACCCGTCAATGATGGTAGCAGGGCTTCGCAGAGGAGCACACTACCGGCGTTCATTGTTCGATCTGTCATTCGACAACAAGAAGAGGTACAAGTTGATCGAGCAGGAGAATGAACGAACAGGCCGAGATGATTAAACGATCTGAAGTCTATGGGAGCTTCGCACGGTACTATCGAACTGGAACTCTGAAGAGATTGCACGAGTTGGAAGCCATGGTGTACAAGGATGTCAGAAGGTAAGCGAAACTGTGTTTTTTTTGGAGCCTTTTCATTTCTTCTGGGACTTGGAAACGTACCGTTCAAAATAAAATCTGTCACATATCGTTAGAGCCAGCTTCCATAATATTATTTCAATTAAGTATACATTCAGCTAAACTGTAGTAGTTGTACGGGCTGTTAGAATATTTTTTTAGGTGATCAAAAGAGTAAATTTAATTGAATTTTCATATACATCATTAGTTCAAAGCTATTTTTTGTTCATTATCCAAATCATGTTTGTCAAGGGTACAAACTTGTAACTCCTTTCTGTATTTTTTTTCAAAACTGTAAGCCAATAATTGAGTATCTTTGGAACATTTAAAATCGTGTATTCTTGAAGTCGTAAAGCGAATCTCTCTCCTCCATGTGGCCGTTACACATTCACCGTATCTCTTCTACAGGGATATGATTCAACGACATAACCACCAAACTTACTTATTATGCCCTAAAAAAAAAAAACTACTATTAATGAAAGTAAAATAATTAACAAAAAGACGCTATCCATATGCAAATGGCAAAATTGTAAATTATAAATAACAAGAAAAAAAATGTATAAAGAAGAGTTACATTTTGTAAATATAGTAAGTTAAATTTCCGCAGTCTCCGAATTATAGTAATGACTGATGAATTATATATCTTTTTAATTTTTTTATGGAGTTTCCACTACCAGTAATCATTTTTAAATTGTTTAGGCGGTTTATTCAAAATTTGAAAACTACTACAGTAAAAGTAATAGAATAAAGTTATAAACGATTAAGGGAATTTTTTAAACGGAAGAATGAACTGGCCTTTTTCAGACGTCACTTCGTTCCTGCAATCGACCAAGGCAACTACGTCTATGCCAGTTTTCCCGTAGACGTAGTCGTCTATTCCACATGCAGCTCAGCACGTTCAGGTTTCAGCTTCAGCTGCCTCCCGGTATCTCGAGTGGAGTGTATGTTGCAGCTGCCGTTGCTGGACTCATAGTTTTCAGCTCGAAAAAGGGCCGAAGACGAGCTGTTGCACAGGTGAACAGTTGGGCATTTGGAAAAGTGCGAATCGTACACTTTTTTGTTTTGTTTTCAGCGAATTCGACGACCGGTACCCCAAATACGACGGCAAGAACTCAAAGAGGCGCAATGGTCCCCGTTATCGGACAGCAAGAGGTGTACCGAGGGACAAGAGGATTAGAGCTACAATTTGTGGCCAAATACTGTAAGTTTCAGTTGAATTATTATTAACTTATAGTGCCTAGATAATTTCTTGGATTTTACAACAAAAAAAAACTAGCTTCGTATATATAATTTCTCAACAGCGTTCTCTTTTGTTACAGGAAGTCTTATCGTAGGGGGTAAGACTGCATGATGCAGTATTTGGCCGGGTGAGTGCTAGTTATAATTTTCTATTCTTACTTGGGCATTCCAAATGTGTAAAGCATTTTATTATTTTCAAAATCATTTCAATCAGGGAATTTATTTGTAAAGGGAGGGGGGGTTTTTATATGCAGGCATGTATCATCTTTTCTATGAATATTTTTGCAAGTAACTAAAATGTTTTTCTTCCAGCTTAATCGGTTTCGGTAACAGACTACGGGGTCTGTTCGCGTTGTTAGGTCGGTAGTGTAATCAGCAGATGCTGTTCGCTTTAAAAAATGAACAAGTTTTAGTTTACGTTTCGTGTCCGTTAGTGCGGGGCCTTTCTTTGTTGCTAGTTCATAAACGTTAGTGATTCAAGTATCGCGTGTGGCTATAAATTTAACTAATTCACTCGATTATAATAAATAGTGCTGGACTTTTATTTCTGGTGCACCGAGGGACAACAGAGGATTAGAGCTACGTCATGTGGCCAAATACTTGTAAGTTTCAGTCTGAATTATTTATTATTAACTTGTAGTGCCTAGATAATTTCTTGGATTTACAACAAAAAAAAAAAACTGGCTTCGTATAATATAATTTGCTCAAACAGTCGTTCTTTTGGACAGGAAGTCTTATCGTAGGGTAAGACTGCATGATGCCAGTATTTTGGACCGGGTGACGTGACTTTTCATAAGATTTTTTGTTTTAGAAATCGGAGCGATTAATGCATGTCGAATCTTTATCGGGCAAACTATAATTTCTGTCATATTTCCTAAACCGCAGAAGTCTGGGACCCCAAGTTGTATACATTTTATAAATCGGCACCACAAAAGAATTCAACCTGGTGGTAAAGATCAATGTGTACTCTTTATTTTGGCCAAGCTTTCAATTGATTTATTACAATCTTCTTCAGGGCTTACTACAACAATAATCCAGTTTACATTAAGAGTACAAGAAGTGGAACAACAACATGTTACTTACTAACCTGAGTTTTCAATAGGCAGCTGTATTAGGGAAATTTATCTTCGAAAATTTTAACCAGTATATGCTAAATGTATTACACATATAACACAATCCAGAAATTTTACATACAACATAATGAGGATAACAAATAATGTGACATATACGTCGTAGCCACTAGTCAGATTCACAAACCACTTTTATTTTAATTTCAAATTTCAATGCCTAAACTTTTTATTATGTTTTATTATATTATTAAAAGTTCCTCATATGTTAATGTCAAAATTGCAGCAATACTTCCTGAAGGTTTATGGTACAATAATTTCAATTTCAAAAGATTTTAAAGAAATCGCCAATAACTACTTGAATTTAGGATTTATTAAATTTTGTAAAATTTCTGTCGATAACAAATATGTGTATATATTACTTAAATTTCGTGTATCCGATTTCTTATTAATAATGTTATTAGTCTTATTAATTTGGTACATCTCCAAAATTAGTCTTTTATTAGTATTTCGCTCTTCTAAAATTTTGACACTATCCCAATTTATGTTATGGTTGTTGTTTAATACATGTTCTGCTAGAGCACTTTTTGTGTTTATATCACGTTTGTGTAGTGCTAATCTACTAGATAGCCACTGTGAGGTCTGGAAAATATACTTGTCCTCACATGTATCACATTCAATATAATAAACAACCCCCAATTGAAATTTTAATGGAATTTTGGATTTTAATTTTGTAAAAAAACTTAACCTTTTGAAAAATTTCTTATAGCTACTTTTGTGTTTAATTTAGAGAAAGTTCTTATTAATTTTTTTGTTAATCCTGCAATATTGGATTGTTGTTGTAGTAAGCCCTGAAGAAGATTGTAATAAATCAATTGAAAGCTTGGCCAAAATAAAAGGTACACATTGATCTTTACCACCAGATCGAATTCCCCCAAGATATTTCAGCTTAATATTGACAAGTAAACGACCGCAAACAATTTCATTCAGTAAAACCTATATGTATAACTAATATACAACCAATATAAAATATGTCACTCTCATTGGCTAAATATTGGCGGTTCAACATTAGAAACACATGAAAAAAAATATTGGTCTCAAATTAATTATCAAATCAAATTATAAATTATTAATGTATATATATATATATATATATAAGCTGTATTCAACTAATATAAAGAAAAACGTTAACACTTTGTAGATTCACCCAACATTGCTACCGGGGAATGCGATCGAATATTTATATGTGTAATTTTTATTTTGGCCGAGCTTTCAAGTGCTTCATTACAATCTTCTTCAGGGCTTACTACAACAACAATCCAGTTTACATTAAGTTTACAAGAAGTGGAACAACAACAGCATGTTACTTACTAACCTGAGTTTTCAATAGGCAGCTATATTAGGGAAAGGAATCTTTGAAAATTATTACCAGTATATGCTAAATATAACACAATCCAGAAATTTTACATACAACATAATGAGGATAACAAATAATGTGACATATATGTCGCAGTCACTAGTGTCAGATTCACAAACCACTTTTATTTTAATTTCAAATTTCAATGCCTAAACTTTTTATTATTTAGGTATATTATTAAAAGTTTCTCATATGTTAATGTCAAAATTGCAGCAATACTTCCTGAAGGTTTATGGTACAATGGATTTCTTATTAATTTCTTTGTTAATCCTGTAATATTGGATGTTGTTGTAGTAAGCCCTGAAGAAGATTGTAATAAATCAATTGAAAGCTTGGCCAAAATAAAAAGTACACATTGATCTTTACCACCAGATCGAATTCCCCCAAGATATTTCAGCTTAATATTGACAAGTAAACGACCGCAAACAATTTCATTCAGTAAAACTTATATGTATAACTAATATACAACCAATATAAAATATGTAACTCTCATTGGCTAAATATTGGCGGTTCAACATTAGAAACACATGAAAAAAAACATTGGTCTCAAATTAATTATCAAATCAAATTATTTATTAATGTGATACTTATATATATATATATATATATATATATATATATATATATATATATATATATATAGCAGTATTCAACTTATATAAAGAAAAACGTTAACACTTTGTAGATTCACCCAACATTGCTACCGGATAATGCGATCGAATATTTATCGGCAAACTATAATTTCTGCATATTTCCTAAACCGGAAGTCTGGGACCCCAAGTTGTATACATTTTATGAATCGGCACATCAATATCTATCACCTGAGTTAGGTATATCAGATGCTTCATAGATTTTGCAAAAATGGCCATATTTTCTGACCAAAATAATGAATGAAATTTTTGTCGATTTTCACAAAGTCTCCAAAAAACCTGAAATAATTCAGGCAATAAGATCTCGACGTGCTGATTCAGAAGTGTATGTGACTTGTGATCCCACACTTCCTATATTAAAATTTGTATATAATACTGAAATATCTTGGGGGAATTCGACCTGGTTGTAAAGATCAATGTGTACTTTTTAATTTGTCCAAACTTTCAAGTGATTTATTACAATCTTCTTCAGGGCTTACTACAACAATAATCCAGTTTACATTAAGTTTACAAGAAGTGGAACAACAACAACATGTTACTTACTAATCTGAGTTTTCAATAGGCAGCTATATTAGGGAAAGGAATCCTCGAAATTTTTACCAGTATATGCTAAATGTATTACACATATAACACAAGCCAGAAATTGAGGATAACAAATAATGTGACATATATGTCGCAGTCACTAGTCAGATTCACAAACCACTTTTATTTTAATTTCAAATTTCAATGCCTAAAGTTTTTATTATGTAGGTATATTATTAAAAGTTTCTCATATGTTAATGTCAAAATTGCAGCAATACTTCCTGAAGGTTTATGGTACAATGGATTTCTTATTAATTTCTTTGTTAATCCTGTAATATTGGATTGTTGTTGTAGTAAGCCCTGAAGAAGATTGTAATAAATCAATTGAAAGCTTGGCCAAAATAAAAAGTACACATTGATCTTTACCACCAGATCGAATTCCCCCAAGATATTTCAGCTTAATATTGACAAGTAAACGACCGCAAACAATTTCATTCAGTAAAACTTATATGTATAACTAATATACAACCAATATAAAATATGTAACTCTCATTGGCTAAATATTGGCGGTTCAACATTAGAAACACATGAAAAAAAACATTGGTCTAAATTAATTATCAAAATCAAATTATTTATTAATGTGATACTTATATATAATAAGCAGTATTCAACTTATATAAAGAAAAACGTTAACACTTTGTAGATTCACCCAACATTGCTACCGGATAATGCGATCGAATATTTATCGGCAAACTATAATTTCTGTCATATTTCCTAAACCGGAAGTCTGGGACCCCAAGTTGTATACATTTTATGAATCGGCACATCAATATCTATCACCCTGAGTTAGGTATATCAGATGCTTCATAGATTTTGCAAAAATGGCCATATTTTCTGACCAAAATAATGAATGAAATTTTTGTCGATTTTCACAAAGTCTCCAAAAACCTGAAATAATTCAGGCAATAAGATCTCGACGTGCTGATTCAGAAAGTGTATGTGACTTGTGATCCCACACTTCCTATATTAAAATTTGTATATAATACTGAAATATCTTGGGGGAATTCGACCTGGTTGTAAAGATCAATGTGTACTTTTTAATTTGTCCAAACTTTCAAGTGATTTATTACAATCTTCTTCAGGGCTTACTACAACAATAATCCAGTTTACATTAAGTTTACAAGAAGTGGAACAACAACAACATGTTTACTTACTAAT
>QCXZ01000065.1:0-37216 GCA_025024175.1 Rhyzopertha dominica
TTCATTATTAGTTAGGTAATGTACTATTTATCAGCATTTTTACCAAAAATGCAGAAAATCCACGTTTAGGGCTGGCGTAGCATTTGTTACTAAAGCATCTGCTAATAATATAAACCTTTGGGGTTGGTCTATTTGTAAGTTTTCTTATGCTGTCATGAAGGACGTTTTTTTGTCGTGTTTCATTGCAGAAGTTGCGCACTGATGCTGATTGTAATAGCTATATAATACAACACCCGTGAAGCTAAGTTTATATTTTAAGAGCTGAAATACATTAGATTAATTTACCAAGCGTACAATACAAATAAATTAAATACCTGACACCAAGCAATGAAGCCTCGCTCGAGGCTATCAGCACAGAAAATAAACACGGCAATTTTTTATGGAAATTGCACGAGTTTTGTTTATTTGACATCGTACGCCCTCTACGGGTACACTTATTAACTTAAATAAAATTATATTTCGATTAATAACTATAGTAGATGTTATAGTTTTCTACCGAATAACTCTTAAAGTATCATTAGGTATGTTATTGTTTACCAAAAACCAAATGTGGGTTCTGGTAGGAGCTTGGAAGAATGAAAACATGATAAAATAACTGCAAATGAGGATTTACGCATTGTAAAAAAAACAAAAGAAATGGATAAATATAAAATGTTGATTACTTATTCTTACTTGAATAGTACTCGTATTATTTGTATTCCATTAGTTATCCGTATACGGAGTTGAGAAATTAAAATAATTCTAAGCCATTTTACGTGATACGTATTTTAGTATGATCGACTGTTTTGTCTAATAAAGCTTATATTTCGAGTACATTTAACGCTGAACACTAAAACGACTGATTGCTTTGCGTTATGGTTTGCACAATACAAACTCCGACCCATGCGTTCCCATGAAAAAGTCAATTTATAATGCACAAAGCATGCGTGTGTAGGTATAAACGAAAGGTAAAATGTCTTAAGGCTCAGTGTTTCGAATGTTCTTCGGTGCTTGCAGTCACCGGCCAAGGACATGGCAACTGCTTATTATGTCACTCGTTAAGCGGAGTGACATATGCCACATAATTTAATCGCAGTTTTTATTTGAAAGGCCGCGAAACGCACACTTGAATTATAAGACCATTAATTGCGGCAAGTAGTAATGACGAACTAATAAAAACGAAAGGTTGAATAAAAGAAGACAATTATCTAAGAAGATATATTCGAATGTGGGATATAGTTAAGAGAATCCTAGGCATAGGACAATTATTAGTTACTTCGATTAATAATTTTGTTTGTTTTTGATATTGTTCCGTATAACTAGATCTTTGCATTGTAACGTTTGTAAAAGTATCTGAACGTATTAAATTGCAACAATAGAATGCGTGACTATAAGATCTAGCTGCTTATGTTCACTTTCATACTCACCAACACACTAATGCAATCACCAGATCTTTGTAACATATCAAAATGTCGTTGCCCATATTTTACAAATTAAACTKTATATTTCGGKGATACTGAGGCAAATTTTATGAAGAAAAATATATTGGCTTCCACCGGGAATGAAAGCCGAGCCTCCAGATTTTGCCTCTATTGCGCTGCCACTGCKTTATGAGGACCGTGTCGAAGAGTCGGTGCGTCGGTCTATTGCCGATGCTATGTATACTAGTGTATTCAGGTTTTGATTTTGAGATGATTTTGTGGAGGCAGTAACATTATTTTTAACCGAAATGCATTATATTACAATTGGTGTTGTATTTAAATAATTCAATATTTGAAAATATTTTTGGTGAAAAGTATTTTGAGGGGCCACGCATTACCGACTTTATAACTGTTGTAACAAAAACTTTTGCATAGTTTTCATTATGTCTATGAATACATGTAAGTATACTGAAATGTGAAGCTGGGGCAATAATTTTGCAATATTTGTAGTTCTAGATAAACTATCTACTAAAATTATCAGTTTTTGTAAGATATTGAATTATTATAAATAATTTAACACATATCAATGATATTAACCATATGCCATTTCACTGATTTGTATGTGGTTTATTTTTAGTTTATTTCGCAGCCCCAAAACATAACATTGTCATATGCTCATAACACTACCAAACATCTAATGCAACTCCTGCATTCACGGTCCCAGTAGCTAAACTACACCGAATACCCTCATGTTTACTCTTATTTTAAGGAAATCGTAGAGAAACGGCATGACCTAAAACTGATCTGAAGCACAAAGAACATGAAATAAACCAACGCAATGTAGTTAATTTCTATATTACCGGAATCGTCTAATTACTTAGTAAATGGTAGGAATTAAGCAATTCGAGCGATTTCAATAAACAGTGTGCTGCTTAAACTGCATTAGCAAGTATCAAACTACAATTTTTGTACCTCTTTGATTTAGTGATTATTCTGCTACATTAAAGTTGCAAAATCCAATATTTAAATGGCATTTTAAATCGTTTACCTCATATTCTGCACATCTATTAAGCTGCGACGCGCATATGAATATCAACACTTAATGTTCGTTTTAATGGTGTTAATACTGAATCCTCATACTTAATTTTAACTCGAAGTTACGTTCGAAATAAATTGCTATTGCATATTGTGACAGTGGCGGTACCTAGAAATTAAATAGATGGTTGTGTAAAATTTTAATAGTTAAATAAAACTGTCGTTTCTACTTATTAAGGAAATATTCGTATAGCGAGCTATATAATAATAACAAATATTAATAATAATAAACAGGCCCTTATGGGTTCTATATGACGTGTTGAAGTGTCTTAATGATGTAGTCTTCAGAATAAAGGAAGGGCGGGGACGTGCCAAAGTTGTTCATGGCGATCGTCTCGCCCCGAATCGTGGTCAAAGTGATGAAATATTCGCCGGGAAATCGAATATTTAGGAAAGGCGTGGTTTTGCGAAAGCTGACTGTTATTGTGTTATTTGTTTGCTTTGAATTGCTTTAAAAAAACCCTAGGGGTTTGTCATGAAACTAATCAGGTTGACAATTTTGAAATAGATTGGTGGATGGAATTCTAAACGGTTAAAAAGAAGGATTCCAAGTGTAGTACAGCCTTATAGTGTACTAGTGTTCCAGAATAAAGCATTTTATTTGCTGTTCGCAAGAGTTTGAATGGGAGTGACCACTATCAGCATCACAATTATATTAAATATATTAGATTTGCGAAAAATAAACCATATATGTTATAAAAAGGTTTTACTCGCATTGGCTATGGATCGATCGCTCTGACGTTCTTCGCATTACAACACCAAGGCTCCTTTGTTAGCTAATTTCTTCGTCGTTCAAACTTTAATTATTGTGCACTCTGAATCGCATACAAATATCTAATAAAACTAATATGGATGGAGCGTGAACATCTGATATTGTCTCCAACATAAGAAAAGAAGGGCTATAGAGCGCCACGTGATTGTAGGCACCACGGGCTAAATATAGCACAATTCTCTTTTAACATGAATAATTCGAATTTGTACGGGCGTTCGTTGGTAGCAAGGGCAAATTTATCATATACATATTACTAGCTCTGGTGTCTTGCGTTAGGGATAGTAGAATATTATGTCACTTTAAAGACGTTGACCTTTTTGACCGAAGTCTACAACGCGACCGTAGGCAAGCCGTCGCTCCTTTACGCTCTTGCCGAGTCTCCGATGTGCTATCCCTTTCTTAAGGTAGCTTCAGTGTTTGCCGCAAAATGAGATAGGCTCTATCCACATGAAGACTTAAAAGTTAGATTCCCACTAATGCAGCACGACACGATGCGTTGCAGCGCGGCGCGACACTGCACGATGCGTCATTTTTTGGTAGCTATTCCCACTTGTGCAGCAGTGTACAGCAGAACCAGAAATTTAATAAAAACTATCATCATTATATATATTAATAATTAGATAAATATAATAAAAAAATAATAATCACTATATATACAATTAATAACATACAATGTGCACGCCAGAAGGTTATTACACGTCTACATCGTCGTCATCGGACAATTTATTGATCAGCTATTGTATGTCATGAACACGAAGAAAATAAAAAGAAAAGAAGAAAAAGGCGAAACCATTGGGTTCACGATATATTTCATGCAAGAATGGAAGAGGGTGAATTTCACACACTTTTTAGAGAATTCTAGGAGGATGAACGCAAATTTTATAAACATCATAGAATGTCTTCCAAAAAACTCAGTGAATTGTACAATATTGTACGCGTTCCACTAACGGGACGTCACACAAAGTTTCGGTTATAAGCATCCCACTTCTGTACGGCACAAGCAGCAGCGTGCGCCAATTGACGCATGGAAACGTACACCGATTAGAGATGTGTAACTCAGGAGTGAGCTGCATCGAAGAGCCGACTCTTTCAAAAGAGCTGTTGAGGCAGCTCACTTATTTCAGTAGATGCAGCTCTCCGGCTCAGCGCCGAGCTGAACTGAATTGCCGAGCTGGCTGACAACGTGACAACTGAACGCAGCTATCGTTCATTGATACGACTCCAGCGAGCTGTGTTCTATCCGTCCTTTTTCCCAACATGTTAAGTAGGTACACAGGTACATAATTACAAAATCTATGTAAACGACATGAGCCAGGTAATTAATAACTGAAAGTCGACGTTTTAACGAACGTAAATATATGGGTTTGCAACAAAGGCAGTATGTAACAAAAAATAAAACATCATTATGCAAACAACTACAAAAAACAACTCTACAATTCACAAAAGTATATCAAATTAAAAATATTATTTCTTCCACTTTGTTGCTGGACAGACGAGGGAGTTATCAAGTTTACTTCCGGTTTTAATTTTAAATTTGATAATTTGGCTTGTCGAACAAAAAAAAATACGTAAATCCAGACTTTAAGTACGTCTCGGATACGAGAGATCTAGATCAAATAGAGACTGATAGAGAGCCGTGACGATATTCATATGACCGCGAATCGTAGGGATCTTGCAGCTCTTTTGAGCCGACTTACTGAGTCAGCTCAGTTCAAAGAAGCAGATGCAGTGAACTGACTCACTGAAAAGAATCGAAATGCCCACCTCTAACACCGATGAATTGAAATTTTGCTGCAGCGTACCGCGCCGTGCTGTAGCGAACCATGCTGCTTAGATGGGAACGGTATCATTTAAATACATGCAAACAATTGTAGGCAGCATTTTGCTGCATCGTAATGCGCTGTGCCGTGCCGCACCGTGCTGCGTAAGTGGAAATCGGCCTTTTTTTATTCGATATTTGATCGCATTTATCTTGAACCGGAGAGCCTTGGTGCTGTAAAGAAAAGTACGTCAAAGAGCCAGTCTGTTAACGTTATCAACGCGGAAAAATTATTTGATATAATTACCTATGTATTTTGTCATATGATACTGTGGGAATAACGTATATCAGGTTGAAATAGTGACAAATAGGACTGATTGCAAACTTTAATAGTAAATAAATCAGCGGTATGTCTATAAAAATTCTACTTATATGGGATTAATAATTCAATGAGCAAAATTTACGATAAAAAAGAAGTTTACCATCAGTACTTAAACGGAATACTTGTCTGATCCTTGAAATAAGTTAGAGAAATAAAGATAGTAATATTATGACAGATAATTATCGCCTGAATTCATTGTAAATGAGCATATGTGATATTTTATTGGGTTTTGCAAGTATAAGATAAAATTCGTTGCGGTGGCCAGATTATTATTATTAAATAGGTCCAGAGTTCAAATCTCGGTCAAGGCCAATACTTTTTCATTTCATCTTATGCCTGCWAAAGCCAATAAAATATCACATATGCACATTTACAATGAATTCAGGCGATAATTATCTGTCATAATATTATAACATATTTGGGTTGTAATTAGCTGTTGGTTGCCATAATATGGCCACCGCAGCGAATTACGCTCTGAAGCTCAACAATACTGAGCGACGAGCGATTCAGCTGCAAATGCGTCGGATGGCGTTCAACGGCGTTACGTGTTAACTTTGATGTATATATGCCGCTTTGAGCTCCATTCTGAATAGGGCCCTGATAGCTCAATGATACAGTGTTTGACTGGTATTCAATAGGTCCCGAGTTCAAACCTCAGTCAAGGCCAATACTTTTTCATTTCATCTTGTGCCTGCAAAACCCAATAAAATGTCACATATGCTCATTTACAATGAAATCGGGCGATAATTATCTGTCAATATTATATAACATATTTGGGCTGTAATTAGCTGTTGGTCGCCATAATCTGGCCACGGCAGCGAATTACTTTGTGAAGCTCAACAATACTGAGCGACGAGCGATTCAGCTGCAAATGCTTCGGATGACGTTCAGCAGCGATACATGTTAACTTTGATGTATATATGCCGCCTTGACCAGCATTTGGTTGGTATTTAATGGGTCCCGAGTTCATTTAATCTTAAGCCTGCAAAGCCCAATAATATATCACATATCATCATTTACACAGATGGTGATGTTTGTAAGCCAATTTTTTTATATCATATATTTTATAGATGGAAATAAAAGAATTTTGTTTGTTGGAGGATCCAACCCATGTTTAGCTCTCCAAATAATGATCGATCTGATCTAATGTCGTTTGAAACTCAGCGTACATGACTCTAAAAATCTTAATCTTTCAGAACAGACTGGGATATGTTGACCAGTAAGATACATTATTATTAAACAGTACAGATTTCCTATCAGTAAAGTAAACTGTAACCAATCTCCGCTTAGGGATTATGATGCCACATTATTGAAAAATCTTTGTTAATTCTGATTTAGTTTGTACCTATATGTACATGTATTGATGCGTTCGGCTCAAAACACTGTGACACAAAAGTTCAATACAATTCTTTTAGTGGCTTAAGTAAGTAGCGATTCAAGACATCAAATAATATGTTCTGTGCGACATTATCAAATTGCCTTGATATTTCAATACAAAAGTAAAATCGCCAATACCAAATGTAGATTTGAGTTCATGTAATATCACACTGTCACTCACCTTGTAAAATATAGCCGAGAAGATGGAATATGAAAATTGCATTGAGCATAAGTTATGAGGTAATGCCTACAGATACTAAGTATAAACTACGACGCCACTGCTTCCACATCCCATCTTAGCATGGAAAGTGCGCGCTGTCGTTTTCAAAGCTCCTATTAGTTATCCAAGGTGAGACGATCAATCTCCTATAGAATGCAAATGTTTGAGTTAGTGGGCACCGCCGTATATGGCCGCTCACGCGGTTTGCAAAATATTTTAGCGCACTGCTGTAAAAAGTTTAATACAATACTGGTTTTTGTCTTGATTTGCCCACTCAGCTATTTCAAGACACTTTTAGCTCAAATCTTTGCTTAGCACGTAGAATATGTAGGTACTTGTATGAACTTTATATATTATAAAACTAAAATAGGTGAGCCTCAAATTGAATGATTCAATTTTACATTTCCAATATCTAACAGGTACAGTTTGTCCCTTATAAGTACCACTAGTGTTGCCTAGAAAAAAAATGTTTACTCAAAAACTTGACACATCATTAAACATGCCGATAATTATTTAAAATCTACAATAACACTTTGAATACTCTAGCCATTAGTATTATTACGTACTAACGACTACAGAAAAATTACAGTTGTGGAAAACGTCATGTTTTTATCCTTACCCCGGAATTGTTTAATAGGTATGAAAACTACAAGATGACTTTAAACGACATAATATCACAATGTGCAGCGAATGTAATATGCAAGGAGCAGACTGTTCAGCGATCACAATATGAAACTCGGTAAACCTGGAAAATAGGAATATGCTTGTATGTACGCAAATAATTAAAAAGATGATAAGCACTAGTTCGCAAAATAAAATATTGTAAGATAATATAAGGTATGCTCATATAGTTACAACACTTTTCTTCTTGCTTATCATATATGCAATTATGACCATCCATTAAGATTTCTTGACGGTAATTCTTGAGATATATAATAATAATAATAATAATAATAATAATAATAATAAATAATTTATTCATAGAACTCTAAAGACATTTTTTAACGTGGACACGTCGTACAGTGCAGTTTGATGGTCATTTTGTGAAGTTGTGGCTTTGCGAACTACGTCGTAATGTAGTACTGGCTGTAAGTGTAAGTACAGAGACCTAACTTCAGATGCCGACTACCCGGTCATTTCCTAAAAATTTACATGCGTCTTTAGAAACTGCGTGTTACGTTTGGCAAATACAGGAAAAGCTCAGCGAATCTTTGACATTGAATTTAAGCTAGTTAGCTATAAGGGCTGCTTTTTGAAAGAAAAACAGTAACACCGAAACAATACCTCAAAGTGGTGTAGTCCTCCTATGCCAATGCCTCATGAATTAATATGCGGAATGCAACCAATTATGGGCTTCGATCAACAATCTAGTTTCTACCGTGGCTGTTATCAAAACTAGCTCAAGGAGAGTCATATATAACACCTAGGGACTCTAAAGAGATGGTCTGAGACATTTTGAAAGGTATTGAATAGACTAAAGAAAAGGTAATGCCTGATCACTCTTCGACTTTTTGTACGAAAAAGAGATGATTCCTACTCTTATTTGGTTTATTGCAACAAATGTGGTTTCCAATCGAAATTTTTTGAAGAGGGATGAATCGTGGGTCTGTGGTTATGAATCTGAGACCAAGATTTAATGTTCCCAGTGGAAATAATTCTCAAGATAATGTTGGTCGTATTCTCATATTATTCGACTTTGAAAGAATTGTACAATCAGAACTTGGGCCCATGGGTACTAACTTTAACTGAAATATTACAGGGAACTATTGAAAAAAGGAAAGATGTGGTTGAAAAACACCAGATAAATGGACGCAACTTTTTGTTTGCATTACGATAATAGACAACATTTGTTTGTATGTTAATTTTCCGAAAATTTTGCACCCTGTAATTTCGTGTAACATTCGTTATATTAAAGTTACTTAAAACTAGGCTTTCCAATTGCCTTCTTTTTCCACATCGTTTTTTTTTATGCAGAATTTGCATTCACCGTCCTACTAGGGTGATTTCCGGTCATGTTTTATCACAACCTGGTTTTTACCCTACGTACTGTACTAATATCAATAATATCCACGGATACATAAGAGTGAATTGAAAAACTTGAAGCTGCTGTTTTAAAAATTAGAGCTCGTGTTTGACACTTGAAAACCTATTGAGCTGATTTTGCTAGTTTTGTTAATTATGATTTAATCTACCCAACGCAGGTTTTAGACTTTCCAAGTGCAAGAAGGTAGATTTTTCTGAGTTTTTATGCTACTAAGTCTCGAGTGAAGGCACGAAGCTGCTTGCGTTGTATATTAATTAAATAACAATATGCGAAAATGAACCTTACAGCACTACAGGTGACCTAGTGGTGATATGGAGTGCAGGCAATAATCTTCATATCGTTTATGTATATATGGATCAAAGACCAATTTCGGACCATGGCTGGAAAAAGTGACCATAACGCGTTCTGTTTATCACCGARTTGCTAAAGTCCGAAATATCGCTTTTTGATCATTTTAAGTAGGTCAAAACACGTTCTGGACGTTTCGCAATTGTCAGGAAGCGAAACTGTGAAAAATTGAAAAAACCTATTTATTTGTGCGCGTACACAAATATGTAATAAAGAAAATAAGACAATAAATATCTACTTATTTTCACAAGAACTGCTGTTCTGTCAATGCAGTAGCGTTTGCAATTAAACCCTGTTTCGTTACAGAAGCCGTTCTGGATGCAGTTCGAAGAGATAGGGATGCCGAAAGATGTTGGGATCGCCATAAGGTCTCCTCGGAGGTATGACTAAGCATTCCATCAACACACAAAACCCCAGGTATTTATAGGATTCCTTGTGGAGATTGGCCTAAGCTCTACGTAGGTATGGCCAAGCGCTCCATCAACACACGAAAAACAGAACACGAGAGATGTCTGCGTCTGGAACAGCCGATCGGAGTCGGCATTGGCAGATCTCGCCCTAACGGAAGGACACACCAGTTTTGATGATACCACAGTTCTGGCAAAAGTTAATAGTTTCTACAACTTGGTCCGCAGAGAAGCCCTGGAAATAGTACAACATCCAGATAACCTCAACAGAGAGACGACGGCTATAACATCAGTTTCAGGCAACAAACAGGACGATAAACGTCGAAAAGCATCTACTCGGAACGCGTCTCTCAACCGGAATGGAGCGCCCACCAACCAAGAAATAAATACCAGTTCTTGTCATCGGACTATCCAGTCAGCATCTTAACAGCAGTGAAAATGCCACCAGTTATTTGTGGGGAAACGAGGACCCGGAAAATCTATCGAGTACCGGCTGTGAAAGCTTAAGAACCACTGTTGCACGGGAGAACGTATCACAGGATTCGACAACTGGAATCTCTCAGGTAAAAGAAGGCACAACTACCAGCCAACGCGTGGCGTTTCTATGTAGATGCCGAGACAGTGAAGAGACGCCAAACTATCTACAGATCAAGAAGTACATCAGCACACTTGGAGCAAAGAGGATCTGCGAGAGAGCAAACAAATCTCTTGTTCGAAGGCAAGGTCAGAACACCCTGGAAGAAGGCTGTACCAACTAGAATCTTCGATATGGACACGTGTGGACGCCATGACCTTCCACGGGACAGAAAGGCATCATCAGTAAGTCACGTGTCGTAAACAAAAGAAGTTTGAGCGACTTCTGGAGACTCATTCCACCAAAAGATCACTAGACGTCAAGAAAATGGTTGCTAACCTGAGCAACGTAGAACTCTCCAATAGCGCCGCCTCGGTGTTTGCCAAAGTAATAAACTTCGCTATAGCTCTCAGGACTTGAAGAAATCATCTGCAACATAGAGCCGCCATCCGCACCCTACCTGCAGACAAGGCTGATATCAAACGGTCTGAAATATGCAGAATTCTACGGCAAGCGAAAACACCAGCGAACAACATCACAAGGGAGGAGCAAGCAGCCTAGAGAGCGTATAAACCAGGACATCATAATTCGCTCTGTGGACAAAGGCAACGACACCGTAGTAATGAATCACAGCGACTACCAAAACAAAGTGGAAACTCTTCTCAGCGCAGACGTCTACCAAGTCTACAAAAGGGATCCTACACCACAAGTGGAGAAGCAGGTTACAGCATTACTGAAAGCAGCAGAATGGGACATCAACACCGTCAAGAACCTGATTCCCACCTGCAGCCGTTCACCTAGACTCTACGGTCTACCGAAAATTCACAAGGAGGGGGTACCGTTACGACCCATTGTCAGCGCCATTGGAGGCCCAATTTACAAACTGACCAAACACCTTACAACACTTCTGAAACTTCTAGTAGGTTAATCACCTCACCACGTCAGGAACTCCCAATATTTTGTCGAGATCGTCAATGGCATGCAACTGGATTCAGAGAACATCCTGATTAGTTTCGACGTGGAATCTCTATTCACCCAAGTTCTTGTGAAATCCACCTTAGAACTGCTGAAAAAGCATTTCGACCGCCGCGCGATCACCTTGTTCAACCTGTGTCTAACTTCGACATACTTCTTGTTGAATGAGACGAACAAAAGGATGGTGTCGCCATAGGCAGCCCTCTCAGTCCGATTGTTGCTGACTTCGTCATGAAATACTTCAAGAAAGATCGTCTATACAGTGCTCCGCACAAACCCAAGTGCTGGTTACGTTACGTCGATGACACGTTCATCGTTTGGTCACATGGATATAAAACCCTACCTGTGTTCTTAGAACACCTAAACAGCTTCGACCACAGCATCAGGTTCGCAACGGAGTTGGAAGAGAATCGCACACTTCCTTTTCTGGATTTTCTGGTAACAAGGCAGGCAACGGGACGTTTGGGACATATTATCTACCGCAAAAAGACGCCCACGGACCGCTACCTTCGTGCCACMTCTCMCCATCATCCCGTTCAGAAGGAGGACCAACGCGACAGTGAACTACAACACATACGGCACGTTTTTCTAACCAACGGGTACACCGCAAAGGACATTAATCCACGCCGCAGGACCAAAGAGCAGGACCCATGATTACTCTATGTAAAAGGGGAGTTACGGATCGTATTTCTAAATTATTAAAAAGGAAGGAATTCATACAAACTTCACACCACCAACCAAAATCAGCCAATTACTACGCAGGTCCAAAGATCAACTGCACTCTTTGGATACCTCAGGTGTTTATAGAATTCCATGTGGAGATTGGCCTAAGCTCTAAGTAGCTATGGTCAAGCGTTCCATCAACATGAAAAACAGAACACGAGAGATGTCAGCGTCTAGAAAGACCTGAGAAGTCGGCATTGTCAGATCACGCACTAACGGAAGAACACACCATTGGTTGTGATGATGCCACCGTTCTGGCAAAACTTAATGGTTTCTACAACTTGGTCAATGGAGACGACGGGCATCACATCAGTCGCACGTGGAAACCAGCTTTAGTCAACAATCAGGATGAAACGCGTCGAAAGGCATCTAGCCAAAACGCGTCTCTCACCCGGAGCGGACCGTCCACCAACCAGCTTAAGAGCACTGAAGATGCTACGTGTGGCGAAACGTCTGCGTCTAATCAGCGAAGACCACGACGCAGCATTGAGGAAGTCACAATAGACATTTGTTTTGATGAAATTGGTTCGCCGACATTCACAGAAGATTTTGCTGGCTATTTTTGGTAAGTATTTGATTGTAAGATCCTCTTGAAATAATGTTGTTTTCAGATATAAGCTTTTCAAGTTTCTCCATAAAGCGCGTTTTGACATCTAGATCAGCACCCATTTCTAACTTATACCTTTATCGCCCAAAGAGTTGCTATTCACTATTCCTTAGCAGAATTACATATTACTAGTAGTACTGGTAGTACTAGAAAACGTTCTGGTCAGTTCTTTTCGGCCACTGACCGAAATTGGACTTTAATTCTGATATATATACATATATACCTAACTTTAAGTCACTCAGATATGGCATCTGTTCCAGCTTAATGTGATACTATTACGAATTTTACCAGGTGGTTCTTCCAGGGAGCCGGTGAGCTTCAACGTTTCAGGCTATCCACGTTGTGTAGGTGATTGCATTACCAGCAAATCAAAGTGTTTTGAACACAAGGACAAATAGCACCAAGTGGTGCCTTCACACGGGGTGTATGCTCTAGGTTCCTAGACATCGTATCAACGTGTCGGAAGCCTGAATAGTTTGTATTGCTTCACTCGGCCGTCCTCTCCGGAAGAGAGCTACCTTGAAATGCGGGACGTCGCTTTTATCCACATACGAATTGACAAATTTACAAACTATCAGTAACAAAGCCATATGTCGGGTAGGGCTGCCAGATTGACACAATTTTGCTTTGTGTTGTCCATAATACAAAAGTATGGGGTAGGTTTGTACCAAAATACCCCAAAGATAACCAAAATCACATGGTTTACGTAGGCAGGCGGCGTGCTCTATGTCTCTAGGACCCTACTTCCAGGAGGAAAGCCTAAACTAGCTTCTAAGTATCCTAGGAGTACCAGGATAGGTACTTTCTTCGAGATGTGGTTTGTTCTAAGTATTTAGATTGAGCATCCTCGTTGTCCATGTGTCTATGTCTGAGGCCGTTGTGTTCCAGGTCTCTAGGTTCCTAGCCGGGTATGACATGTAGTTCAGGTATCTATGCCACAGCAGAGCCTTGCGGCAGGTGTTTTTTACTCCAGGAGCAGCGTCAGGTGCCTACGTTATGATCAGGTTGCATCAGATTGTCGATATCCCTAGACGGTTGCATTACGTACTAAAACTATATTTATTTGAATTTATTTCCAATGTGTATATGAACTTTGCTCGGTGGCTAATCTTGTAAAAAAAGGGTTTGGTGCAGACCATTGTAGTGAAAGCATGCAATCGAACTGTGCTCTGGGTTTTACACTTTTATTTGTATTGAAAATAAATCACCAAACTATATACTTAGTGAATATTGTGCGGCCTTGTGCCAGTGAACAGATGCTTGATGCTATGTTTGTGTAAGACCAGTTTACCTGAGCAGATAGAACAGGTGAAGACGCCAACATGAGCGCGGAGCATAGCTAACAGCAAAAAAGATGAGCGAGTGGCAAAGTCGTTTACTAACATGTATGATTAGCAATAGTTTCTTCCTGTGCAATAAAATCGGCATTATATGAAACAAAATCAAAACCAAACTTGTGCCATAAGCACAGCAAGGGTAGAGCTAGCAGGCGTTTAAATTAATATAAAAAATAGTTGGAAATACATCGATAGAGAGATCTATAAGTAAATAGACACATTATAGCAGGATTTAGCGTTACTTCCTAAAATGGCACTAAAACCAGAATGTTTAAAAGCAAATTAGATGCACCTGTGTATATTGATTTCATCGTGTTTTGCTTTGTAGAGTTTTTTACCTATTCAAGCGCGACAGGAAATCACTAAGTAAGTAAATACTAGTAACACTATTAAAACACTAAGCATTCAGGAGGCAAGAAATATGTAATTACAATATCCATATCGATCAACTAACCAGAAAACAATAAATACAGTTCTTGTCTTTTTACACGTTTTTGCGATCAAAAGGTTGTCTTACAGCAACAAGAACTTGGCGCAGTCGAAATAAGACACCTAAACATTTGTATATATATTGCAAAAGGAATAATGCTTGAAACTGTGTATGCAAGGGGTCACATGATTGTGGCACAGAAAATCCCGGAAAACGAATATGCGGGGAGAATATTTCCCAAACACAAAAACCTTAGAAGATATAATATAAGCAAGTAGCTATAAATCACATTAGACAAAACATAATATCTAAGTTTAGAAGTAACCTGGAAGAAGTTGTACAAGAACTACGACCAAAATACAAATTAGTGGAAACGGCCGACAGAATCCTGGCAACCCTTAACGAGCTCGAATAAGATGGCTTCTGAGGAGGATAAGGAATCATTGCAAGAACATCAAAAATGCTATACAAGAAACTAGTAGGTCATATGGAACAGGAGGACACAATAACATTGAAGCCTTAGGAAAGTACTAAAGGGACGGAGGATACTGAGGAACAAATAAACTTTGTCTATAGACTTGAAGGAGGAGTAAGAAACCACTGTGACAGGACGATAGCTTTATATGGAAACAAGCTCAGCCACAGGAAGCCAGGATAGCAGTAGAGAATCTAAAATAGAAAAATGTGTGCACCAGAAATATCCCGTAGAGTATCATCACGCCACCTGGAGCCCGAGCAAGTGAACCTGTACAAATTCCAGACAGCACGGAAATATTTAAGGAAAGCATCGTTAGTTTGGTGTACCCTGAATACCTATTCATTCCAATCCTAAGCTTCCCATAATGTGATAAATAATAATTATACATAAAATAGGACTTCTAGAGCTTCTGTAATAAATTCTTTAAACAATTTATTGAAACTTTTAGTTTTTTGCGAATATCTCGAAAGCTGCAAGCTAGGGAGCAATTTTTCTTGTTATTAAATTTGGAACAAAAAAAGGTCTCTATACTTTTTACTACCCGGCTCTTGTTTAACCAGTTATAAACAACAAATGTAACCCCTGTTACGCTAGTTATGGAAGCCGCCCCGTATATCCACCAAAGGCAATACAATTAAAGGATCCATTATTTCTACGTGTTGCTGAAGACGACAACAAAGTACTATTGTAAAAACTACGCAGTACCAGAAGAATGTTTCAATCAGCATTTCCAAAGAGTGTTTATCCAAATTGAGTAAACAGTAAATTGTTCGTTTTAGACGAAACTTCATATTGT
This sequence comes from Rhyzopertha dominica, assembly GCA_025024175.1. Lineage (NCBI taxonomy): Eukaryota > Metazoa > Arthropoda > Insecta > Coleoptera > Bostrichidae > Rhyzopertha > Rhyzopertha dominica. The sequence goes on from QCXZ01000065.1 coordinate 15,725, forward strand.
AATAATAATTATAAAAGTACCAAAGTTATAAAGTTGTAAAGTTAAAAAGTTACATTAAAAAATGTTTTCCCTGATGAAAAACATAATTAGCGTCATCAACATCTACACATTCGTCCATATCTCCCAAGTCGATTTCTGTTGAAATATCAAGCACGTGCGTCCTCGACAATTAATGGAAATTGATGAAGAACAATAAAGGACCGCTTTTCGACAACTCTAGATTCCAACGCAGATTTTTAATAGTTCTTTAGATGCCGCTAATTACATTGTAGGTACTGGTAATAAACCATGTGTCAAACCCCAAACTGTTGCTGGCAATGGATTCCCCAGCCAGCTTTGTACTTGATGGCAAACCCTAAAGGTGTCTTGAAGCTTTAACTTAAAGTATTTATTATTTATCTAGTGTTATGTTAAATGCCTCATTCATTTTAGCGATTAGACTTGTAGTTTCTGAAATCTTCGCGAAACATAAAATTTATTTAAACAATGCATTTCCCGAGCTCTAGTGGTTTCGTTTTATATATAAATTTAATATAATTTACCTCTTGACGAAGAATTAGATATATTTAAGCTCGTACGCAATTAATTCATCTACTAAGGCTGTGACTATTAAGATTATATATGTTAATGACTTTGTGCTTCCTTTATCAAGTTAGTCAGTAGCATTCAATTCATATATTTCATCAAGTTAGGTTTAGATAATTTACATAAGCTAATAATTGTAGTATTTCAATTTTGCGTACAACAAATACTGATTTTATAAAAAACTACTGGTGTAAATTAAAAAATGACATGTTTTGTCCTAAACCTTTTACATAATTATATTCCTTCATAATGCTTGCAGCATCGACTTTGAGGTGGGAACTTTTGTACTATCAGATATATATATATATATATATATATATATATATATATATATATATATATATATGTTACCGGCCGAACCCGATTTCAGGACAAACCAGTTTTGCCTAGGCTAAACTAGTTCTTCCTATACGCGATAGGATTAACTAGTATAGCCTAGTCCAAACTGATTTGTTCTAAGCCCGATAGGACGGACTAGTTTAGGCTAGGCCAAACTAGTTGATCCTGATATAAGTACGCACACTCTAGGATAAACTGGTATAGCCTAGTCAAAACATATAGATATCTAAAAGTCAAAATAAATAGATGAACTAAATAAAATACTCCGTGTTTAGAAAAATAATCATCTTTATTAAACTATAATGATTCGTCGTTATGGATAATTGATAATACGAACAATCATACTACATAATATGTAGCAAACTAACAAATAATAGGTAAGTTTTTTTAATAGAAGCAATAATCAAATCTCAAATTAAAATTATTATGTCGTTAAAAGTTATGGATAATAATTGGTAATACAACAATCACACTATAACATATAATACTGTTTTTTTTAAGAAGCAATAATCATACGAGTATTATGTTAATTATTAAAATTGTTATTTATTTTTACATGGTTTGCTTTGGTGGCACTTAGAATTGCAGAGTATCATTGTCTTCTTGCACTGGCATCTGTTTGTGGAACAGTTCTTGTTGCAGCTGCATCTTACAAAACCTTGGCCTGATCCAAATGAATGTTTCGTAGCTGCAGTCCTCAACGATATTTCAGAGTCTTGGTTTACATCTGCTACCTCTAAAAAATTTTGACTGCAAATTCCGAATTCTGATCTAAAAAAACATATTAGTTACTTTAGAATATCAATGATGTTCCAGAAAGATAGATAATTGAGAAAAAATAATACCTGCAATATAGTTTCTGAAGTAACACCGTGTTTGGTGCCAACTTTGTATAAACCTTCGTCATTTTTCTGAAGAATAACTCCAATGATGTTCCTGAGATCACCTTTGCCTTTGTCAACATCTGGAATCGGTATAGTCACATTATCTCCAATATTGGCAGGTGGATGAGATTTGTCAGTAGTAGCTTTCATTTTCTTAGCCTGTTTCACAAGATTTTCTGTTGCAGTTGTTCTAGCTTTATGAATATCATTTTCAGATAAAGAAACTTTTCTTGGTCTCTATCTTCGGCAACGTTATCATCACTGTCTTCTGTCAAGTTAACATTGTGATCATCTTCCATTACCTTCCTTAAATCATCTTCATCCTTAATATCATTTATGATTTCTTGCGGCAAAGAGGAAGTTGAAAGTCCTACTCAGGGCGTATATGTTATGCACGGTTAGCAACTAGACGCTAAATGCGTTTAAAAACAATGCGACAAATGACGAGCGAGGAGCTTGTCCTGACATGTTTGCTCAGTTACTTTCCGACCCCGCTACATTCGTTTATTGTTTAGACTAGGCCATACCAGTTTATCCTAGAGTGTGCGTATTGATATTAGGATAAACTAGTTTGGCCTAGCCTAAACTAGTCCGTCCTATATATATATATATATATATATATATATATATATATATATATATATATATATATATATATTATTACCTAGGGACGAGTGCTGCAGTGATATGACCTTAAAGTAAGTATATATTACATTGGATCTAAATAAACTAGATTAAATAAATTTTATAATTAAAGGATTGTCTTGACAATATTAAGTCACAGAAAATGATCTTACGTTAAGAAATGGTATAGTAATTATTATTAATCACAATCAAATTTTAAATGTTCCTGTGTAAGAAATACGATTACAAACAGCCAGAATTTGAAGGTAGAGCATAATCTTGCACATATTCACGTCACTGTATACAAGAAAAGCCCAAGTTTTGACCAAATTTTTTTATAGGTTAGGGCAGTTTTAACCATCCAATTCGAAGACGCCGTCATAATGAGGGTACAACTCTAATTTACCGCAGCGAGCTTCAAATTTTAGGCACCGGATCAAAATTACTGCAGCTAGTTTAGCGGATAGCGTTGATGGTAACAATTAGATAGGGTAGATTTGCCGGATGTGACGCCTTATTAAGTTTTTCATTTTAGGATTTTTCGGCTGAAATTAACACGGACACTTTTATTATGGAGGTGTGTTAAATGTGTCAATTCAACTCCCATTAAACACGAAATTTATTTCTCGTAGGTAATTATAGTTAAGGAAATAAATAGTAATTAGTCGCCTGGAGTGTTCCACATGGCTAAAACGGTGATGCTTGGTCGGCAGCGGATAATTTCTGTTGCATCCTCCAGGATGCGTCTGACTGCAAGCATACAGACAGAACTAGGTAGTTCCTAATTGTGTTAAGGATATAGCACGTTTTATGAAAAATTTCCTTGATATGTAATTTTAATTCGTTACGAGAATAACAAAATTGCGGTATGTACTAATAATAAACTAGTTATTTAACTGCGAATAATTTAGGTTTTGTTGGCGTCTACGATTTTCAACGGGCAGCACCAGTGGAATTAGCACCGTTTTATAGCGCACAATTATCACAGCTTGAAGCAAATTTATTACGACTTGAAAATTACCGTAACTTACAATTAAACGCCACTGGTTAATAAGACTCATAATACTGCAGAAAGACATGGAATGCAGTTGTTTATTGCTGTTTTTTGGTTGTGATGCATTTCGTCACCTGTTGTGTTAAGCAAATACAGGCAAATCACAAAGAAATTGTTTCTGTCAAGTTGTAATTCAATACTGTCGGCAGCAATACTGTGGAAGTGCAAGTTTTCTCCTTGGAAGAWAATATAATGTAGTATATAAAATACAATATAGTAGAAAAATTCAGATAATAATTAAAGTTTAACAATTATAATACAAATGTGATTTTGCTTTATTGTACTGAATATTCAAATGAAGAAAAATGACGATTGTTTTACTATCTGTGAATGGTGCTAATCTAAAGCATAACGAGCATGTCTACTCTAACCTATTAAAAACATTAATTCTTAGAATACTGACGAATTCTATTAAAAGTTGTTGTTAATATTGTTAATTAATTGTCGTAGTTGAAATATACAATAAAGTAAGGCTATAAGGGGTGATGTCACTTAACCATAGTTGTWACTATAAAATCACATAATAATAGATAAATAAAACATAAACTGTATTTTAAATAAGTAGCTATTCTATGGTAAAACCCCACTTAATGAAAATCAAATTGCATTGTAGACCAAGATCTCCAGGCATTCGGCGACTATTGCTTTATTTGAAGTGCATGGGGCATTAGCATACACAAATTGTTGGTGCAGTATACACAGCAAACGTTGCCGTTCTCGGAATGGCCTGACAAATCAATATATGCTTCGAGATTGTCTGGCTTCGTTGCAACAAACAAGAAATACTGGCAATTTGTTGCTTTTGCAAATGTGTTTGTTATATTAACAGTCACACAAAATTACTTGCTGCACATATTACAGTGGCCTGCATGTTATGAAATTATGCCTAAGTGACGCATGCTTAACGTATTTGGTATGAACACAGAATGCATGTTGCATCTTATGAAACTGCGGTTTATGGTAGCAGCGTACTCATATTTCCAAAATTTTAGCAATCTATAAATTTTCTAATATATACTGCACTTGTTACTTGTCTGTAGAATTTACCATACCCCATACGTTGCTGCGTAGGTTAGGATTAGAAGTATCAGTTTATAATTTGTTAATTAATAGCATCCGCGGTAGATTTTCGATATCTTATTATAAGAAGAACTTCAAAAGAACGCATTTTACACTATAATATTAATTGTGGATCCTTATTTCTCCTAAAATCGCAATACCGGGTAGCATATTAAAAATGTTTTAAATCAAATAGGACTCTTGATTAGACCCAAAGTGAGCTAAGAATTTGACCTTTTTGGGTCAAGAAATAAGTGTGTCATTTCTAACTATATAGCTTTCTATTATATTTTAATCTTTGACAGGGCATCGAATGGGATAATTATTTTAAGATGCCAATTATATCATCTAGACCTTGACAGCATTTCATGTCATATTTATAAAACATATTTATATATATATATATATATATATATATATATATATATATATATATATATATATATATATATATATATATTAAAGGAAGTAGCGGTCGTAGATATCAATATTTATATTTATTTTGGGGTTTATTCGACCTTAGTTTGGTTTAAAGAATACTCTTTTTTCCAACGTCAAGCTTTCGACTGTATGCCTTAAAGTGTGAAGGGTGTGATAGCACATATTGAAAAACATAGAAAAACTAATGCGGGAATAATCAAGAAAAACTTACATTATCGCCGCCTTCATCCGTGGGTCATAACAATGCGGTCACTCCGGTGGACAGACAAGGCGGTTTCACATACGCGCGGGAGATGCAAAAACAAAACATAAGTTACTCATCCGTTAAACTCAAAAAGATACAGTTAAGACTCACAGAGGGGTTTTCACCCCAGGGCATCATCCTTATACTGTCCATGGCTTCATCCCTGAGATTACATCATTAGTCAATGGTGGTTATGAATACCTTGTTAGTTTTCTCTCTTCAACAACTAGCTAGTGTCAACCTGAAATAGTAGAGGCTTCCCCGAACGCTCACCCTAAGGCCTATAGGGTCGCATTCCAATAGCCCGGATCGGGGGCACCTAATAAGGCTACCCTCTCCACCAGAACTATGTCATTCGAGATATCCTGCATTACCCCCCGGAATGCAAGTCCTCCACTCGAAGGAACCACAGCTGTTAACCGGGCACTCTGCTCTAGGGGTTTCAAACTGCCTGAGGCACATCATGGCCAAAGACCTTACTCTCTCTGCCTGAGGCACAACATGGCCAAAGACCTCGCTCTCACTGAGCCAAAATCAAGAATATTTCTCTCTGTCAAAAATGACACATCCATACTCATTGCCTACTTTTGCATCTCCTCGCGACGCTGATATTTCTCTCCAAAACAATTAATCGCATGCATACGCATTCGCTTCGATATTAGTATTTATCTTATTAACAGCGATTCTAAACATAGCAAGAAATTAATAAACGCACAAAAACACCTTTTATTTTAATATTAACGCAGATACAAAAATTGACATTTAACATTCGGCCAACCTAACAGGGTCGTGTCCTCGCGACATAATTATTCGATATGTCTACTTGATTCGGATAAATTAGACAATGGCACTTCATTTGAGCCACTGTCCTCATCGGTAGTATCTGATCTAATAAATAGATTTGATAATAATAAATAGATTTTATTAAAACAAGAGCAGATACTGAGAGTAATACATGATCAATAAAGGCAAAGTCTAGCAGAAGCTATTCTACTTAACCTTCGAAAAGAAACTTAAACTATGTTTATTATGGTATAATTTATGAATACCCCTATTGTTAATTGATTATACGTCTTACGCTTCAGTTATTATTATCAACAGGTGTCTTATCTCCTTAAGTTAGCCTTCATGTGTGGTCTTTGGGGATAGTAAGCTATTGCTTGAAACCTCATCGAGTCCGAACGAACGAAGTAAGTCATGGTCATCATGCAATCTGACGATCGAAAAATAACTGTCTCAGTTTAAATTTAAATTTGTTAATATTTAGTTTTTTTTTTAAACTCGCTCCGAAGGGTGAGCCTTACAGCCTTACAGCCTTACAGCCTTACAGCGTTGTATGTGAAGCAGCGAACGAACATAACAGAGCTATGGCGAGGCAACAATATTTAGCTTTATTTCTGTATCACATGAGTGAAAAACTTAGACCTCAAATTTTCAATTGCATGAGAAGAATTTGGCAAAGCATGGACGAAACAACTCAAATGAAAATTCCAGCGGTAATTTATGCGTAGCCAATTCAAAGAGTTAATTCTGTGAGATACCTGGTCTCCGCGTTGCAAGCCAAAAACCAAGCGACAGCGTGCATTCTGAACCTTCTAAACCCTGCTTCTATCAACAGAATTCAAACAGGGGTAATATAAAAATTGCAACAATTAAAGAGGACGAGAACGAGTGAATCACATAATTGCCTTTTCAAATTAACGGTTAAAAATGTCTACAAGCATAAAATAACTTAAGGTTAAAAATGATTTTTGTATTAACTTAGTTACTTGCAGCTTAAACAGGATCTGAGTGTCCATAATGAGATCAAAGTATGATCAACAAAATTTAACTTTGTACCATCTATACAAACATTGAAAGACTGTTTAAGAAATTTTGTACCACTTTTATTACCAAAGACAATCAGCTGCGACTTAGACAAATTCAATTGAATGCCATGTTCAGCAGACAATTTTCTTAATTTTTTAAGTTCTTCGTTCAGAATTTTGTCAGCCCTTGTGAAATCATGCTTATCGAAACTAAAATACAACTGTGTATAGTCGGCGTAAGTTATTATTCTACAATGACGAACTGTGTTCACTATATCCGATGTATATATTATGAAAGGCAGAGATCCTAATATGGAGCTTTGCAGAACACCAGAACTAACTGATAATTCAGAGGAGACACTATATTTATTTTACCACTTGGGTTCTATCGCTCAAGTAAGATCTAATAAACTGTACCGACAAACTATTGAAACCGCAAGACTTTAGTTTGGGACATAACAGACCATGATTAATAGTATCGAACGCTTTTGAAAAATGGAGCAAAACCAAAGCACTGACTAAACCCGTATCATAAGCTGAAATGAGATCATCAATGACTGAAGCTAGTGCAGTAGGAGTGCTTCGACCGCGTCTGAATCCGCACTGAGCATCGATAATGATTTTCCTAGAAAAGACAAAGTCAGATATCTGTTCGTAGACTAGAGATTCAAACAAATTTAAAGCTGCAGGTAAGATACTAATCAAACGTAAATCCGGTAAGTTTTCAGGTTAGACTTTTTAAGTAGAGGTATTGCGATGACTCTTCCACATTGCAGGGAAATAAGCTTTGTCGATACAACAATAATTGAAGACATGTAATAGGTATAAATCAATAATGGAACTACATAAGCGCAATATTATTTGATTGAAAAAACTGAAAAATATGCATTAATGGAATTGCTGTTAGACAGATTAGAAGATAATTCAGATTAGGCTTTGATAGTACCAATTTGCGCAGAGCCGACCAAATAGTTTGTATATCTCAACTAGAAGCAACTGAACCTATGTAACGACGTTTTTCTATCCTAACAGAGTTCACAATCAAGTTCTTCAACCTCTTGTATACAGCAAAATTTTCAGGAAGTTTACTTCGTTTGTATTTACGGAAGGATGCATCACGTTTACTAATGAGACATTTGAGTTCAGGGCAACACTACATTGCATTGGACTTTAGTACCCTAGACGTTACCACCAGGGCATGCCGATCAAAGATAAATAATTAGGGTGTTGAAATTTTCAAGTTTCTTATCAATATTGGTTTCACGTATCACATCAGTCCATTCAATAGATTCCAAACTTTCTCGAAACTCACTGACATCAAAGCGTCTGAAAGATCTACACATAAGTAACATATTTGGGCTCACTTTTAATCTTAGGTGAACTAAATTCACATTAAACCAATCTGGCCAGAAATATCGTCACAGTTCTTCGTACCGTATCTTGTAACATTCAGAAAATGGAATACGAATAAAGGATCAATCAGTAAGCTTGAGTTACCAGTTGCTATAGTCGATTCATCCAAGACTTGCACCAAGTTGTATGCCTCCAAACATGCACACACAGGGTTAGAAATATTTAGTAAATTAATGTTGAAATCGCCTAGACAGACAAATTAATCATACATACCGCAAACAAAACCAAATATATTATCAAGGGTTTCAACAAAATTGCCCAAGTTGGAGTTAGGCGGACGATAGCATACGCCGAATGCATAATTTACAGTCCCTACGCGGATGCGAACTCTATTAACGAGTTACAAAAAGTCGACTTGATATATGCCGCCACTTCGACCCTCAGCACGATGCGTATAACGAAGATTGTAACCAGGTATTGCTAAAATAGATAGATCTACATTATTAGACAACCATGTCTCGCTAACCATAACAACAACATGGTTTGCACTTTGAACTAAATTATAAAATCTTGAAAATGTGCTAAGAGCGATCTTACATTAAGATGTGCAACCTTTATAATAATTATAAGCTAATCTTATGCAGGATATTTATTACCTCTAAATGAGAACAAATACAACCTGACTTAATTAAACTAAATTGTATTGAAATCTGTTTAATTGTTAAATTAAAGAAAAGCAAAATTAATACTTAACAATCGGCAGTAGCTCCCGGAAAAGCATTTCATTTTACGCTAGCAACAAATCCGCGCCACACAATAAAAGGATAACGTTGCCAATTAACTGCTACTAATACTGTTCTGTATATTGACTACATCGTCAACAGAATTTACAGAGTATATACGACCATTAACTATTACTTTGACGTAACCCTGGTAAGTCCATAAGTTACAAGCACCAAATTCAGAGCTACAGAGTTTTAGTAATTCTAGGCGCTTCCTCGTGAGATCTTATGATCTTATGGAAATATTGGTCCCTCTCAACAACTTCTTGTAGCGAAATATGAGCTGCCTATCCTTCCTTGAGCAGAATCTGACGATTCTAGATCGATCTCTTCCAGTATTCACCACTTACCATCCGATGAAAGTCATCTATGGCTTCCAAATAAAAATTTAAATCACATAAACTGGGCACTTAAAACACAAATAACCGGAGAATCGCTGGATCACGTCTACTCGCTGTGCATTACCTTATCTTTAAATAAGAAATAGGAAATGTACTTCGTTGATTCTCATCGCAAGATTTCAGAAAGGTCAACAGCGCTTCGGGGCTTGATAATTACACGATTGGGCAACTGCCTGTATAATGTTATCATAGGATGTTATTAAACATCAAGAAATGAAAGAAAATGATGGTGATGATGATGATGATGTTGATGATGGGTACCCATATTTGCATGAACATGAAGGAATATGCAAAACATGTATGATAGAGGTATTAGATCTACCAATAATCACGCCGAAACAAAAGAGATCCTGTTAAGGCCAAGAACTTTACTGAATAAACGTCTTTTGCACAAAACTGTCAGCCGCTGCTTAACCACTAATTATAATTACGACAAACGATAACTTGTCATACCACTGCGCTGCGACAAAACGTGCTAAAAATGTTGAATACGTTATTATTAATCTCATCGAATCAGTGAACCGATTGTTTGACCACCAATTATAATTACGACAAACTATAATTTGTCAAACCACTGCGCTGCGATAAAACGTGCTTAAACTTTTTGAATTCATCTGACCGAATCTGTGAACCGATTGTTTGACCCCACACCTGAATGAAAAACATAGAAAAACTAATGCGGGAATAATCAAGAAAAACTTACATTATCGCCCGCCTTCATCCGTGGGTCATAACAATGCGGTCACTCCGGTGGACAGACAAGGCGGTTTCACATACGCGCGGGAGATGCAAAAACAAAACATAAGTTACTCATCCGTTAAACTCAAAAAGATACAGTTAAGACTCACAGAGGGGTTTTCACCCCAGGGCATCATCCTTATACTGTCCATGGCTTCATCCCTGAGATTACATCATTAGTCAATGGTGGTTATGAATACCTTGTTAGTTTTCTCTCTTCAACAACTAGCTAGTGTCAACCTGAAATAGTAGAGGCTTCCCCGAACGCTCACCCTAAGGCCTATAGGGTCGCATTCCAATAGCCCGGATCGGGGGCACCTAATAAGGCTACCCTCTCCACCAGAACTATGTCATTCGAGATATCCTGCATTACCCCCCGGAATGCAAGTCCTCCACTCGAAGGAACCACAGCTGTTAACCGGGCACTCTGCTCTAGGGGTTTCAAACTGCCTGAGGCACATCATGGCCAAAGACCTTACTCTCTCTGCCTGAGGCACAACATGGCCAAAGACCTCGCTCTCACTGAGCCAAAATCAAGAATATTTCTCTCTGTCAAAAATGACACATCCATACTCATTGCCTACTTTTGCATCTCCTCGCGACGCTGATATTTCTCTCCAAAACAATTAATCGCATGCATACGCATTCGCTTCGATATTAGTATTTATCTTATTAACAGCGATTCTAAACATAGCAAGAAATTAATAAACGCACAAAAACACCTTTTATTTTAATATTAACGCAGATACAAAAATTGACATTTAACAATATGTAGGACAAACTTCTCAATGGCTAAAAAGTAGAATTTCCTTACATAAAAGTGATGTTAATAAAAAAAGAGACAGATGCGCTCTTACAACACATGTTGTCAATAACAATCATTCTATCTGTTGGGAAGACGAAAAAATTTTAGAAATTGAAAGTAATTATAACAAAAGGTTGATTTTGGAAATGTTTCAAATACAAAAGACTAAAAATTCTATAAATAAAAAATCAGACACACAACAACTCAGTAATATATATACATATTTGCTATCACTAACTTAACATATTTAGTATATTCAAAATTGCAGTCTGTTTGTTTCTGATATATATAATTAAAGAATAGATCATTAAATTATAAATTTAACAAATAAAAAAAAATATAATAAAAAACGTAGTTATTTATATGATGTACTAGTTGGTCATATTGATGTATTGGTAATATTGTTTTTGTAGTCTTGAAATTGTTTTAAATTTGAATTTGACAGAATTTGAATTTCAAAAATATGTTACATTTTACGTTCCTTTTTTCATTGAATACCAGGATTATATAAATATAGAACATAATATCATAGAAATTGCATAATCTCAAGTTTCCTGTAAGTACATAATTGTTGATTAGTAATTTAAGAATATTTTGTATATAAAAATTGTAAACTGCTTGTAGAAGTCCTGACGAAGACTTGAATACAGTCGAAAGCTTGACGTTGGAAAAAAGAGTATTCTTTAAACCAAACTAAGGTCGAATAAACCCCAAAATAAATATAAATATATATATATATATATATATATATATATATTTATAAACATAACTTTGAATTTTATTACAGACAGTTGAATTAGTTTGGTTTTAATGGTCATTAAGAACTGTTTTCTTTGTACTAGTACACTTTGTACTAGCCCAGTTTACTGCTTTTGACCACCAATTCATCATCTTATTTAATAAAATTCTTAAATTTCTTTTCATTTGTTACTTATTGCTACATCATTGTCCATCTGACTGACGTATCTTATTAACATTTGCCGTGATAAATTGTCAGTGATGAAGAGGTACATTTTTCACATTTATAAACCAACTGAAATTGAATTAGTATTCTTTGCAAACGCCAATGTCTGTCACAACAATAAATTCTTGACTTATTCACATACTCATAAAAAATACAGCTAAAAAACAATGACAAGCAACTCTTCTTTAAGCACAAGGCATACATACTCCATCTCTTGATGAAACCACCTAAATAACTGCTGAAAAATTAACGTTATAGTACCGAGTAACCAATTTTTGTGCTAAAATCTTTTGGGGGTTCCTGACCTGAATCCGCATGTTTAATCTAACCAAAAAMAGAGTTCTAAGTAGAAAATTAATTAGATGGCAATGCCATCTGTCAGCATTACACCAACACGATAACAAAAGCCACCTAGCTGCCATTACGGAATAAAAGGTTGGCATGCACCTAGATTAATTCTCTTGATGGCGTGTTAATATCGGAAAAGTTAGTTACATAAGTAATCTTACCCAGCAATTTTTGAACATTGCCTTATTTTTTAAATGTGGAATTTCTGTTACGGCAAAAATTTTTGTTATCCGTTTATGATTATTTTGTGCTCAATACTATCAGTTTTTAACAAACCAAATTTACATTTGTCTTTATTGAGAGTGGATTCGGTGCAACTGTACTATCTGCTTTTAAAGCTGTAATCGTGTTCTTTCTTAGTTTTATCTCAAACAATTTAACTATGACTATATGCCATAAGGCAAGCGCAAAAAATATTTTTCGAATAGCATAGCAAAAGTATACGAAGTTTAGCGCCCTGTTCGTTTTAGCGTACTTGCCAGAAGTCACTGTTAGTATCTAAAATGTTAAAAACTGTTGCTCTCTAAGCTGCTGTGATATGACATCTAAACAATAAGAGCTTACATCTCTAAATTATCTGAATCCAGCCTATTCTTCTATATGTTTTTGTCACTCCTTGTTAATCAAATTCTCTTTTGCCAATGCCAATAATCGCTTGGCGACGATCATTTAAATATAATTTTATTAGTTAGTCTTATTAGCGTTTGCTAAGTTAGTTATTTCTTATTACAAGTTCCCAAACTGTTGCGACATATTGAGGTAGAAGTCGGATGTAAATTTGAAAAACTGAAAAAAAGACTTGGCAATTGAAATGCGAAATATCTTGGAAAACACGAAGTTCTGGTATGTTGATGCCAGAACAAAAACATTGTAATCACTAATAGGGGTCACTGTTTTCCATTAATAAAAATGTCAAGAAATTAAATAGATTACAATTATTATCTGTCATCAGACCAGGAACTGTCTCATCTTTATATATTGGTCAGCGACTTGGATTGTTCGTCCGCGCATCTGCAGATAGAAATCTTTTGCTACCCAAATACAACAATGCAATTAATCTCTTAATGTAACCAAAAAGTTACTCTATAATACCATGGTTCCTAAGAGCACTTGCATATAGATCTTGCAATCATCCGCGGAAGACATATGCTTGAATTTGGCGTTTGAACTGAGATCTGCTATATATCGCAAAAACAGAATGTAACCAAGAAATTAACCTTGCAGCACACCCAAAGACAGCTTGTTCGGAGGACAGAGATGCGTGCGCGCACTGAAAAATTTTATTTCCATTTTTAAAAACATCATCTTAGATCTAATGACTTACTTAATATTTAGTTAGATAAAATGTATGTTTGACAGCACTAACACCACTTTAGCTAGATAAATACCACTCTTGGTCCATCCCATTTAAAACAATTAAAATCAGCTTAAAGTAGTGGCCTGTTCATTAACCCACCAAAATGCGATGATAATAGCCGAATAAAACGACATCTAGAAATAACATGTCTCATTAAATTCATGGGGGCTGCTCGGAACGACAATCATATAATTAAATATAACACAGATCGTTCAGGCACTCGTGCGAGAGTCCAGGTTCTCGATCTAAAATTTCCTGGCAGCGAGTAGCAAATCAGTGTCATTTTCAAGCCTTTTACAGATCCTTAATTTACGGACACCACATTATGCATGCAAACCTGTGTATGCTGTATTAACATTGTCCACATTCCGCGGTTTACTCAACTTCGTAATGCGTAAGCAAATGCATCAAGGCTGTGACAGTGCTGCACAAAACCGCAGACGCAAACCGGAAGACTGGTTCTCGTGCAGTATTCTAGTAACACGATTAGATCTAAGCACAATATAATATAAGACATGCATATATGGGAGCTCGGAGTGGCAAATGTGAATTTAGACCGGCAAGATGAAGTGACTAACCAACCAACTAATTAACAGTGGAATTGTTGTCGAGCAGCTGGTTCAATCAGTATAAAAAAGAAAAGGCTTAATTAAAATAGCAAATAAGTATATTCAAAATGCAGCGATATGGAAGTAACCGCACTCTGTGAGATAATAACGATCAAATTTCTATTACATTAACACCATTAATGTACGATAAAATATATAAGTTGAATCGTTTCAAAAGTGCATTCAGTGTGAATCATTCTGAATTAATCAGTTACCTAGCTTAGAAACAAGCTAACTGTTTTCAGTGTGTACAGTATAGTGGTTTAGTGAATAAGTGGTCTTAAAACAGTGGTGTTTTGAACAACTTGTGTATTGACTTAGTGTTTTGAATAAAAAGGAGTTAAGTCAGAAATCCGCAGTTTTCGAGCCAGTATTCGTAACAATATAATTAACTGCGCTGTAAATATGCTGTTTATATGTACAACATTCCTTGTGTTCTAGCTTTATATTGCTTTTTAAAGCATTTGGTCCAAAATTTTTGTGCCGTATTGTTATTTATTATCGTAATTTTTGTAATTTTTTTTCTAAGTGGTGCCTAAATTTACCTATCTGTTTATTAAACTGTAAAACGCCGTATAATTTTGCAACAGTGCCGGTTTTCTACAAATTTAAACGTCAATTTCTTTCTGTAGTGTCAATCTTCTTGTTTAGTGCATTTAAGAATATATCGAACCGCCTGTCAGTTCTCAAATACAGAAAATATTATCAACATATGTGGTCCAGAGTATAGGACTACAGGGTGTCCCATTTTCGTTGTAATTGTAGGGTATCTCGGTAACTATTAATGTTAGAGCGTTGCGGTTTCGACATTACTGGATTACTTTTTTGTTGTGAGTTGAGCTGTACCATCGCCATTATTATATCGTCCTTAGTTTTAAAGCTATAACCAAATTTTGAAAAATGTAATATTTCTTCAGTTCTCAATATCTTAATTGGCTATGTAGATACATAAAAACTGTTCTATAGATATGTTTATTATAAATCCAGGGGCGTACTCAAAAATTTTTTAGGGGGTCACATTTTAGAGATATAACACAAACTTGCATTTTTTAAAAATGGAAACCATAGTTGGCTTTGCTATGGTTGAAAAGATCTAGTTTTTCTGATTAAGAAAATGTATACATTGTTAGATTTATTTTTGTTAATTTTGGTATTATTCTAATTTTTGTAATAATTTTATATGATTTTCCGTTTTTTTTTGTCGAAGTGGATGTAAATAATTGACGATAAACAGCGCATAGGTACTTATCTCCAAATAAGCAATCATTTTCATTAGTTACATGGCCTCCTAGATAACCAATAAAAAAACTGCATGAGCGCTTTTAGAAGTGTTATGTATGTATTCAAATATGCATTATTATTTTTAATGGATTAAAATTTTTACTTAATAATATAAATTATAATGTGGTTTGGGTTATATCTCTAAAAATTCTGAGTACGCCACTGCATTTAGAATAAAAATATCTGTAAAAAAAGTCTTTACAGTTTTTTTTTGTATCTACATAGCTGATCGAGATATTGAGAACTGAAGAAATGTTACATTTTTCAAAAGTTGGCCATGGCTTTAAAACAAAAGACGATACAATAATGGCGACGGTATATCTCAACTCACAACAAAAAAGTAATCCAGTAATGTCGAAACCGCAACGCTCTAGCATTAATAGTTACCGAGATACCTTACAATTACAACGAAAATGGGACACCCTGTACATAATACATTATTCATTATATCACTTTTCGTTATAGAGTTTTTTTTCCAAATTCGACATGTGGGAATCGCGAATATTATTGATTTAAACAAGGTTACTCCTGTAGTAAAAAAATTATAGCGTAATTATTTTATTAAATCAAATAAACATTTTTGAGTATGTAATATATTTTATTTGGAACCAACACACTATGAATTATAATGAGTCTCGGATGATGGTCTCATACTTTTCATTAATTTTAATCCTGTTACGTATATATACAAAATTTGTATTTGAAACTACTACTATTTTCCCTAATTCGTTCTCTATGTGTAAATTACTACAAAATTTTATGTGCTTAAGTATACAACGACGGTTGAATTCTCAACCCCAAATCGAAATCACTCTCGCACCGATTCGATGCAGATTAATTAATCCTGTCGGTAAAAGTGTGCCCAGTTGTGATTGTTTTGGGGCTGTATTGTGAACGTAAACAACAAAGACATGAAATGCATGAGCACAGCGGGCTTTTAGCGAGAACGAGTCGCAATAACAATCATAGCCCGCGGACTAATCAGGGGGAGGTTTGCAGAACCCTGTAGCAGTCGTGTAATGCATAAAAAATTAATAAACGCACATCTTATAAGTCCTAACCACGCTCCTTCCAATCAACGGATTACTTTAATGTTATTATTGTATGCCAATGGTGATGCACAGAGGTATTTACATTCCGATACAAAATTGAGCGCACGCACTTAATATTTACAATGGCTTATTTATTTGAGATGAGCGACTTTTACTTTCCTTTAAAAATGTTTGAATGATTAGAAGCCTTAAAACTATTAACTGTTATATTGTTTCACCAAAATTTGCCTTCTAACGCTAACCACTCGTTAGTAGCATTCAGTGACGTGCAAGAATTACTAAAAATATTAAATGAAGTCAAATTATGTTTTACGTACATCAAATCAACAATTTACGTTCCTAGATATAGATTCTACTCAAGCGATAATATATTGTAATTACAGTATATTTAAATATTAATTGATTAGAACCTAAAGCCATTAAAGATCATCTTGGCGTTCTGAAGTTCTTATTCGTCTACGCCATATGCCTTCGGGTTCGGTCTTATTGTGACCACGGCGCTCGACAACAATGCACTACGGTGTTTAGATTCTTGTTAGTTTTAGTCGCTGTTTATCAAACTCGCTAATTATTATCAGTCCAAGCATACTAACATGTCAAAGTTTTTCGAAAAGCCACTGAGCAGCCAGCCACAAAGTCTAGCTTTCGACAAAAACAGGTAAAAAAATACGACACTAAAACCAGGGTTTTGATAAAGTTGAAAAACTGATAGATTTTTTTGTCTGAGCAAAAACAAAACGTGTGTACCAAATTTTTTATAAATAAAAAAGCATTAATAGTTGTTCTTAATTATATGTCAGCCAACATACGTCTTAAGAAAATTTCGTCAAATCGAAAAAGACCACTTTGTTCATTCAGGTACCTACGGTACAGTAAATAACCTTAGAGTATATACTAATATACTGACTACAATAAATAAAAACATGAGAATTGTTGAAACGTAAGGTTTCAATAAAACAAAATTATCTAAATTAACCAAGATATATTTGATTAAAGTGATTTTATTATATTCAGTTAATATCATCATAGGAAGTGAGAAATTGCCGTGCATTCTTGCATTCTTAGAGTCTTACTAGACGTGGATAGAACGCCATCGTCTCTTTTTTATTATAAACGACGAACAGTTTCTTTCATGCCATCCCTTTATTAATGTAGTTCATTTGAACTCACATACTTGATAAACCTTTCTATACCTTTAACAATAGTTGGGTCTTTATTGTAACCCAAAACGACAAATATAAATAGATAGCGAGCTATCTGCCCCATAACTTTAACTTCGCATATGAAGCACCCTTTCTACGCTGTTTCACGCAACCGGAGCACAAGTCAGAATTGACTTTTCTTGTAGGCATAGCCACAAAAGTGAGATTAATTTCGCGTCATATAAATCTTAATGCACCACAATGCACATATTAACATGGATTTTGCGAGGATATGCGGTGAACATAATAACCAAGGGCTCGACTATTGTTCGCTCAAGAGGTGTTGTGACGTTCGGAAAGGGGGATCCCTACAATTACCGAGGCATCATTGAGCCGATCTGTATTGATATATCGGAAGTATCGGTGGGTATTAGTGGCCCGTTGCATAGGTAGGGCTCTTTATTGCGTGAATACTTTTGTAAGGACCGATTTACAAATGTCAATAACTATTGACGTGTATATTTTCTGGACAATCGCATTATTTATTTCCATTACCTGCTGTATTAAGGCAATCCGCAATTTCCTATATCTTCAGTACTATACAATTTTGTGTCTGCTTTTTTAACTTACACATATTGTAAATTATCAGGGCTGATTACCTAGAAAATATTACACTTAAAAAATGCATATTAATAGTAGGTAGGTATATAGGTAAGCCTACCACTTTAACGTACGACTCTCCAAAGATAATTAGCATACATATATATTTACCTTGTGTGTACTATTATTATAGCCCAGCTTTAGATTACTTTAATACATGACGTATTCGCTTGCTATGTTTTAAGAACCTTTAGGAGTCTTTACTGTTATACACGAAAGCTCAGATATATTAATAACAGTAAGAGATTTAAGGTGCAGATTCATCCCGCTATTTTACAATTCAAATCTAGGAAGCTCCAACAAAATATTTGTGTACCTATGAACTGAAATTGTAATTCATATCGACATATTTAACATTTGTGGTATTTGTCGATATAAAATATATAAATATGATTTAGATGCAAAGAAGCATTTTGCGAACAGAGTAACAGACTAAGCTGGGCCCTGAAATCATGATGATTTTTTTCAAGGATTTCCAAAATTGGATGTGATCAATAAAAGCAGTATAATATATTTACATATGCACGAAATAAGCAATAGTATTCTGCTACATGCTTCTCTTCTGGCCAAAGCACTCCTATGAAGCACACTGATATTACATGTCAATACAGTCAATTATGCATCTATGGTTAATCTACCTTTTGTGGCGGCCGGCCTGCAATACCTTGAAGTATCAAATCAATGGTCAAACCCTTAGGTAAGCAAATTTATGGGCAAATATTATGCAACGGCATGTAGCGGAAACTCTCACTATTTGCTCAGATATGCAGAACAGTCAACCGCCAAAGGATGACACAGAGTTCTGTTTTGAGTTGTTCCAATAAATTCAAAGCTACATAACCCTTCCGTTCAACACATAATTTTTTTGGCGTCAGCCGAGTAACGTTCAACATCAAGCAAAGCAGCTACGAAGATATGGGTAATGATCAACGGTAAAATTACCAAAAACAAAGCCATAAGTCTCATCCATTCACTTACAGTGCAAGAATTTGATTACTGTCCTTTGCATTTATAAACACTTTAGAACTAAAAATAGCTGGGAATTCCAACGCGGTGTATAAAACGTATACGCTTTAAACAAGGCCCTAGAGGACTTTATGGAAGCTGTATTGAAAATTACATTTTAAACCGTTACTGCTGCTTTTTATTTACTTCTGAATACAGCAAAAAATTATAGTAACGTATATTAACATATGTGTATAATTAAGTCGGCAATTTCACCATCGGCTATAGTGCCTACCAACATTGAAAATAGTTGGATGGTTTGTTCCTTATTATACTATTGGTGCATTGTTTATGATATATCAGATGACATCGTGTAACGGAAGAAGTTGTCGCTATCCACTTTATCWTTGCAGTTTCGGTTTCGTGTAAGAGATACGAAAATAATTTAGCACCATCTATGACGCGTTCTCATTTCCAACATTAGATATTATGTACCTGTAAAATAAAATATGCCCAGAAATGCACAACACTTGATGTTTCATCCAAATAAAATAGAACTGAAATACTTCTTAATTTGAAAGCTGTTTATATACTAATGGGTATGTATACGCTTCAAAACTTTTACTTGTAGCAGCCGCTGATAAGTTTTAGATGGTAGATAAACTTATAATCGACGTTAATAAAAAAAGGCCAAGTAAGCCGGGGATGGTTTTTGTTGCCGTGAACGTACTTCGTAGACCAGTGCAGCAAACTGAACTGCTACAACTGTCAATGTCAAACAACTTCGTTTGCAATTTGTACTGACGTTGTGGTTATCCATATGGTACTCCGCGAACAGATAACAGTGCTAGCGTGTTGTTAATCATATCAGTGCAATGAACTACGAATACGTCAAATGTGCATCAAATTATACGAACTAATTTACACGACGCGTTAGAAAGAGAAAATCCTTTCTTTTTATGAACGTCCTTTACATACAACGCGTTCGCTACACTCTGTAAATTTCGATATAGATACTTATATGCTTAACCAATAAAGATACCAATTGCGCACCCGCTTCACTATTTAAGAAAAAAACATTTCCTTACGCTGCAATTTAACAACCCGTTTGTACTGGTTTTAAGAAAATTGATTTTACAAAACACCAACGCCGAAGCTACAACTAAAAACGAATTATTAACTGTCGGTGTCAAGGTAGATTATGTGCCAAAACGCTAAAATGCTAACGTAAATAAGCCCTAACCCACGGTATATAACGTACTTAGGTTATAACAGGCGTTCATGAAAACAACGGATCAAGCTAGCCATTGTTATCTTTCTCTACCACGAAAGTAGCGTGTGTCGTGTGAATTTTTTCGAACAACTGAATGCCCATTTTTGACGTTTAATCCGTTTGACAAGTTTTTTGTTTACTACACGCCACTGCCGTTACATGTGGCCAATACGGGCACCATTGATTTTGCGAAAACGTTTACAAATCGTGGAATATGCTATGGATAGCTGCAACGTAAATTGTAAATAGTGAATAGTAATCGAAACACGTCACTGATGGCGCAACCTCAAAGTTTGGTGTAGAAGGGTGTAGTGTAAGTACTAACTGGTGATGCACAAACCTATTAAACTTTTGTAAGTAAAAATTTAGATGCTGCCTATTTCTGAAAAAAGAACTGATTGAAATGATACAGCCACATAGCTGCCTTGATGGGAACTAATCCCTATATAAAAAGAACAACTTTTGAAATAGGTATGCTTGAAATTTATGCCTAATTCATTGTGAATTGAGTATAACCAAATACTATATGCTCAATGCCTTTATTTTAGTTTTACTGTATGAGGATGTGTATACCTGAAGAGCTTCTCCACACCTAGATGCACAATAAATCTTTTATTTTCTTTACCATAAGAAGCAGTCCCTTAAAAGCAACTATTTGCTGCAATGCAATTAAAAAACCGCTGCAAATTGAATCAATACTTCCACATCCAATTGAYAAAATGACATTTACGTTTTTWTTTCTTAT